>JBAMCF010000390.1:0-38474 GCA_037075285.1 Drosophila lutescens
TGTTGAAGTTTTTGGTGTAGACTGGTTGAAATAAGCTATGAACCACTGTACATACAGTGGCTCCATCGCTAAATCGGACAATCTTCCTTTCCATAAAGTAAACATGCAAGAAAATGAATAAAATGGGTTAAATTCGTCGTTTTTTTGCTTTTACTTCTTATACATAATGCTAATATCTTCCTTTCAAAACATAAACCAAAACAAGAGAGATCGCTATAGTCGGATTCGATACCCATCACTCAGTTAGTGGAGCGGCGAGGGAGATGGATATATAACATTTTTAAGAAGGTGCGTCACGCCCTCTTAACGCCCACAATTCTTATATACGATTTAAAAAATTTTAAAATATTTCGGAAAAGTAAAAATGCAGTTTTATTGTGTTTATCAATACCTATCGAAATGTAGAAGAAATTTTTCAAATCGGACCAGTTAAAAAGTTATGCGTGATCAAAGTTTCTATCTCCATCTCCCTCGCACTCCCTTGCCTGAGTAACGTATCTGTCGGGGCACCGACTATAACGTTTCGTCCTGTTTAGTTATTTATGTACTCAGAACTTGTGATTTATCTAGTATTTTTCTCATTTTTGTACCTACTAAGGTCACTTAGAATAAGAAAATAGGCGAAAAAATGATCAGAAGCGGTGAAAAGGTATGAATGTAGCTAAAGTGTTAAAATCGTGTCCAGCGCATATCTGGAGGTTCAGAAATCGCTCAAAGAAGCCAGACGGCAAAAGCGAATAAGACATGTGTATTTCCGGCGAAAGTAGTCGAAAATTTCAACATTATGGCGAAATAATACGCTTGGACTGTGAACCACCAATTTCTAATTTCAAAATAAGGGTAGAGAAATCCGACGGTTTATCGGGCTAACAATTTTCCCAGTTTTCTACCGGGTAGCGGCTAATAGGGTCTCATATGCAGCAAGCCTAGAAATCACGAGGATTTAGCTATAATTTTTCATTTCGCGGTCATCATTGATGAATTACCATGGCAATTTAATTGACTAGCAAAAAAAACTAACTTTTTTGACGATGGTCAATATAGACCACGATCAGCAGATTTCAGCTCGATGGATTTCTTACGATAGTTCTGCTGAACGCATATGATCACTCGATCAAGGATGCAAGAATGACAAGTGATCAATGATCAGGTAGCGTAAAAAAAGTATGCTACTTTTCTGATACATGATACATGTTCTGGCAATATCGATAGTCGAAATATTGAAATAACTAATAAATAATAATTTAAAAAACCATACCTGATGGAATTTTATAGGATTATTCAGCATTTTTTGATTTTTATATGCTCGAAGGAAGGCTGGGGCGGAAAAAATATATTTTTTCAAATAAGTGCGCATTTCATATATATTTTATTTTTACGTTATCGAAATAGCATGAGCAACAAATTTGATCACTGATTACTAATCCATCAGTGATCAGTGACTCATGTTGTTCTGTTGAACGCGCCATTGGTTCTCCCTCTTCTATAAAGAATGGTGCGTTAAGTAGATACAGTATGCCACCCATAAGAACATAAGTATATCCAACCGAATTTCATCTGATGAGATTTTGTGATGCCATTAGAACAGATATTTTTGGTCTTGATTTAGGCTTCAATAGCTGTAATTTTTAGTATTTTTATTTTAAATAAAGAGATCATTTTTGATAAGTAAATGTTCAAATCGACTTAATTTATAAGTCTGAAATAACATTATTTCATGACCAATTTTCAAAAAATAAAAAATTAGGTTCACCGATAATCGCATACTTGTGGTTTTTTTCAGATTTTTCGTGTTTTCGATAAAAAATATAAAATAATAAATTTTCGGTCTCTGGAAAAATATCATTAAGGATATTTGAAAATTTAATTTTAAAAATATCGAATGATTAAACAGCGAACAAAGTATATTACATGACAGTATTAGCGAAGAAATTAAAGAAACCGAAAAATTTTAATAAATTAATTTTCAATGTTTTATTAGGTATAGAAATGCAAAATTAAAGTTTAAAAATTGATCGAAAAAGAAAAACAAATATGGGTTGTGGACAGCATGACTTTTACAACCAATATATATATATTTTGTTGTAATAATCGCAAATTCGGCCAGAAAAGCGGTTCAAAGTTTCTAAATTTTCTCAGATGTTTAACGGCTGAAATTGCTTCAAGTTTCTGGACCGATTTCTACGGCTCATACTATGTCGTTTTTATTTTCGCACTTCATCTACAAAACTCATCTTTTTCCGGCGGAACGAGAACAAAACGTTGAAATACCGGTAAACTCGCATCGCACATTTCAAGTCGGTAGCTTGAAGTACGAATTTTTTTAGCGCGCGAAATAGCTTTCCCAAAAGAGTATATTGGGTTGGCAAGAAAATATGTGTGTTTTATTAACGTTTTAATCTAATTTATTAATGATAGAAAGTATCAGTGGGTCTTTTTTTCACTTTTTAGCACAAATTTAAAGCTTATTGAAATCTTAGGTACATCGACAAAAATTTAGTAAATTTCCATAAATATTTTGAAGTTTCGATGATTCAAATTATGGAGGATCCAAGTGACATTTTTCGGTTTCATATTTGCTTCCCGGTTCCGAAAAAAGTGTCGAGCTCTGTCGAAGCTCTTAGGAAAGACTGTATGAAGTGTATCGCCAATGTCAGCTTTGTTCAAATTGTAGGCTTGAGAGGTCTTTTTGAGTTAACAGAAGCCCCATCGAAAACGGCCGTTAATTCTAACGGTCCGGCAGATGTCGAGAAGCTCAGTGTCGCAGGATACAACGAAAGTTCGAAAACAATTGGAAGAAATTCACGACAAAAGTTGCCAATGTTTAGCTTAAACCAGGAAATTCACCTAACAAGTTTCGCAACAATATCTCAATTTTCCGCTGCAACGGATTAAAAACAATTTCTCCGGCGACAAAAAAGTAATAATGTCCAATGTCCAGATCATCGGAGCGTGCCGAGCCAGCCCATCAAAATGCTCACCCTCCGAGAGTTATGCCAGCCTGTTGGTGGAATTGTGTAGTGCACTTATTGCTGTCGGACGGATCAATTCAGATGTGAATTACATCGCCAAATACTTGTTCAAGGAGAACCAAGCAGTGGAGCCGGCACTAGAAAGAGTACAGTCTTTCACCACGACAACGCTAGGTCTCAATGACACTTTGATCACTCGGCAACGGAGCTGAAAATTGGAAGTTGCCACATTGTCCAGTCTAGTAGTTGGCATTTATCCACTAGACAATATTTGTTCTTCCTTTAAATTTTAAAACTTCACTATCGAAATCACTTGAATCGATTTTTCCTGGAAAAGACCAAAGCTCGAAAGTAGTCCAGAGAGAGTCATTGTTGTCTAACAAAACGGACACGACATAACTGATTAATTATAAGTCCGGATATAAATAAATCATCTTTGAAAATATTGAAAAATCGACATCATTTGCCAATATCCCTATTCAACTTTATTTTAATTGAACAGCAAAAAAAAAATTAAAAATATTTTTCCAGTTTTTTATGCATTTGAAAAGTTTAAAATTACGCTTTTTCCTCCTTTTCAAATAAAATTATAATGAGATCGTTCTATTCAAAATCATAAAAAATGCAAGGAAAATAGTTTTAAATTTTTTTTGCAGGTTTTATTAATTTTACTGTATCAAAAACATTCCAGGAAAAAGTTCTACAAAAAGGGTGTTTAATAAAGAGAACATTTTTGTAAGCCATTTAAACGGAATTGAAGTGCTCTCTTCCATAGGTGCCAAAAGTTTTTATTAAAGTTCAAAATGTGAGTACAGGTGTTCAATCTCGTCAAAATAATAATGCCGACCAGTGTATATAATATATATATATATATATATATATATATTTATTTTTAAGATTAAATTGGTAAACATTGTTTTTTACATCACAGCTTATTTAATGTAGATTTTAAAAAATAGGTTTCAGGCTATTAACTTTTTTTTTTATTTTCTAATTACTAGGTATTATAGACGCTAGTGTATACTACAAAGTTTCACGATATTTACTTAGTTTTGGCTGCTTTAATCAAAAATTATATCCTTTATTCGGTTATGTTTTCTTAGATATACATATGTATATTTTTAAATAAATATATATATTTCTTTTAATTTAATAGACGAATCTTAAGAATTTTTTTAGTTTGAAAAAACGTGATTTTTGAAAAAGTACCTTCTTATTAAAAATCTGTATCTCCGTTGTATAATTCGATTGCTTCGTCTTTTGTACATTTTCTCGAAAACTTTTCTTTAAAAAAAATGAGTTTTTAATTTCTTAAAAAAAAAAACCAATTAAAAATTTAAAAATTTTTTAAATTTTTTCCCCACCTTAAAAAAATAATTTTAATTTAATTTAGCAAATGCGCCATATTTTACAATCGGTTTTTGTTAAAAAGGTGGAAATATCGATTTTTTTAACAACCTCTGCTTTTTCTATGAAAAATGTCGCACAGTACTATGGGCAAATATTCAGTTTTAGAAGCATAAACTCCAGTTTTTAAAATTAAAATTTTTATATACTTTTAAGATTAAAGATTAATTTCGGTTTTTGTTGCTTTTTGAATCGGACTGCATCTTCACGCCGCATATATTAAATTTGAAGGCAAGGATTTAAAGAAAATTTTATTTGTGTTGGTAAGACTGTAATACAATTTTGGTTTTTGTTAAATTTTGAATTGGACCATGTCTCCATCAACCGCCCACGCCACATATTAATTTTTAAAGACAAGGATCTAAAAAATATATTTGTTAATAAATATTTAATATTCAAGCCTTTCGCAACAAAAACTGAAGTATCTTCTTGATTGATATTTTGTGCCCAATAGAAGCAGCATGCAAAAGCAATGGCATAGTAAAAATTGGACGTTATAAACAAAACAATTGTTAATCGAGCCCAATCAACCGTTTTTGCACGTTTTTCGGGAAACCTCCATGTTGTAGTTGCATTCGAGTTCTGTCACTACACATTGCTTAATGTTTGAATCGGCAACAACTGGCAACAATCCGCTGTGATAGAATTTGTTTTGCAAACGATGAACGGAATCGAAATATGCGATAGTCAGCACACAATAGTTAAAAATAAACTTAAGCAGTTTTTTGCCTTCTATAATCGTAAATTGCAAAAATGTCACAAAATAATGGACCGGTTCAAGGAAATCATTCCCAGTGGCTTTCATCGAACCTAAAAATTTCAATTTTGGAAAAGGACACGCCAAGTGACAAACCTGGTCGCAAATCCTCACTTATATCTAAATTGGCGAAAAAAAAAAGAAAATTCGATGCCATTGCTTTTGCATGCTGCTTCTATTGGGCACAAAATATCAATCAAGAAGATACTTCAGTTTTGTTGCGAAAGGCTTGAATATTAAATATTTATTAACAAATATATTTTTTTAGATCCTTGTCTTTAAAAGTTAATATGTGGCGTGGGCGGTTGATGGAGACATGGTCCAATTCAAAATTTAACAAAAACCAAAATTGTATTACAGTCTTACCAACACAAATAAAATTTTCTTTAAATCCTTGCCTTCAAATTAATATATGCGGCGTGGGCGTAGGATGAAGATGCAGTCCGATTCAAAAAGCAACAAAAACCGAAATTACATCTTAGTCTTAAAAGTATATAAAAAAAAATTTTAGATTTCTATTTTTAAAACTGGAGTTTATGCCTCTAAAACTGAATATTTGCCCATAGTGCACTGTGCGACGTTTTTTCATAGAAAAAAGCAGAGGCCTTGTTAAAAAAATCGATATTTTCCACCTTTTTTAACAAAAACCGATTGTAACTAACAATATGGCGCATTTGCTAAATTAAATTAAAATTATTTTTTTAGGTGGGGAAAAAATTTAAAAAAAATTTTTAAATTTTAATTGGTTTTTATTTTTAAGAAATTAAAAACTCATTTTTTTTAAAGAAGAGGTTTTCGGGGAAATAATACAAAAGACACGAAGTCAATCGGATTACTACAACCGGAGATACAGATTTTCAATAAGAAGGTACTTTTTCAAAAATCACGTTTTTTGCAAACTAAAAAAAATTCTTAAGATTCGTCTATGGTTAAAAAAGAAATATATATATTTATTTAAAAATATACATATGTATATCTAAGAAAACTAACCGAATAACAGGGGTATGAATATATTTTGATTAAAACAGCCAAAACTTAAGTAATATCAATGCCGAATAGCTGAAACTTTGTAGTATACACTAGCGTCTATAATACCTAGTAGTTAGAAATTAAAAAAAAAAGTTAATAGCCTGAGCATTCCATTTTTTTAAGTCTGCATTAAATAAGCTGTGATGTAAAAAAAACATACATGTTTACTCGAATTTTATAGGATGCCTTGGCTTCTTAAAATTAGGAATATATACACTGGTCGGCATTATTATTTTGACAGATTTGAATGTTAACTGTACTCACATTTTGAACTTTTAATATAAACTTTTGGCACCTATGGAAAGAGCACTTCAATTCCGTTTAAATGACACAAAAATGTTCTTAGCCCATTAAGCACCCTTTGAAAAGTTAGGACATTTTGTGAAGGTCAAATTTTAAACTTTTTTCCTGGGGCTTAAAACAAAAATGTTTTGATGCTAAGTTTTCCCCAATCAAAATTAATAAAACCTGCAAAAAAAAAATTTAAAACTATTTTTCCTTGCATTTTTTATGATTTTTTGAATAGAACGATCTCAGTACAATTTTGTATGAAAAGGAGGAAAAAGCGGCTAAAATTTTAATTTTAAGCTTTTTTCAAAAAATCATAAAAAAACAAGGAAAAATATTTTTAATTTTTTTTTTGTATTGTGTCATTTAAACGGAGTTGAAGTGCTCTTTCTAGAGGTGCCAAAATGTTTCTATTGGGTTGGCAAGAAAGTAATGTCGTTTTTTTTTCAATATTTTCAAAGATGATTTATTTATATCAGGACTTATAATTAATCAATTATGTCATGTCCGTTTTGTTAAACCACTAATGACCATCTCTCGGGCAGCTGCATAATTCCGCGCTCGAAGAACTTTTGGTCTTTTCCAGCAAAGAATCGAGACAAGTGGTTTTCGACAGCCTCATCTGATTCAAAGTTTTTACCATTCAAAGAGTTCTGAAGAGAGCGAAACAAATGGTAATCTGAAGGTGCTAAGTCCGGACTATAAGGTGGATGTGGTAGCACTTCCCAATTCAGCTCCGTTAATTTTTGCCGAGTGTCCAAAGATGTGTGGGACCTAGCGTTGTCATGGTGAAAGACTATACTCTTGCTAGTGCCGGCTCCTTTTCTTTAATTTTTTCCGCCAAATTGGATAGCTGGCGATAGTACACATCTGAATTGATGGTTTCATTCCGTCCCAGCAGCTCAAAGTGCACTACACCCTTTCAATTCCACCAAACAGACAGCATAACTTTCCTCTGATGGATATCGGCCTTTGATGTGGCTTGGGCTGGCTCAACTTTCTTGCTCCATGATCTTTTTCATTGGACATTATTGTAAGCAACCCACTTTTCGTCGCCAGTAATGATCCGCTTCAAAAAAGGATCGTTTTTAATCCGTTGCAGCAGAGAATGGCAGATATTGATACGCTTAGTTAGGTGAATTTCCTTTAAGTTATGCGGAACCCAAACATCTAGCTTGTTTACGTAGCCAAGTTTCTTCAAATGGTTTTCAACCGTTGTATGCGACACACTGAGCTTCTCTGACATCTTCCGCGTTGAATAACGCCGGTTTTCATCCAGCAAAGCCTGAATTTGTTCGTCAAAAACGGCCGATGGTCGACCAGAACGTGGGGCGTCTTTAACTCCAAAATCTCCAAGCCTGAATTTAACAAAACAGCGCTGACATTGGCGATCACTCATGGCATCTTTACCATACACTTCGCACAAGTTTTCGCGAGCTTCGAACGCTTTTTTTCCTTTTCGGAAATAAAAAAGCAAAATATGCCGAAAATGCTCACTTGGATCCTCCATGTTTAATTTGCTATAGCTTCCACAAATGTTATCGAATAATTACCAAATTTTCGTCGATAGTACCTAAGACAATAAGCTTTAGAACGATACTAAAAAGTGTGACCCTGGTGCTCGATTAGTCGTTAATAAATTAGATTAAAAACGATTACTAAAAAAAAACGACATGACTTTCTTGCCAACCCAATATATCTTTTTGGAAAGCTCATTTCACGCGCTAAAAAAAATTCATCTCAAGCCGCCATTAAAATGTGTGCAGTTTATGGACACGATACAGTTTCCATTTCCACCGAACCACGATGGTTTCAACGTTTTCGTTCTGGTGCAGAGGTGATCAAAGAAGGAAGGCCTGTCGTAGAAAATTGCGATAAAAACGGCATAGTAGTAGCCGTAGCATCGGTCAAGAGCTTGGCTTAAGTCATCAAGCCGTTATAAACCATTTGAAGAAGCTTTGAGTCACTTTCTTGGAGACCGTTTTCCTGGCCAGATTTGCGATTATTGCAACAAAATATATATATTGGGTTGTCAAAAAAGTCGTGCGGTATTTTTATTATATTGTTTTTTTCTTTTTTTACATCGAATATATAAAAAGAACCTAAGCTTTAATTTTAGCATTCCTGTACTTAATAAAACATGTGAAATTAATTTATTAAAATTTTTCGATTTCTTGAATTTCTTCATATCTGGTATGTTAAAGCAATATACTGTTCGCTGTCAATTTTAAATGAGCATCCTGTGATGTTCTCTCCCATTAACATTTTAATATTTTGAAAAAATAGAAAATATCATCGGTATATCGATATTTTAAAATTAAATTTTCAAATATCATTAATGATATTTTTCCTGGGACCGAAAATTTTATTATTTTATTATTTTTTATCGAAAAAATCATACGCTTAGGATAACACTAAAAATCTGAAAAAAAAACCACAAATTTAATGCGGTCTATTCATATCCGCAATGACCTAAATTTTTTTTACTTTTTTTAAATTGGTCATGAAGTAACTGTTATTTCAGACTTATAAATTAAAAGTCAGAGAACAGTTATTTTCTGATCAAAAAAATAAGTCTCCGTAACTTTTAAAATAAAAGTCTAAAAATAACAGTTATTGAGCAACTGAAACATAAAAAAGTCCAAAATATCTGTTGCTAATGACGTCACAAAATCTCATCAGATGAAATTCGGTTGGAATTTGTACTTATGTTCTTATGGTGGCACTTTGTATTTACCTACATACATGAATCCTATAATACAACGACACCGCGAATTCTTTATGGCAAGAGGAACCAATGGCCGCGTTCAGCAGAACAACATGATCACTGATCACTGATGGATTAGTAATCAGTGATCAAGTTTGTTCTGCTGAACGCTCATGATACATTTCGATAACGTAAAAATAAAATATATATCAAATAATGCGCGCCCAATTTGAAAAAATATATTTTTCCCGCCCCCGCAACTCCAGCACTTCTCACAGCTATCGTGGATACATAAAAATCAAAAAATGCTGAACAATTATAATAAATTCCATCGAATTTATGGTTTTTTTAAATTATTATGTTAATTAGTTTCAATATTTCGACTATCGATACATGCCAGAAGCCATGTATCATGTATCAAGAAAAGGTAGCGTACTATTTTTACGCTACCTGATCATTGATCACTGATGCAAAATTCTTGCATCATGATCAGTGATCATATGCGTTCAGCAGAACTATCGTAAGAAATCCATCAGTAATCACTGATCATGTTGTTCTGCTGAACGCGGTCAATATTGACCATCGTCAAAAAAGTTAGTTTTTTTTTTGCTAGTCAATTAAACCCATACATGAATTCATCAACACAATGAGACCGCGAAATAAGCAAAAAATTATAAAAGCAAGAGCCGTGATTTCTAGAGCTTCACTGCATAAAGAGACCAATCGTATGGCGGATGGTTAACCATACTTACGAATTCCAAACTTTTGGTGGAAAATTGTTAACTTGATAAACCATTGGTTCCTCTTGCCCTTAAAAATTTTGTTAGAAATACAGTGGTGGTCACGAGTTTAGCACACTTTGCTCTCCCATCGTATTTTCGCCATATCTCCTTTCCCGTTAGAGTTTTCGACTTTCACCCACCTTCGTGCTGGAAATAGAGCAACGTCCTCTGTTAATATTGTCCCATTCGCTTTTACCGTTCTTCTTTGGCGATATTTTGAGTAGTGCAACCTCCAAAATGCGCTGGACACGAGTTTAGCACACTTTAGCACATTCATACCTTTTTCACCCTTCTGATCATTTTTTCGCCTATTTACTTCTTATTCTAATTAGTGAACCTTAGTAAGGTACAAAAATGAAGAAAGGAAAAATATAGATAAATCACAAGGACTCTGGTACATAAATAACTAAAACAGGACAGAACGTTATAGTCGGGTGCCCCGACTATCAGATACCCGTTACTCAGGTAAAGGGAGTGCGAGGGAGATGGAGATAGAAACTTTGATCACGCATAACTTTTTAACTGGTCCGATTTGAAAAATTTCTTCTACATTTCGATAGGTATTGATAAACACAATAAAACTGCATTTTTACTTTTCCGAAATATTTTAAAATTTTTTAAATCGTATATAAGCGATTGTGGGCGTTAGAGGGGGCGTGGCACCTTCTTAAAAATGTTATATATCCATCTCCCTCGCACTCCCTTTAACTGAGTGATGGGTATCAGATAGTCGGGACACCAACCCGACTATAGCGATCTCTCTTGTTTTGGTTTATGTTTTTGGAAGATATTAGCATTATGTATAAGTAAAAGCAAAAAAACGACGAATTTAACCCATTTTATTCATTTTTCTTGCATGTTTACTTTATGAAAGGAGGTGTCCGATTTAGCGATGGAGCCACTGTATGTACAGTGGTTCATAGCTTATTTCAACCAGTCTACACCAAAAACTTCAACAGCCTATAAAAACTAAACAAAACATGTTATCAAAATAATAATTTCAACCAGTTCACAAAAAAATCGAATAAATTAACATAGTGGCCAATAACTTTTTTTTTGTTTTAATTTGGCATGACTACCCTTTTGTTTACCAACAATTTAAAGTTAACTTTTCATGGATACAATGCCTTTTGTTGTTGTTGCCAAGTAAAAACTACTCTCGACCCTTGGGAAGGACTTTTGGCGTAGTTTCGTCTAAAAATATTGTGTTTTCGAACATTTTTTCGTAATGTTGACTTCCAATTTTGTTTTTTGGTAATGTTAAGACACCTTTAATTCATAATCATTAGCGCTCGACAGCTCTGGATGAGCTGAATCTGCGAAAAAATATGCATTTCCCATGGGTCATTTCTTTAGTTAAATCAATAATAAATTTATATTTCAAGATCCTTTGAGTTTATAAATTATTTATCCTTTAGATTATGAAGATAAACTCAAATCTTAATCGCGGAGTTAAAAAAAAAAATTATGGAAGGACCTGCTTGACACTTATAGGCCCAAATCAATAAGCGACCGCCGTTAGACTTTAAAATAGCCATTTCACTCCCCAATTTAGGCTCTTCATTGGGATTTTCCCCGCTTAGATATATTTTTTCGACTCAAATGTATAAAAATTCAATTATTTCTTTAAAATAAATTTTTTCAAACATACTAAGGACACTAATAAGTGAGTTTCTCGTGTGTATCCAAAAAAAGCTCTAAGCCTAGCGGCGAACGCTTATTGAATTAAAGGTGTCTTAACATTACCAAAAAACAAAATTGCAAGTCAACATTACGAAAAAATGTTCAAAAACACAATATTTTTAGACGAAACTACGCCAAAAGTCCTTCCCAAGGGTCGAGAGTAGTTTTTACTTGGCAACAACAACAAAAGGCATTGTATCCATGAAAAGTTAACTTTAAATTGTTGGTAAACAAAAGGGAGTCATGCCAAATTAAATAAAAAAAGTTATTGGCCACTATGTTAATTTATTCGATTATTTTGTTAACTGGTTGAAATAAGCTGTGGCCTTTTTTTTTAGCTTTTTTTGTAATTAATTCATAAAAAATATTTGTAAAATATTTAAAAAATCATAAAATTATTAAACACTAATGTGTATCATCATAGATGTATTCTGCGTTTAAATTATTTTGATAACATGTTTTGTTTAGTTTTTATGGGCTGTTGAAGTTTTTGGTGTAGACTGGTTGAAATAAGCTGTGAACCACTTGTATATAAGGAAATACAACCCAGCAGGAAAGTGAGAAGTTGGTTTTTGTGTTCTTGAAATCCTGTTCCTTTTTGCAGGCGGCGGTGTGGGGTTATATAATTTCTGAGCGTTAAATGGGGGTGGGTTTCTGAGTAGCATCAATATCAGGCCACTTCTGCGCTGTGTGATTTCTGTGGCACTACGATTATAATATTTTTTAACAAAAAATCACCAACTTATAATATTTAAAAATCCTATGATGTACACCAAAAAAAAAAAATCTTGTTCTCACATTTATCTTTATTTTTTAGTAATTTTAAAATTCGTAGAAAAAATATTAATAATTTTTAATCAAATAAATTAAACTAAATACTATGATCATAATGTCTATAATCATAATATTTATTGATGATTTTAATTTATTTTACTCACAATTTTTACAAACAATAATAAGAATGAATGTGGGTAATGTGGTAAGAAGATTAAAAAATTTGATCACATTTGTCAAGGATTGCCATAAAATTACAAAGAAACATATTATTGTTTTTTATATTTTTAAACATTTTCTGTTAAATAAAATAATTTGATCGTCAGATCGTGGCAGGTGTGACCCTAACTTACAACGAAATTAACACCAAATTTATCTGCATTTTGCATTTTGGTATTATCAAGTATATGATGCAGGGTCACATCATTTTACATTTCGTCCAAAAAAGTGAAAAAAGTGAAAAATCGTTCGGTTAAATCTAAAAAACAAGAAAAAGGTATGTGATAATATAAATGTTGTTGCTTAATAATCTTTATTTCAGCGTTACAGAGGTTAGTACCACAGATATTTTCGCCATTAATAAATATAAGCCTCCAGATGCTATCTTTAACACAAACTCTGCATTTCAGTGTCACTTGAAATGTTTTTAATCTTCATCAGTGGTAAATGGTGTGCTGTGTTCATTAAATGGTTGTATGAATAGTACTTCAGTACTAACTTAGTTGTTTAACTCAATCAAAATATTACATTTATTTCAGCCAGGCCGATTGAGACTTCTTGGGACTTGGGACTTGCGCTTGCATTTCCCGTGTGTGATTTTTTCTTTTCATAATTCCCATCCCCGACATTAAACATCTGATCAGAGGGTAAATGACCGGCCATGGCAAACTAGGCATAATTTCTGGAGAGATCCCTTAATTTTATATGGAGATGTAATAATGGTAATTACGCTTTTTATTATTCCTGGTCTTACATTCATATCTTAATTATTTTTGATATTTTCAGAAGACAGGCTTACAAGACATGGATACCTAAGACCTGCATTCGGCCAAGCAAAAACCGGGAGTGCTTCAGGCATTAACAATTTTTAATTCCAATGCTTCGATTGTAAATATTATTAATAAATATACATGCAAATATTACATGAAAAAAAGTTATTTTTTATTGTGGGAAATCAGATACTGCAAAGTATTGGAAAACCAAAACTGGGAGGGTGTGGAAAAGCAGATATTGCAAATAGAGGAAAACCATAACTGAGCACGTGTGGAAAATCTATAATGCGAGGAACATTAAGTCGTGGGGTCGTGAGCTCGACCCCTGCTTTCTAACTATCCTAGGGAAATAAAAAGACTTTTTGCCACAAAATTGACTTTCTGGCACATACGTTGGAACATTTTCTCGTCGGATCCACTCTCGCTACATTGCCACCGGCTCACGTGGCTATTATCCAACCCGTGAAACGGTTCCACTTATGGAATTAACGAACAAATTTTTAAATTCAATCTCAGCTACATTGCATTTGCTTGTGTCTAGGATTCTGCCTTTGCCTGTTTTATTAACTTCGAGGACCGCGCTTGACCGTCCTGCTAAGATAAATAAACCAATCGTAAAGTAAACACAAGCTTCCGTTAGAAGCCATACATACATATGTATGTACATTGTGCTAATGGACATACTTTGTACATACATATGAATGTTTGCCGGCAATCTAAAAACTTACTTGAACAAAAACTGCAATGCGTAGGTTATCTTTGGGTATAGAACATTTACATCCTTTACAATTGGCTCGTCCAGATCTAGCATATTCCGCCGTATACGGTAATTTAAAATCCATAATTAATTTTCAACTTATAATTATGAAGCTTTTCACGAGTTTGAAGACGCGTTGTTATTTTTATTAGGATTATTTCGGACAGCAATAGAAATGACTCTTATAGCCTGTTCACACAGATGGCTTAATGCCTAGTACTCAGTTCGGCTAAGAGTTTTACTAGTCGAAAAATATTAATCTTTTAGTGTGGCCGAAGTTTTTGTAGTTCATACGCAATGCATGTAGCATGGTCTTACTGGGTTTGTTGACAAACAGCAAACATCAACTGGCGCCAATTTTAAAATATTACAAAATGTTGAGCCGACTTGGGTCGCAAGAGTTAAATTCGCTGTTGGCATGGCGATATGCATTGCCGCAAATCCTACAGGCACTTTTCCATTGGTTTTCGGGGTTTTCCTTCCATTTATAATTTGTTATTGGCACACCGCTTCTGCACAAACACAGCCAAAGATCAATTTTTTTATTCTTTGGGCCGCGACTAAAAGCGTTCATCGGAATTCATCCGCTAAATCTGGTATTTTTTTGGTATTTCCTTACCATTTCCTTAGCTCAACTGAGTACCGCGGTGAAAAAAAGTCCCAGCTAAAGGCGTTAGCTACCTATTTGCCTCTCGCTTACTCCTATGCTTAGCTAGCAGTTTTCGTCGTACTGAGTACTAGGCTTAAGAGACCAAATTCCGCTTCACCTACTTCTTCTTTAAGCCTAGTACTCAGTACGACGAAAACTGCTAGCTAAGCATAGGAGTAAGCGAGAGGCAAATAGGTAGCTAACGCCTTTAGCTGGGACTTTTTTTCACCGCGGTACTCAGTTGAGCTAAGGAAATAGTAAGGAAATACCAAAAAATACCAGATTTAGCGGATGAATTCCGATGAACGCCTTTAGCCGAGGCCCAAAGAATAGAAAATTTGATCTTTGGCTGTGTTTGTGCAGAAGCGGTGTGCCAATAGCACATTATAAATGGAAGGAAAACCCCGAAAACCAATGGAAAAGTGCCTGTAGGATTTGCGGCAATACATATCGCCATGCCAACAGCGAATTTAACTCTTGCGACCCAAGTCGGCTCAACATTTTGTAATATTTTAAAATTGGCGCCAGTTGATGTTTGCTGTTTGTCAACAAACCCAGTAAGACCATGCTACATGCATTGCGGATGAACTACAAAAACTTCGGCCACACTAAAAGATTAATATTATTCGACTAGGAAAACTCTTAGCCGAACTGAGTACTAGGCTTTAAAAGAAATAAATGTGATAGAAAGAGACGGGAAATGTTGCTACAACTACGTTGTAGCGGAAAATGGGACCGCATTTCCAGTATTTCAATATTTTAAGTCCGTATTTTTACGCGTGAAGGTGACTTCTTTTCTTGGCGTTTCGGGATCAAGAAAGTATAAGGGCTTTCTACGGCTTGGCACTCAAAAAATGATCTCATCAAAACCTCGCCAACTGTTGCACCAAACCATAATACGCATTTCTACTCGTTTTGAACTTTTTTAGGACCACATATCTCCCAAAATTGTTGCTTAAAAAAAGGATATAGTCAAATAATCGTAAGGTAGGAAGGTTTTATAAATATTTAACAAGGCTAAAACCTTTCTAATTTGTGATTCATGATATTTTGGAAAGGAAATGCTTTTGCACTGCAGTGGCCCAAATCAATTGTTATAAGGAAATTGTTCTTGGTGTACGACCAAAGAGACTTGCAACGGTTCAGAACACAGAAAATTAAATTACATAATATATGGACACTGCCCATTGGACAGCATCTTATGCCGTTTATGCTGACGTGAACACGATACCGCTTAAAGTTGCAGCATCGACTTTAAGCGGTTGTGAGCAGAGGGTATGAGATCCTTTTTCCACTATGCAGTATTTTTGGATTTTTTTCCACTATGCATTAATTTTGGATTTTCACGGGTGTTTCCATAAGCACACGCGTTTGCAAACAGCTGTTCTATGGCATTGCCATTTGTGAAGTAAAGAAAACACAAGATTAATAACAGGTTTTTGATGAATGTAATTGCAACAAGAGAGAACGCTATAGTCGAGCTTTTCGACTATCAGATACCTGTTACTCAGTTAAAGGGAGTGCGAGGGAGATGGAGATACACAGTCGTCAGCGCCATGTAGTGGCTGATTAAATTTTTGCTCATAACTTTAAAATAGTTTAAAATTGTGGTCGTACGAGTGGGCGTGGCGATCGACTGAAACAAATTTCCGCTACGTAGGAAGCTCAAGAATATGTGTGTTTAATCCTAGTTTCTAGCTTTTGAAGTTTCCGAGATCTCAGCGTTCATCCAGACGGATAGACAGACTGACGGAGATGGCTAGATCGAATTTGCTTATGTATGTATGTTAGAAAACGAACAATTATTATTGTAGAATTTTGGTATAGGAGAGATTTTTTGTGAACGTATCGAGTTTTCTTCATGGTATCAAATCTAAAACTGAATTATTTGTAGTTTGTTATGAGATGAAAAGCGTTCGCCAACATGTTGCTATGAGTGGGCCAAAATATAAGCTGTTCTGCGTACGAAGACATCAATGTTTGCAGCAAAGTCTCAGAATATGTTCTGCACTTCATAAATAATAACTAATATTAAATAAAAGTGTACTATTCACTCCTATAAAGCTCCAAAGTTGCTAGAAATTACCAAAACATCACAGATATTTTCGCCATTAATAATTATAAGCCTCCAGATGCTATCTTTAACACAAACTCTGCATTTCAGTGTCACTTGAAATGTTTTTAATCTTCATCAGGGGTAAATGGTGTGCGGTGTTCATTAAATGGTTGTATAAATAGTACTTCAGTACTAACTTAGTTGTTTAACTTAATCAAAATATTACATTTATTTCAGCCAGGCCGATTGAGACTTCTTGGGAGCAGAACTGTTGCTCTTGCATTTCCCGTGTGTGATTTTTTCTTCACATAATTCTCATCCCCGACATTAAACATCTGATCAGAGGGTAAATGATCGGCCATGGCAAACTAGGCATAATTTCTGGAGAGATCCCTTTTTTGTATGGAGATGTAAAAATGGTAATTACTCTTGTTATTATACCTGGTCTTAAATTCATATCTTAATTATTTTTGATATTTTCAGAAGACAGGCTTACAAGACATGGATACCTATGACCTGCATTCGGCCAAGCAAAAACCGGGAATGCTTCAGGCATTAACAATTTTTAATTCCAATGCTTCGATTGTAAATATAATTAATAAATACACAAAAATTAATTTTTTATTTTGGGAAATCAGATACTGCAAAGTATTGGAAAACCAAAACTGGGAGGATGTGGAAAGGCAGATATTGCAAATAGAGGAAAACCATAACTGAGTACGTGTGGAAAATCTATAATGCGGGAAGGCGAAAAACCAGTGGATTTTGGCCTGCATTCTACTGCCAGTGATCCAGATAAAAATTTCATTTCCCCCTTACTTTTTGTGTCACCCCCGTGTGTTTTGAAACCAGAAATGCAAGAAATGTAAGGGGTAAATGAGGTTTTGTCCCTTCCGCTTGTATGGAGAAACCTGATGAAAATATGTTATTTTCCAGAGGAATTTTCCCGGTGGGTCACCCATTCTCGGTCAGTCGGAGTCACTCCTCGCGCCTACGACAGCTCCATCTCCCCCACAGCGACTTCTCACTCGCCCATTTCTGTTTTCACATACATTTAATATTTACAGTAAGTACTGGTGTTTAACATTGTTATTATTATTCTCCTATTATTTAATCTATCTTCCGATTTAGCGTCGCTTGTGAACGGTTGTGTTTACCTTTATGCTCTGAGTATTTGATTTATTTTTGTGATTTATTCGCAAGTGTTTTGCGTTTGCTTACTAACAAAGTTTTGCCTAACAATCGCGTTAGTGTTTTAAATAGATCTCCCTGTTAACGGGTATGTGGTTTTAGTTATTTTAACAATTCCATTAGATTTGTTTTATATCTTGGCTTTGGTTAGTGTTATTTGCACTCTCTAAATTGCTCTTGTATTCTCTCTCTCTCTCTCTTCTTTTTCGCTCTATTATAACTGTAATTTCGCTCTCTCGGAACCTGCCAAATTTCTTGTAGACTCTTGGGTGCTTTTCTCATAGTCTCTCTCTCACTTGCTTTACAGCGTTTAGTTGTTGGTGCCCCACAAGCCACGCTCAGTCGATTGAAGACTTTTCTCTCGCGCTCTCTTGCTCTCGATTTAATTTCGCGATCTCGCGCTCTTATACTTTCGTGTTTTGTATTTTTGCGGTTTTGGAATTTGATCCCAGTGCCAAATTTACTTGAGCTATTTTCACATTTTCATATTTTTATTTTTTTACTCTTTTTAACTACCTTGTTTCTTATAATGGCTCTCGTCTGTTCTAAGAAAAATTGTACTGTTTCGACTATACCTAAAGACCCTTTTATTTTCTGTTGGCTCTGCGAAGGGATGATGCACGTTAAATGTGCAGGTTTTACCGGCAGAGTAAAAGACTACATTGAACTGCGTACTGGTCTCATATGGACTTGTGAGTCCTGCAGGGAATTGCAGCCAATAGACACAGCTAGTTCCGGTGTAGTCCCTGTATCTGAAAGTCAGGCTCCAATAAAACCCTCAGAGCCGGCGGCGTTTTAATTGCCGTCACCTCCACCATAAGTTCTGAGAGAATTCACTCTCATGTCTCTAATGACATTGAATTTGTTTGTGTGAAAGTTTCCCTGCAATCCTTGTCTATTTGTATTACATGTTCGTATATTCCGCCTGGCTCTGACCTAATAATTTATGAGCAACATCTATCTGCTATTAAATCTATTTTATCCTTTTCTTCCAATAGGGACCTTTTCATTGTTTTGGGTGACTTTAATCTTCCGTGATATATCTTGGTCCCCCCCTTCTGACTCACTTGTCGCTTTACCTTTATCCACCCATGATTTTGTGGATGGCGTTTTAGAATTATCGTTACAGCAAGTTAGCTTTATACGAAATTCATTAAATAGACAATTAGATCTTGTGTTTGTTTCAGAGCCGTCTGAAGTCACAGTATCTAGAATTGACGCTCTTGTGGTACCAGAAGACCGATACCACCCAACTATGGAATTGACACTTTGCCTCCCCTACCTTGATACCTCCTCTCCTTTAGTTTCTCCAACTAAACTGAGATGCTTTTGGAACTGTGACTATAATAAACTTAACTTAATGATTTCGCAATGTGATTGGACTGATCTTTATAACTGTGTGGACATCGAAAGTGCAACTGAACTTTTCTATAGCGTTCTAAAGACATTTTTTAATGAATGCGTTCCTGATAGGCTTCCTCCAAAGCCGAACAGGCCCCCTGGTTTAAAAAATCCGCTTCAAAGACTAAAAAAAATCTTAAAACAAACACTTATAAAAAGTATAAAAAATCGGGTAAGCCATCCGATTTTTCGAAATATGTGGTGGCTCGATCTGATTTTAACGTTCTTAACAGTCATTGCTATTCCATGTATTTGAATCGTTGTAAATTTGAATTTACAAATGATCTGAAGCATTTTTATAACTTTGTCAACGCCAAGCGTAAGTCATCAGCTTTGCCTTCATCGGTTCGTTTTAACTCAATGGAGGCATCGACTGACTCTGAAATTGCTGATTTATTTGCCGACCTTTTCAAAACTACTTATAGCTCCTCTTCGTTGTCAAAATCAAACTACCCTAATCCCTTAAATAGGGCAAATTGTATTTTTTTACCTATAATTACCGAAAGTTCTCTCTTAAGAGATTTAACAATAAAAATGCCAACTTATTCTCCCGGTCCTGATGGACTTCCTGGGTGTGTGCTTAAGTTTTGTGCATCAACCATTTGCAAACCTATTCTTAAACTCTTTCATTTGTATATTTCATCATCAGTTTTTCCAACTATCTGGAAGGACTCTTTTATAATTCCACTTCACAAAAAGGGTGCGATGGCGGATGCCCAGAATTATAGAGGTATATCTAAATTGTCGGCAATTTACCCGTTACTCAGGTAAAGGGAGTGCGAGGGAGTTGGAGATAGAAACTTTGATCACGCATAACTTTTTAACGAATGGTCCGATTTGAAAAATTTCTTCTACATTTGGATTTCAAGTTATTTGAATGGGAGGATTCAGAGGGTTATATTTAAGAACGCTGTTTCTAAAATGATCCACGTGACATCTGGAGTGCCCCAGGGTAGTCATCTGGGTCCTTTGCTGTTTACTTTGTTTATTAACGATCTTCCCTCTATCATAACAAATTCTCGTGTACAAATGTATGCTAATGATGTTAAGCTTTGTTTGACATACAATAATATAGAGTCTGGTTTCGGCTCACAATCAGACATTGATAATTTTCAAGTACGGTGTGAGTATAACCTCTTAAATTTGAACTGCCTGAAATGTAACGTAATGACCTTTCATAGGGTTACTCCAACGTTTATAAGTTATTTGCTTCAGAACTTGCCACTTGACCGTATATATTCAGTAAATAATTTAGTCGTTCTTCTGGACCCGAAGCTTTAATTTGACTGCCACATAATGTTGACTGTCAACAAAGCTATGAGTGTTTTTGGGTTTATAAAGCGTTAATCAAAAGAATTTGACGACCCTTATATAACTATTTACCTCCCTTGTCCGACCTATATTGGAATATTGTTCTTCGGTTTGGAGCCCACAATACCAAGTGCACATTGACCGTATAGAGTCGGTAGAAAAAAAATTTCTTCTTTTTGCTCTCCTTAATTTGAACTGGGATCAAAACGTAAGGCTACCTTCCTACCAGAGTAGATTATTATTGCTTAATTTACCAACACTTGCAAATCGTAGAATAATGCTTGGTAATATTTTTATGCATAATCTTATAATGCCCTCTGCTCATTATGGACGCGTCGCGTTTGCATCCATTTACCGTTTAACGCGCCCAAATCCCATACAAAACATGTTGGCGATGGTGGGGAGGGGAGGGTGGAAAATTGTCGCGTTACAGGGCTGCGAAGTCAAATTTGTGGTATTTTTCAGCAGTATTAACCAGGCATGATAATTTTTCTGTACCCGAAACTGATAAGAAGCTGATAAGAAGCGGGTAAATTAAAAACATTTATTGTTGATATTGAATTATTTACAGATTTTTATTGAACTTTATTTCGTATAATTTTGGTTTTTGATATGCCAAATGATCTGGTAATAGTTCAGTATTCCGAGGATGATATAAGCGCATAAAGGGTAGTAGCAGTACGTTTATCCAATGGAATGGCCCGTTGGTCGTTGCAGCGCAGGCAACGGCTCCATGATCATGAGGTTTGCTTCTTGGTCACGTGCGCCCGCCATTCGTCCTTCAAGGCGACCTCCTGGTCATATTTGAGCGCAGGTACAAAATCTGCTTCGACCATAGAGGGCCATTCCATATTCAAGTGACACACGTTGACAGGCGACTTCTGGAAAAGGGCACATATCCCTCCTTCTGGCGCACTATGTCCTCGTAGTCCTTTCAGCCCCGGCTCAGATTCTGTTCACTGACGTGCCGGCGAAGAAGCTGCAGCTACTGCTGTCGCGGGTCGTGTCAGAGAATTATTCAAATGCCTGTTTAGATCGATATATACATATGAAAACCTTCTGCAGCAGATCCTTTAGCTTTCTGCCGTCTGGACTCCCGGGTACAGTGTCTGACGCATTTGTTTGCCACTACCCGATCTTTATTTGGAGCTCAACCAACTGCTGGCAACAAATGCTCAAGAAGCAAACGTGGGATGTGGTAACTGCTTTCATCATTTCAGCAATGTTTCCACATATATTTACTCTGTTCAAATGCTGTTCTGAGATTGTATTTATCAATAACAAAAATTATTTAAATCCATTGTTTACTTTAGCTCGCAAATGACAACAGCAGAACAGCTGTTTTCAGACGCGTTTGCCAATGGAAACACCTCACGTCCGCTTATCGCGTTGCCAATCGAAAATACCGAAAAATCCTGAAAAAACCGCATAGTGGAAAAATGCCTTTAGAGGTGATATTGATTCTGTAGAACTTGTAAGCCGCCTAACACGTAATTATTATCCTCTAAATTTGCCACGATGTACATCCAATTTTAGTCTGCACGAGCCCTTTCGCGCTCTATGTAATAATTATAACAACCTTTATCATTTAATATGCATTTCAACTTCTATCCCGGTATTAAAAACAAATATTTTAGCTCATTTGCTTCACTCATAATTGCTTCTGTATTTTTATTATGTGTCCCGTCTTTATTTGTTTTATGTATTCTTCCTCGCGAACTCGCATTATTGCCCAAATTGATAAAAGGGTCCCGCGCGAAACAAGCACGTGCTTGGTGTCGTTGGGCCACTTGTTTGTACTGCTCGTAGTGCATCAACGTCCATCATATATCTTTCTTCATCCTTCAAGACCAAACTTAGCCGCCGTGTTCAAATTTACAAACCGGAGAATTCGCTTCCCTTGGAAAACGCTACAGGTGCCGCGGAAAATATGCTCCACCAGTCATGTATTGGTGGAGCTCACAGTAAAACGAGACGCACAAAAGGGCACACACTATTCGCGTGTGTCGGGTCACCTAATCCTGAGGAGCTCCTGGGAAGAAAGAAGGGCCAAACGGTATGTAAACATGCGCTGTAAACTATCTCACCGAAAACTAATAACCGCAACCTTTCTCAAAGGCAACAACGAGGACAAATATGGATTTCGGGCCTAAGTCCGGATAATTTCACGTTAACACAGAAAGTGTATAAATTAAGTAACAAATGTGTACATCTATTTAGCAATTAGGACTTTCAGCAACTTCTGGGCTAGGCACAGGGAAAGATATACCCCGGCCGAGGACTACTCCGTCGGAGGCCAGCGTCAATAAAGGCCTGGAACACCACGAGGAACGGTGTTGAAGGTTAAAATGATGGCGGTGCCTCTCAACGCCGCGCGAATTGACAGCCTGATGACCCCCAAAGTAGTGTTGGGTTGCTCATGAGTGAGTGAACAAAAAAGAGTTGCTCACTAAACTGAGTGAGTGAACATGTTCCTTCGAACTTGTTCTTTATTGTTCACTTGTTCATTTTTGCTCACTTGCTCCTTTTTGTTCACTTGCTCAGTTTTGCTCTCTTACTTGCTCTTTTTTGTTCACTTGTTCAGTTTGGCTCTCTTATTTGATCTTTTTAGTTCACTTGCTCAGTTGCTCTCTTGCTGTTTTTGGCACAAAAAGTATTTTTTTTACTTTTATGATGCATTTTGCATACGGTTTTACAGACAATGAGCTGTTTTCTCAGAGCCAGTGAAAAAGTTAAGGACAGAACAAGTGAGCAAGTGAGCAAGTGAGCAAGTGAACAAGTGAACAAGTGAACAAGTGAACAAGTGAGCAAGTGAGCAAGTGAGTAAGTGAACAAGTGAGCAAACTGAGTGAGTTGACTGATTGGGAAAAAAAGAACAAGTGAACATGTTCACCCAAATGAGCAGTATTTACCCAACACTACCCCAAAGTGAGTGAGACTCAATAGCCCGGGACGGACTCACCGGGGAATGTTGGATGGCGTTGACGGCGTCCGAGGAATGCAAGTTGAGCTGGTCCAAATTTCCTAGCTGGGTCGAACGGAGTCCAGTGACATCACCACATCAGGGCTCTCATGTAAGGCGAAGGTGTATTAATAAAATAAACTACTAAACCTAAATCTAAACTACTAAATTTCGGCACAAACACTAACGATCTGATTTTGTTTTGCTCGCTACGAGATTCGTGCGGCTAGCTCAGTATAGTTGTGTGTTCGTCCCACCAAATTTATATAAAAGTGACCGCCCAGTAGATCAGTGAGCAAGCACAGAATTCATGGGTTCTTGATGGGTTTTATTCCGGGTGGGATATTACAGTGGTCTGGCTGGCTCTGATGGCCTCGGTGTCGCCACGAGTGTTCTTGATGCTCGTCGTCTCTGCACGTCGATGGATCGCTCCGTACGCCGGTTCTGTGACTCCATGTAGCTTCCTGAAGATTTCTTGAAGCTCCCTGAAGATGCTCGTCGGCTCGTCACTGACGCGTTAAATCGATGACTACTTGTAGCGCCTTGGACTCGCCAGGAGATCAGCTGGGTGGGCTTAGGGAAGCGTCACTGATTTCAGACTAGGCCGCGATCTCCAGGAATCTCTCCTTTCGACACACCACCGTCTGTCCCTTGCTTTGTCCCGGATGCTCCCACTAGTGTTTCACTCAGTTCACGCTGGCAGTCCAAGTTACGCAGGGAGGCTGCCTAGCGCTTCGCTTCGTTTCTACACCTAGTGTAAACAAGCGTTCCACCCTAGCCTCACCCTTTGGCTTATCGTCCGTGACGTTTTCGCGTAACTCGATCTGGCTTGCTGCTGGCGATGTCCTGCGCTCTGCTTCTGGATATGTTTGGTGCGAGGCTGGACGTAGCGTGGCTTCGGGTACTTGTGGTTTCGGTCATACGCCTATCCGGGACCACAAACGATCGACCGATCTCCCTTCTGGCTGATCGCGCCAGGACCTGCTCAATTTGCACTTGACGTACTGGGCTCACGCCGGAACGCCAAAATAGTGCTTGGGCAAGGTACACTGTGTTTATGCCTTCTGCTCATTATAGACGCGTCGCGTTTGCATCCATTTACCGTTGAACGCGCCCAAATCCCATACAAAACTTGTCAGTGGTGGTGGGGAGGGGAGGGTGTAAAATTGTCGCGTTACAGGGCTGCAAATTTGTAGTATGTTTCAGCAGTATTAACCAGGCATTCAGGACCCAAAACTGATAAAAAGCTGATTAAAAGCGGGAAAAATTAAAACCATTTATTGGTGATATTGAATTATTTACATGAACTTTATTTGATCTGGCAATAGTTCAGGATTCCAAGGATGATCCAAACGCATAAATGGCAGTAACACTTTGTTTATCCAATGGAATGGCTCGGCTAGAAAGGATCGAAAGCGACCTATTGGTAGTTGCAGCGCAGGCACATGGGCCTTCTTCCCCGGCTCCATGATCTTGACGCTAGCTTCTTGATCACGTGCACCCGCCATTCGTTCATCAAGGCGACGTCCTAGTCGCATTTTGAGCACAGGTACAAAATCAGCTTCGACCATTGATACCCATCCCATATACGTGTGACTCCTTGTCAGGCGACGACGCAAAGCCGCATGAACCACCTCCGGATTTTCTTACTTCCACCGGCTGCTGGTCGTCTGATTTTACTTTGCTGGTGGTGCTGCCGGCCTCAAAGAACTGTTGGAAATGGGACCTCTCCCTCCTTCTTGCGCACTACATATGTAGTGGCCTGCATGAATGTATTTATTTCAAAACTTACAGTACTGTACAACTGTACGCGGTACTCACATTTAGTGTACCGATAGTAACTGAGTACACTCTTTTAGAGTTGCAACCCTTTTTTAATACTATGTATATGCTTCTCAATCTGAACAATACTATGAGTGTCGTCTCAATTACTATTGTACAGTACTGTACTCTGAGTAGAAAAAAATGCCGTAGTGTGAAAGTTGTCGAAAGCTTAATCGAAAAATGAATATGCCTAATAATGAGAATATTGAGTGCGATATTATTTCTTTGCAAAATGTAAGTTTTTGTAATGGAAAATTGAGTATAAGCACGTTGAAGATTGATTTGTTTTAGAAGTAAAATTAATACCTTTAGCCTAATGAAAATGTCTTAATTTAATAATGTGTAAAATTTAAATTCATATTTTTTAAATAAATAAGTCTTAATTACTCACGTTGTTTTGTTCCTTTTATAAGGTTTTGAATTATTCTGCTAGTGAATAGACTACAATATTACAAAGAAGTAAAATTAATACCTTTAGCCTAATGAAAATGTCTTAATTTAATAATGTGTAAAATTTAAATTGATATTTTTTAAATAGATAAGTCTTAATTACTCACGTTGTTTTGTTCCTTTTATAAGGTTTTGAATTATTCTGCTAGTGAATAGACTACAATATTACAAAGAAACATTTTATAAAATCAGTAGGCCTTGTAATTTTTGTAAAACTTCATTCACTGTACAATGAGTTATTGTACACCAAAAACATCTAGGGTGTTCAATTGCTTTGCAAACGTTTGAAAAGTGTAAAAGTGTAAGCAGTTCCAACAACAATTTCCATACAAAATAGTTTTTTTTTTTTTTTTGGTTTTAAATCATCGCATGGATGATCAGATGGTTGGTCGCAACAACACTGCCGCATAGACCAGGGGCTCTTGGTTTGAAGGTGCATGCGCGATACACCCACGTCGACTCAATTGCTATCGATGTTCATCGTTTTGTTGACTGTTTTCGATGTATTTGAATTCAGAGTTTTTTCTCTCGAATGTTATGTGAGACAGAGGGATGTGTGGGTTGTCCGGAGATTTCAATTGGCTTTATTGTAGCAAGACCACAGGCTGTGGTTTGCAAGGAGCTCCAGGATGTGATCGTATATGTGCTTATACGTCACTCTGATTGGATCAGATTTAAAACCACAGAAGGTGGTTTTATAAAGACTTCTTGGCAGTGAGCTTGACAGGAATGTTAATTGGCCAAACGCCATAGAAAAATACACAATTATAAATGGTTAAATAAGAGGTAGAACTTAAAAGTTTAGATTAGCTGTATTAATAAATTTTGCCAGCTCCCTTAAATGAAGCGGTTCTTTTTTGGTTAGTAATTCGTTAAGATCTTTATAATACTTGAAAATTTTGAATTTACTACGGATGTTGATTAGTTTTTGGCAGTTAAAAATCGAATGCTCAGCATATTCCGGAACACTACACATATCACATAGGTTAGTATCGACAGCTTTTATTTTGTGAAGAAATACCTTGTCATATGTCGAGTCTACCATAAGTCTGTTTAATACTTTAATACTTTTGGCATTCCATTTTAAGAAATGGTGCCAGGGTTTTTTGGGGATATTTGGGAAGATCTTTAAAAGATTTGATCCTTTGATCACGCATTTGATTTTATATTCTTCATTCCACTTGTATTGTAGGATTTTTTGAATCTCCCTTAAGGCATCTTTGACGTTGAGACCTATGTCTATTTCTACTCCTTCATTTACAGCTATTTTAGCAATACTATCAGTCTGTTCGTTTATGTTAATGCCTTTGTGGCCAGGTACCCAAACTAATTCTACAATTTCCACCTCCGAATCTTCAACTAACCTATGTATTTCTTGTACCATGTACGCCTCAGACTTTTTGTTTTTTATTAAGCTAATGGAATCCAAGCAATCACAAATTATAACTACATTTTTGTACTTGGATCTGTGCAAAATCTCACATGCTATTTTGATTCCAGCAAGCTCGGCACTTACTGAAGAGAGTGGCACATCAAATTTGAATTTATGAGTCGCACGGCTGGGCATTTCAAGTACACCAATGCCACCTGTGGCAGGACCTATGGAAGCATCTGTGGAGATTATGTTCCACCCTTTCTTTATGTATTTCTCAATAATTTCCCCATAAAAGGCACTGAGTTCCTCAACTGAATACTCATTTTTGCTCTTGCTAATCACTATTTCATTTATTCGGATCTTGTTGGATGTATGGAACTGGTCTCGAATTCTAGTGTTTTCAAAAAAGAACTGAAATTCATTTATGGTGTTGGTGTAGCTTGTCTGAGCCGAGGATGACCTAATGGTTTCAAAGAGCAAGGGGTTTTGTGCTTTCACTTTGAACAATTCTTTAGCAGTAAGAAGTTTTGCTCTGAAAGTCGGTGGCATCACACCAGCAAGCACAAAAATTTCATGCTTGCTTGTCCCCGGAGGCACACCTACACATCTTCTCAAGGCTCCAGCCTGAGCAATCTCTAAGCTCCCCACCGGGAAAGTGAGAAGGTGGTTCTTTGTGTGTTGGAAATCCTCTTCCATTTAGCAGAAAATGTTGGAAATCCTGTATCTTTTAGCAGGCGACGGTGTAGGGAATTTGAAATTCCTTTGGAAAACCACATAGAAACCTCATTTCCCCCTTACTTTTTGTGTCACCCCCGTGTATTTCGAAACCAGAGACGGAAGAAATGTAAGGGGTGAATGAGGTTTAGTCCCTTCCGCTTATATGGAGAAACCTGATGAAAATATGTTATTTTCCAGAGGAATTTTCCCGGTGGGTCTTGTTCGCTCCACTACCCATGTCGGCAATGCTGGTTATGGCATATTCCTGCTTGCTTCTTACAAAAGATTTAAAAAGATTTACACTAATTTTTGGTTTCAACCCAGACTTGATAGTAGTTGCATAGTGCAGAATTTTTGAACTAGTTTTGGTATCGGCTTTAATCTTTTTGACATGCTCTTTATGCGACATGTTTCCAGATATAATTCTACCAAGAAAAGAAACACTTTTGAGATTCGGCACAGCCACATTTTCCACTTCGACGTTCACTACTTTTTGCTTCCTCTACCGACATTTATTACCACCGACTTGCTCGGGTTAAAAGTAAAACCGAGGTCCTTACAAAGTAGATTGAAATCAGTGAGTTTGTTTTGCAAATTTTCAACCGCACTATTAAATGCTTTTCCTGACGAAATAATCATGAAATCATCCGCAAACTGCATAATCTGAGTGTTTTCATCGTTTATTTGGTGCAATCTTTTTGTGTATATGTTAAACAAGATTGGAGATAAGCAGGATCCTTGAGGAACCCCACCATTCGCCACCTGTACTGCATTTCCCAATTTCAAAACACGATTAGATAGAAAACTAAGAATCCAGTCTATGAAGACTTTAGGGAATCCATCGTTTTCCATAATCAACTTTAGAAAATTCAGATTTACACAGTTGTATGCATTAGATAGGTCAACAACTGCTAGTACAACATTTAACCTATTCTTTTTCCTTAAAGCAATGACATTTATCACATCATTTATGCACATCGCCGCTGATTTTCCTTTCTGGTATGCATAAGACCTGTATGGCAGTAATTTCTTTTCATTTATGAAAAACTCTAATCTCTTTTTAATCATACAGTTAATTGTTTTGGCAAAACAAGATATAAGCGATATGGGCCTGAAGTTTTTGACGTCTGATAAATCTTTGTTTCTTTTGGGAATCGGAGTAATTTTAATAATTCTCCATTCCTGTGGAAAATCACAGTTTGCAACCTTGTTGTTGTATAAGGCTACCAACTCAATCTTGGCTTCTGTACTAAGAGAATCAATCATTTTGTACGTTATTAAATCCGCTCCTCCTGCAGTTTTTTTGTCTTGATCGAGAACTTCTTGAAGATCTTCCAGAACGAATTCCGGATTTTCATTGTTCTTTCTGGAATGTAGATTCTCATCTACAGCTCTATTTTCAGGTGGTACTTGCTCAATTAAGAAATCCAAAAAAGAACTTGATTTGTCTAGATCAAGCCTATCTAACTTTTCTTCCTGACAGTTTTTTAAGTTTTTTAAAAACCTCCACGCGTTTTTCGTGTTTGGTTGGGTGTTTAATTCAATAATCTTTTTTAAAAAACTGGTTTTCTTTGCTATTTCAACTGACTTCTTCCATTTGATTTTGAGATTGACTGCATTTAGATAGTTTTCATACGACGGATCACGACATGCTTTACTCTGACTATCAGAAAAATCTTTGAAGAGTTGTTAAGTTCATCATTCCACCAAGCCTTTGGAGTTTTGTTTGCTCCAAAACAATATGAGGCAGCCTTGATTTCACTCGTCATGTTTTTGGTGAGATTTGATACACTACCACATGTCTTTATCTTTTCTAATTTGTTGAATAGTCTTTTTTTTGCAAGAAACTTGATGGGTAAGTTCAGCTCAGCATTTATTTTGTAGACAATTGGAAAATGTCGGCTACCACCAATGAAAAAACTTTTACATGTCCATTCAGTGCAGTGAATGCCTTTGGTGAATGTCAAATCTAGCACTGATCCCGAGACTGAGTCTATGTTTCTTTTAAAAGTTGAACTGTTATTGTTTTCAAGTCTGTATCCAGCACTTGACATTACTCTTTTTAGAAAAACACCCTTCCTGTTACTTACACTGTCTCCAAAATCACTACATCTCGCATTGAAATCACCAGATATAATAACTTTGTCAAAAGAGTCAAGTTTTTCTATTAAGTTGTTTACTTCATCTTTGAAGTTGTTGAGAGAAATGCTGGGTTGAAAATACACAGATGTTATAAGCATATTTGACCCTTTATTGGAAGCTTTTGCAATGACGATGTCGCAGTTGGAATTGTATTTAAATTTCTTTAGTTTTAGGCTATTTTTGTACGCTATTGCTACTCCTCCGTAGCCATCATCTCTGTACTTTTCAATCAGGTTGAAATTAATTATATTTCTATGTGATAAGTCGTGCGAAAAAACCTCCGATAGGATGGCAATATCACACTTCTCATTATTTAGAAAAAATTCGAGATCATTTTTATTGTTTTTTAGGGATTGTATGTTATACTGAAGAATTTTGATACTCACTGTGTTTCGTTACCAGCAACTCTGTCAATATTAGTTACTGATTGTCCTCCTTCTTTTGCACTGTTTTGATTGATAGTTTGCGTAGTTTTGATCAGGTCTATAATTTCACTAGTATTGCTAATTTGGGATAGCAGCTTAATGATATGATGAATTTTGTCCTCAGTAGATAAACTAGGAAAGAAAGGAACATGGTCACTTGTGTCGTTTGTATACGGCTCCAAGTGAAAGTTAGGTTTCTGAACAGGAACTATAGGTTTTTCTACCAATCTGCTGACATAGCTATGTTTTTTTAAAACTGCATTTACCTTGAGGTCCTTGTTCTGTGTCTGACTTCCCTGTTTGTTTAGGGGAGGAAAGTTAACATCATAATTTTCCAGGAGAGCATAATTCTGAGACACTGAGTAAGAACTTAACACCTCCTTCCTGGCTATCTTCTTGATTGTCATGATTTTGTTTATATCCTGCTCCTTTGCCCACACCGGACATATTTGACTATCCCTGGCACTATGGTTTTTGGCGTTGCACAGAATGCATTTAAGCACCGAGCAGGTACCACTACATTCCTTCTCACCACATTTCCTACAACGTTCTAATGACTTGCATGTAAAAGCAGTGTGACCCAGTCTACCGCACTTAAAACACTGACGCACTTTCGGTATGTAGTGATCAACCTTCAAAGAACATATTTCAAACAGGACAACTTTCTCCGGTAAATCAGCTCCGTCGAAGCTAACCTTAACGGTCTCAGTTGGTATCAAGTTGAACTTCACAACCTCAGCTCCATTTGTACTTTCCTGACGCCTCATCATGCGCTCAACACGGATAACCTTAATTGCAGAATTTAAATTCTCGAAAATTTCTTGCTCTGAGAAATTTGTGGGAATACCCGTAATAACTCCTAGAGACTCTACAAAGTTTCGTGGAATAAAAGCATTTATCTTCATCTTCTTAAACTCAGCATTTAGGACAAGGGAGTTGGCATCTCGAGCAATTTGAAAGTATATTTTGTATAGAGAAACTGCAAGCGGGATGATTTCCTTGAAACCATTTAACTGTATATGCCTAATTTTTTCATACAGAAAAAGTCCACTTTTAATTCTTTTATTTTCAAAAAGCTGACACTCCTTGGTTGAAACTAAAACTGCAGCAACACCAACATGATCAGATCCATATAAACAAGATAAACGCTTTTCCTCAACTTTTGTTGTATTGAAATCACTATTGGTTAATGTATTCGAACGTGACAATGTATTGTTATTATTTTTGGTGACATCCTGGGTATTTTGACTACAGTCGGCTGCAGCCACATTTTTACTGTTTATGTTTCCACTCTCTTCGCTACCTGACTTGGCGGCCATGTTTATTGTGTTCACATAACTGTTAATGTGGTCTTCACTTGTGTCCATCTGATTCACACTAACACCTGCATACTCAGTATTACCCTTGCACATTTTTTTTGCACTAATCTTCTCGAAAGAACATCTTTTCAAAAAACTAGGTGATGGTTGCTGATCAAGGTTTCTCTTCACAATTTTTTTGCTGTATACATTTAGATCAGGGGGTTTGCTTTTGGCCAACGCCGTTTTACCGGCGTCAGCCATGTTAGTCGCTGGTTTTACCAGCCTGCCAAAAACTCACCAGAACACCAATTGGAAGTAATTTTCCTTTTTTATTCGCTGATTCCACGAAAAGAAAGCTTCTAAACAGTTTTCTACTTTATTTCACACACTTTTTCACAGAGCCTTTGATACTCAAAAAGTTTTTCACTGAAACGAAGCAGAAAACAACCGGTCGTGCTTGCTGCCGAAATAGAAGTGTATACAAAATAGTTAGCAAGGCCTACAACACCCCAGCCTATGTATACAAATGAAGAAACAAAAATTTATAATGATGATGATACTAGTGACTCAGATGATACATTTTTTTCACAATCACATATTGAAATGGCTACAGAGTCGGAATCACCGCTAGAAACACCACCACAAGAAGCAACGTCAGAAATAGAAGCAGATGCTAGCAGTATAATTCATGCAGACTATGATTTTAATATTAGCAGTCTATCGAGAAAAAAAGTTTTGGACAACGCTTATGGACCTAGAAAAAGTTCATCAACCACCAAATCCTTAAATTTGGGAAATAGTGAATTACATATAAGTAATAATAAAGTTCAAATATCAAGTGGAAGCACGTGGGATTTAACTCCTGGGCTTTATTCTCTTATTGTTCATAATAAGCCCACACAATTCAGTGACACAGACTTGAAAAAATATAAAGAAATCATTACTGAGACCAGTGCACATAGAATAGATTTCGATCCCAATAAGCGAATAAAAGGAACTAGAGGTTACAAGTATACAAACATTATTAAAAAGTTCATGAGCAATGAAAATATACCTCTTTCAGCTATATCCACCCCAATTCAATCAAAACAAAGAAAATCAAATAAAAAGAGATTTGGATACATGACCCTACAACGAGCAAAACCCAATTATATTTATTGGGATGATGTCAATGAATTAGTTGAAAGATTGCAGCTTTTAATAGCTTCAAAGGCCGCTGGCAACACTAATCACAATAACGAGATCATGTCTATAATAGAAGAACTGCGAGAGGCTAAAATTATATATTATTTGAATTAATAACTTGTACAAACTTTAAATTACCTTATAAACAAAATGTCTGTCGACAGGTTTGGACACTTTTCAGACGAAAAAGAGCACACAGATATTTTAAAAAGGGATATTAAAACTGTTGTGGGGTTGTACATTGATGGTGACGATAACCTGAATACTCAACAGAAACGAATTAAAAATTGTGGGAACCCAATAGATTATTCGGATGCAACGACGAAAAAATATGTCGATGAAAACTTGGAGACGATAAAGAGAGACCTTAATACGAAAATAAATACATCCCTTAATCGAACACTTTCTAAAATAACTTCTTTGGAAAATTTAGTTCAAGTTAATAATGGGAGGGTTGATAATGTTGATAAAATTCTAACCAATATGTTAACAAAGATTACTAGTGTTGAAAACTATTATTAGGGTATTCAAATGCGTTGTAAACGTTTGAAAAGTGTAAAAGTGTAAGCAGTTCCAACAACAATTTCCATACAAAATAGTTAGCAAGGCCTACAACACCCCAGCCTATACATACAAATCTGTTGTACTTGTGTAGAAATAATGGTTTAAAATAGAGGTTTTAAGTACTAAAAAAATACTAAAAAGTCGGGTTTGAGTCTATGGTGAGTCAACCTAAAAGCCGATTGACGTGTGGATTTTGTTGCTCTACTTTTGGCGACCAATGTTTTTTTTCTTGGTAAATGCTATTGTTAAGCGATGCATATATAACATCCATATGCCAAAGAATTCGCGGTTTTATTTTCGGTTATTTTAATATTTAATTGAGGACTTGCTTATATAAGACGGTAATGAAATGAAATTCTTGACCAAGAAGGTGGCCACCCAATAATCTGAAGAACTCGCGGTTTAAGCAAATTTTTGGTGAAACCAAATAAGAATGACTATAATACAAGTAATCAACTTTAATGTCCGTCCTAAGCCATTTAACGCCTTAGAAATCGCGGACTTCTCATATAAAGTAAAAAGGGGGCCATTTTTGTGTTCATTTGTCAATTTTTAGGCAAAGCCTCCCTTGCATTTCTTTCTTTCTCAAAAATCATCAAGCAATACCAAAAATAGGAAGTTAGCCTATTGTTGTACGTTAATATCTTGCAACGATTTTGGAAAAAAGGTCGTTCACAATCTTTGTCTGGCAAACTTACAAATTTTACACTTTTGCAACGCAATTGAACACCCTAACTGTAATCACAATATACTGTACTGTGTCTGGAAAAGTGAGTACAGTATTTGGCAATACAGTAACAAGTACTACATTCACTCACGTACTGCTACTACACTTTATGCGCTTGGATCGTCCTCGAAATACTGAACTATTGCAAGATCATTTGGCATATCAAAAACCAAAATTATACGAAATGAAGTTCAATAGAAATCTGTAAATAATTCAGTATCAACAATAATGTTTTTATTTTCCCGCTTCCTATCAGTTTAGGTTACAGAAAAACTATCATGCCTGGTTAATACTGCTGAAAAATACCACAAATTTGACTTCGCAGCCCTGTAACGCGACAATTTTCCACCCTCCCCTCCCCACAACCACTGACAAGTTTTGTATGGGATTTGGGCGCGTTCAACGGTAAATGGATGCAAACGCGACGCGTCCATAATGAACAGAGGGCATTAGGTCGGATTTCCGCTATTTTTTCGCTTGCTGTCGACGCACAATTTGAGTTTTTTGGGTGTCTATTAGAAGATTTTTCCAACTTTTCTGTGTTTAGGAGTCGTACTCTGTGATATAAAAAATCGAGCATCTTATGTAACGGCTGTAGTTCTGATTAGTTTCCAAATGATTGCTCATACATGGCCCGATTAGTCATGTCGAGCTTGTCTGTAAGCAGGACGACTAAAAACGGATCCCATGCGGCTACGTCGATGCCTAAATGCCTTCATGAGGCGAGGGGCTCAATAGTCGTGATATATTATATATATTAAGAATCGGACTTTCGCTGAAGACAGACGTGTTTTTTCAATAGCTCCCAAAAACCTTTCGCCTATCGTTGAAATCAGTCTATCTTTATATCCATATTTGGATTTTCTTATCACGATCGATACGCCGCTTCACTGTCAAACGCAAACTTTAAAGAATACAGTGACTTTATTGTTATATTGAGTGGGCAAGAAAGTCATATCGTTTTTTTTAGTAATCGTTTTTAATCTAATTTATTTACGACTAATCGAGCACCAGGGTCACACTTTTTTGTATCGTTTTAAAGCTTATTGTCTTAGGAATTATCGATGAAAATTTGGTAATTATTCGATAACATTTGTGGAAGCTAAAGCAAATTAAACATGGAGGATCAAAGTGAGCATTTTCGGCATATTTTGCTTTTTTATTTTCGAAAAGGAAAAAAAGCGGTCGAAGCTCGCGAAAAATTGTGCGAGGTGTATGCCATGAGTGATCGCCAATGTCAGCGCTGGTTTGCCAAATTCAGGCTTGGAGATTTTGGAGTTAAAGACGCCCAACGTTCTGGTCGACCATCGGCCGTTTTTGACGAACAAATTCAGGCTTTGCTGGATGAAAGCCGGCGTTATTCAACGCGGGAGATGTCAGAGAACGGTTGAAAACCATTTGAAGAAACTTGGCTACGTAAACAAGCTCGATGTTTGGGTTCCGCATAACTTAAAGGAAATTCACCTAGCTAAGCGTATCAATATCTGCCATTCTCTGCTGCAACGGATTAAAAACGATCCTTTTTTGAAGCGGATCATTACTGGCGACGAAAAGTGGGTTGTTTACAATAATGTCCAACGAAAAAGATCATGGAGCAAGAAAGATGAGCCAGCCCAAGTCACATCAAAGGCCGATATCCATCAGAGGAAAGTTATGCTGTCTGTTTGGTGGAATTGGAAGGGTGTAGTGCACTTTGAGCTGCTGGGACGGAATGAAACCATCAATTAAGATGTGTACTGTCGCCAGCTTTCCAATTTGGCGGAAAAAATTAAAGAAAAGGAGCCGGCACTAGCTAATCGCAAGGGTATAGTCTTTCACCGTGACAACGCTAGGCCCCACACATCTTTGGTCACTCGGCAAAAACTACCGGAGCTGAATTGGGAAGTGCTACCACATCCACCTTATAGTCCGGACTTAGCACCTTCAGATTACCATTTGTTTCGCTCTCTTCAAAACTCTTTGAATGGTAAAAACTTTGATTCAGACTGTACCAGGTCATGAACTTTGTCATCGGTACCCAGTATATTTTTTGTATACGTGCTACCTTTCCATGTTTTAGGCATAGTCCCTTGGTCCAACATCAAACAATTTATATTTTCGACTTCCAGTGTGTAACGCTTGTGGCAGATAAAGGGATCAGCAGAGCCATCTAGGGGTCAAACGGTGATGGTGCCGCCATCTACTTTTCGGCTTTAATACTACCATTAGGCTAGAGGAAGAATTCTGGAGGGGATAGTTTTTCGGAGACAAAGAGGCAACAGAGCCAATTGTCAATCTTACAAAAATGGCGAAGTCATAGTCAGGGAGAGCGGTGGTAGCTCCAACCTAGATCCGCGCGCCACAATTGTTCTTTCCATTTTTGGCAGTCTAAGAGTGCAGTTGGGTCCAGTAAGTTCCAACCAAAAAAAAAGGTCAAGTCTAATCGGCAACTAAATGTGAAGTGATTTTCAGTGTGTGCAACAGCTTAAATCTCCCAGAAGCCTGAAACGGGAAGATTTGAATCTCAGTAAGGGGTAAGCTCATAAACTGTTAGGGATATCCGTACAGCAGCCATCTAGAATTCTTATAATTATTTAGGTTTGGCGCTTAAGGCAAGATAACAAAAGACCCATGAACGAAGCTAAAAACTCTGGAGCGAGCCGCTAAAAGCGAAACGACGACCCCCCATCCTCCCAGAAGGGAACAGTGGGGATTTTAACTACTTTATTTAATGCCAAAATAAAGGCATATCTTTAAGCTTCTATCTCAGGGGAATAGACAAATCAAGAGGATTTTGTGAGGAAATCGAGCTGCCAAGTCTCAAAAAAAAAAAAGTTGTTCGATGCAACTTCAATCAACTCCAACCAGAGATTGAATTCGCCGGAAATACCGCTCAATCCCATTTCCTCTCTCTCCCCTAACTCACCAAGCTTCGAGTGTGGTGGACTTGAGTGGAATTCTGAGCGAGCAGTGGGAAAAGTAAATTAAAAGTTAACGCAAAAAGTCAAACCCCGATTTCCCGAAAAGAAGTGAAAAGCGGAAAAGAAATGCCTTAAAGTTGGCACAGTGGGTAGAATAGTGTATATATATTTTGGTTTTTTCTTAAGTTCCACAGCCTTCGGAAAACCTCACGGAAGCGCTTTCGTCGATGGATCCCCCGAGTGTTGGTGAGTGATATTTCACAAGTAAAAATATATTATTCCCTTTTGTTTGGTACATTGAAAACATAGAGGATTTATAGTGTTTGCCCCACTGTCCCAAGTCCCTGTTAAGCGAATGTAAATGTAAAAAGAATTAGAATTTGACGACCGCAGGAATTACGGATAATCGGGGAATGGGAAACGCGTAATTTCAAGGGCAAGATCTCTCTCCGATTCGGGAACGATGGGATCTGAATTCAAGGGCAAATTGATATATGTGTGAGTGAGTTTAAGGCGAATTCGCAGACACTCATTTATTTTGCTTTTTGATTTTGCATTTTTGTGCTGCTAAATGGCCGCATATTTATTGTGATTTCTCCGAAGTTTCTTTTTAGATATTTTTTATTTAATCATACAATTCGAATTTTACTTGTGTTCGAGTCTATTTTAATTATGTTTGGTAAAATATTGTAGTTTAGCGTCAATTTGTATTCAATCATCGAAAGCGAGATATTTCTATTTTTTTAATCCACTCATTGGCGAATGTAATTGCATGTATTTATACCCGTTACTCGTAGAGTAAAAGGGTATATTGTATTCGTGCAAAAGTATGCAACAGGGAGAAGGAAGCGTTTCCGACCCCATAAAGTATATATATTCTTGATCAGGATCACTAGCCGAGTCGATCTAGCCATGTCTGTCTGTCCGTCTGTCCGTCTGTCTGTCTGTCCGTCTGTCTGTCTGTATGAACGCTGAGATCTCGGAAACTATAAAAGCTAGAAGATTGGCATTTTGCATGCAGATTCTAGGAGTTCCTACGCAGCGCAAGTTTGTTTCAAAAAGGTGCCACGCCCCCTCTAACGCCCACAATCGCTTATATACGATTTTAAAAATGTCAATATTTCGGAAAAGTAAAAATGCAGTTTT
>JBAMCF010000391.1:0-22075 GCA_037075285.1 Drosophila lutescens
TGAGTCAAAATCTGCCAAGTGGGCCACCCCTGTTCCGAAGGTCCGATTTTCATCGATTTTTTTTACTTTTCCGGTTCACAACGACAATATAAGAACTTCATTTGAACGGTTTTTCGAAATTTTGAGTTTTACCGAAGTTATAGCGGTCGAAACATGGCATTTTTGACACTTTTTCGAAAAAGTTGCACTCAGTCATTAATTCATAACTTCGGAACGGTAAGAGATATCTTTATGATGTTTTCACTAATCGCTCAAGAATTAATATGGCTTTCCATAAAAAAATGTAAAAAAAAATTAAAATTTATTTTTCTTAAAAATAAATTAACATTTTTTTTTAGTTTTTATTTTTTTCAGTGTTCTTCACCAGCTATAGGGTTTAAAACCATTTGAAAATGAAGTTTGATTCATTACAAAAAAGATCAAAAAAAAAAAGAGGGGCCCGGCCAAAGGTTTTCGCAATATCGATTTGACGGAGGGCGCACAGCGGTTTTCCATATAAAAATTGAAAATGCCGCGCAAAGCTAGGTGGCGCGCGCGTCGCTTTAATTGTGTTGAGTCACAATAACCCATTTGGCAGTGGCGGATCTAGGATTTTGTTGTGGGGGGTGATATCAAAACAATTTTTTTGTTGCATACTTTTTGAATACCAAAATTCCTTTCCTTTTTCACCCGAGTGGGGGTGATATATCAGCCATATCACCCCCCGTGGATCCGCGCATGCCATTTGGCAAAGCCAATAATTATTTTAGAATATCGAGAAGTTTTTAGCAAACTCGAGGTCATGCCGGCTTAGACTTCAAGAAGTCCAAGACGTCGGCATTATGCCAAACACACAAAAAGGAGCGAAGAGGCTTCACTGTACATGCATGTTTCATGTAGTAGCCAACTACAATCATCAGCAGTGAAATCGCTGTCTTGGTTCAACGATCGAAGTGGGTTACCATGCAAGCCGCGCTATAACTGGTTGGGAATTATAGCGTCGCCAGATCGGTAAACTTCGAAAAGCTGATCAAGCCCTTAGTGTGTGTTGGACTTTGTTCTGTCTTTGATCTCTATCAGAGTTCCGTGGCAGATTTTGAAGAATATGCATTACTGCATATTTTTAGGCTTCCATATAGCAGCCTTTTACGGCGTGTTGACCGTTTTTTGTCCAAAGTTTAGCTTTTTTGATACGACCTTTTTTCGTTATAGAGAAGCCGGCATGACCTCGAGTTTGCTAAAAACATATTTTCTTTTCTTAAATATAATCGATGATAAAATATTACCATACCCTGTACTGATAGGAAGAGACTCACTTACAGTGAAGCCTCTTCGCTCCTTTTTGTGTGTTTGGCATAATGCCGACGTCTTGGACTTCTTGAAGTCTAAGCCGGCATGACCTCGAGTTTGCTAAAAACTTCTCTATAACGAAAAAAGGTCGTATCAAAAAAGCTAAACTTTGGACAAAAAACGGTCAACACGCCGTAAAAGGCTGCTATATGGAAGCCTAAAAATATGCAGTAATGCATATTCTTCAAAATCTGCCACGGAACTCTGATAGAGATCAAAGACAGAACAAAGTCCAACACACACTAAGGGCTTGATCAGCTTTTCGAAGTTTACCGATCTGGCGACGCTATAATTCCCAACCAGTTATAGCGCGGCTTGCATGGTAACCCACTTCGATCGTTGAACCAAGACAGCGATTTCACTGCTGATGATTGTAGTTGGCTACTACATGAAACATGCATGTACAGTGAAGCCTCTTCGCTCCTTTTTGTGTGTTTGGCATAATGCCGACGTCTTGGACTTCTTGAAGTCTAAGCCGGCATGACCTCGAGTTTGCTAAAAACTTCTCGATATTCTAAAATAATTATTGGCTTTGCCAAATGGCATGCGCGGATCCACGGGGGTGATATGGCTGATATATCACCCCCCACTCGGGTGAAAAAGGAAAGGAATTTTGGTATTCAAAAAGTATGCAACAAAAAAATTGTTTTGATATCACCCCCCACAACAAAATCCTAGATCCGCCACTGCCAAATGGGTTATTGTGACTCAACACAATTAAAGCGACGCGCGCGCCACCTAGCTTTGCGCGGCATTTTCAATTTTTATATGGAAAACCGCTGTGCGCCCTCCGTCAAATCGATATTGCGAAAAACCTTTGGCCGGGCCCCTCTTTTTTTTTTTGATCTTTTTTGTAATGAATCAAACTTCATTTTCAAATGGTTTTAAACCCTATAGCTGGTGAAGAACACTGAAAAAAATAAAAACTAAAAAAAAATGTTAATTTATTTTTAAGAAAAATAAATTTTAATTTTTTTTTAAATTTTTTTATGGAAAGCCATATTAATTCTTGAGCGATTAGTGAAAACATCATAAAGATATCTCTTACCGTTCCGAAGTTATGAATTAATGACTGAGTGCAACTTTTTCGAAAAAGTGTCAAAAATGCCATGTTTCGACCGCTATAACTTCGGTAAAACTCAAAATTTCGAAAAACCGTTCAAATGAAGTTCTTATATTGTCGTTGTGAACCGGAAAAGTAAAAAAAATCGATGAAAATCGGACCTTCGGAACAGGGGTGGCCCACTTGGCAGATTTTGACTCAAAGCAAGAACCTTCTGGGTTTATTGTGCAATAATTATTAAATAACTCCGTCTTAAAGTTAGACATAACATAGTACTTATTTCTGCATTTTGCGATGTGATTATCAATTAATAATTTTCCATCATTATGTGAAATGGATCTTGAATTGTAGACTTCACAACGATCGATAGTTATGGGGTATTTTATGTGTAAATAGTGTAAATATTGTATCAATTAGATAAGGTAACACTAAGAAATAACACATGTAACCATCGATAAGAAGATGAATCGATTGATCGAGAGGGTACGATGGATGTGAGTGCGATCACTAACGACAGAGAACCAAGCAGAGTGGACGTAAAATAAGAATAAAAGAGAGAAAAATAAAAAGTTTACATACCAGGTGTGGGGTAAAAGGCCCGTACAAAATATAACTCATTGGTCATGAGATATAGTGATATAATAAAGAAGACGAGACCTGAGCTGAAAGCTTTTCTGGAGCGGGAGAACGTATTTTTCCAAGAAGACGCCACCATCCATCAACTACGCGCGGCGGCGAAAACCATAATGGACAACCTGGAGAAGCCAAGCCTGGAGCATTTGGAACTTGAGAAGCTTGACCTAGAGGAGCTGAGCTTGGAGGAGGCATCGTGTGGAGCTGCAGAAGTTTCTAGAGCAGACGGCGACGCTTGTGTTGGTGGCGAATTGGAACGTGAGCAGAAAGGAGACGGCGAAGAAGTTCTGGAAAGTTCTAATATGGCGGCTGCACACGTGCAGCGCTGCGATCGAATTGCTGCTTGTGATGAAATTCTCGAAGTTACGAATGTTGCAAGTGCGGACATGCATCGTGATTTGATGGCGGAGGCAATTCTGGAAAGTTCCGATACGGCGGCGTTGGACGGGCAGCGTCGTGCACGAGTGTCGGCGAGCGTCGAGGCAGAGCTACAACACTTACAGCAAATCGAGAAGCTGTACGCTGCGCGTAAACGTGTGGATGATTTGGAAAAAGAGTTGAACCGAAATAAATTAACTCAAGAAACCGACATCGATATCAGTGATCTGGACGCCCTAATTCAACCGTTTTCTGGGGACAACGGATACCCTGTATTACGTTGGATCGACGACTTTTCCAATATTATGGATATATATGGGGTGCCTGAGAAAAAACGTTTTATTTTCGCTAAACGTTTGTTGACCGGATCTGCAAGAGCATTTATGAACGAAGCAGCAGCTCTAAATTGGCCGAGGCTGCGAGCAGAACTAATAGCCGTTTTTGACCTCAAGCTCAGCAGCTAGAAGCCAGGAAGAAATTACCTGGAGAAAGTGCCCTGCACTATTTTTTTGCTATGTGCGGCATTGGGCGACAGGTGGATCTGGCGCAAGAGGATATCGTCCGATTTATCGTCGAAGGATTGGGAGATCAGTCTGGAAAGGCGTCTGCAATGGCTTACTGCACTTCTTTGCACGAGCTTCGTCAGAAAATTATGATTTATGACAAACTGAAGAAAATGCCGGCGCAGCAGACTTCTAAGCCGGAGGAGCAGACTAAACTGGGGAAACTCCAAGTACGTGCGCCCGTTCCTGAAGGCATTCGTTGCTACAATTGCAGGCAAATGGGGCACATGGCTAGAGAGTGCGGACGACCCAAGAGACCGGATGGGGCCTGTTTCAAGTGCTTTGGGCTGGACCATAAATACCAGCAATGCCCCAAGCGAGAGGTGTCAACAAGGACGGCGCTGATGCAAGATGAAGAGGAATCTGGATCAGAAGAGTTGACAGCGGTTCAACCAATAAAAATTTGACGATTGCGCGGTGAAAAGGGAAAATATATTTCTACTGTAAGTTTATTTGATACTGGTAGTCCGGTAAGCTTTATTCGTAAGTCTTTAATTCCAAAAAATATTGTTTTGAGTTTAAAAAAATCGAAGTACGCTGGTTTAGGAGGACCGCGACTATCAATGTGGGGCATTGTGAAGGCCTCTGTTAAGTTTTACGCAAAGACATATTTTCTTTTCTTAAATATAATCGATGATAAAATATTACCATACCCTGTACTGATAGGAAGAGACTCACTTACAGTGAAGCCTCTTCGCTCCTTTTTGTGTGTTTGGCATAATGCCGACGTCTTGGACTTCTTGAAGTCTAAGCCGGCATGACCTCGAGTTTGCTAAAAACTTCTCTATAACGAAAAAAGGTCGTATCAAAAAAGCTAAACTTTGGACAAAAAACGGTCAACACGCCGTAAAAGGCTGCTATATGGAAGCCTAAAAATATGCAGTAATGCATATTCTTCAAAATCAAAGTCCAACACACACTAAGGGCTTGATCAGCTTTTCGAAGTTTACCGATCTGGCGACGCTATAATTCCCAACCAGTTAGAGCGCGGCTTGCATGGTAACCCACTTCGATCGTTGAACCAAGACAGCGATTTCACTGCTGATGATTGTAGTTGGCTACTACATGAAACATGCATGTACAGTGAAGCCTCTTCGCTCCTTTTTGTGTGTTTGGCATAATGCCGACGTCTTGGACTTCTTGAAGTCTAAGCCGGCATGACCTCGAGTTTGCTAAAAACTTCTCTATAACGAAAAAAGGTCGTATCAAAAAAGCTAAACTTTGGATTTTAGAATATCTATTAACATTAAAAAACGAGGAAAACAAACTGGTGGATTTATTCAAGTTCTTAATTATCCTACACCTTAAGTACAAAACAAAATTATCAAATAACTAAACATTTTTGGTCCTTTTTCTGTTAATTCTGGTCCTAACAACGTCTTGAATTTTCGTCGTTGGTGAGAAAGAAAATATTTTGCATGCTACTTTGCTGTGGTCGATAGGGATATAATGATGGAACTGCCTGGTATTGCTTACTGTTTTTATCAAATCGTATCGAGATTTAATTTCTTCGTCATGAGCAAAGTGCTGATCCTTAGTGCATGCGCGGATCCACGGGGGGTGATATGGCTGATATATCACCCCCCACTCGGGTGAAAAAGGAAAGGAATTTTGGTATTCAAAAAGTATGCAACAAAAAAATTGTTTTGATATCACCCCCCACAACAAAATCCTAGATCCGCCACTGCCAAATGGGTTATTGTGACTCAACACAATTAAAGCGACGCGCGCGCCACCTAGCTTTGCGCGGCATTTTCAATTTTTATATGGAAAACCGCTGTGCGCCCTCCGTCAAATCGATATTGCGAAAAACCTTTGGCCGGGCCCTCTTTTTTTTTTTTGATCTTTTTTGTAATGAATCAAACTTCATTTTCAAATGGTTTTAAACCCTATAGCTGGTGAAGAACACTGAAAAAAATAAAAACTAAAAAAAAATGTTAATTTATTTTTAAGAAAAATAAATTTTAATTTTTTTTTACATTTTTTTATGGAAAGCCATATTAATTCTTGAGCGATTAGTGAAAACATCATAAAGATATCTCTTACCGTTCCGAAGTTATGAATTAATGACTGAGTGCAACTTTTTCGAAAAAGTGTCAAAAATGCCATGTTTCGACCGCTATAACTTCGGTAAAACTCAAAATTTCGAAAAACCGTTCAAATGAAGTTCTTATATTGTCGTTGTGAACCGGAAAAGTAAAAAAAATCGATGAAAATCGGACCTTCGGAACAGGGGTGGCCCACTTGGCAGATTTTGACTCGTAATTAATCTCAAATCTAATTGCATCATTGGTTGAGAACATATCTCACAAATTCCCGCATTGTTTGGCAGACTTGGCCGTTCTAAACTGTGTCTCACTGGCATATTGATCTATGTTGTTCAAAATTCTCAAAGATAAATTCTTAATTTTTAATCAATGAAAGGAATTTTTGTCATATAATTACAGGGGTACCAAAAATTAAGACACATCATCTATGTTTTTATCAATACGCAAAACGATAACTTTTCCCACAACTATTTATCTACATTGTCTTTAATAATAATGCAAAAGGAAAATTCTTCTGGGCAGTAAAGTTCTTGACTGGCATAATAACCTTAAAGAAATCCACAGGAGAAATTATATTCCTATCACCAAAATTCTTATTTTAGCTCATAAAACAATAATTGTCGGTTATATTCGGACGGCTATGCTTACTATGCAACCACAACATAAGCTGTAATTCAGAAATTTTCTAGGACAATTATGTTTTTGGCCAGACCTGAACGAATAAGGCTTAACAGATGTTAGTGTTAAGTTTGATGAGAGCCTTAATTGCTTTTGCCTCTTCCTTGCTCGTTGCTCCACGTTGGGCGCCACTTTTGTAACGATTCTCATGCAACCTGAGTTGCCAGTAACTAGACTTAATTTGATTGTGGTTAGCACTGGGACGTTTTTCGGCTAGGACTGCGTCGGATGGGGGATCTTTAATCAAATCTAATTATCGAATTTTACAAGAGAAATTTTTGTGCTAACCTAGCCAGGTGTTATAAATTTTAATTATGTTTATGCGTATTGTTTCTTATAGAGCCTGGTGTAAGTGCCCTTTATTACCCGCCCAACCTTGTTAATACTTTTCAAAATTTGTTGTGCATTAATTCTATAGTAAATAGATGTGCGCTTGTTCTTTTAGTACCCCATTATATTTATCTAATAATCTTTCTTCATATTAAACATTCAATTCAAAACTTGTTCTTGAAGGCATTTAACATAATATTAATAATTCCGCTCATTTCAGTAGTTCATTGTTCCGATTAGACATTTCTGGTAGTACTTTATTATTATTAATTTTCAATTTAGTTTTCTTTTAGTTCTAGTATAAGCTTATCCTAGGCTTCATAAGATTTCGCATTGGCAGTGTAGGGTTCATTTAAATTCTTTTCTTCTTTTTCTCTTAAATTGGAAACCACAAGTAAATGTAAAAAATCATAAATCTAATTGTTTTATCTTCAGTTTTCCTATCTTTTGTTTTTACATATATGATAGTAAATAGTTTTCATCTATTTTTGATTAGTGTGATGCAGGCCTGTAGCTGTGTGGGTGTAACTTATATAATAATCTAGGTTAAGTAGTTATGGGTTATATAAAACAAATATGTAGGTCGACTACTGTCAATTTCGTTGTAGCCGGGCTTAATTCTAGATGTAGGCGTCTTTTAACAAATTTGCAGGTTCCAATATAAACGTTAATGTTGCTGATGAAAATTTGGTTGATCGGGCTTGTTAGCCTCCGCTGGCAATTTCCAACGCTGTTCTTGGAACGCAACCATAATCCGATCTTTTAATTTGTTTTTATGATAATATTAGGAATCCTATAATATTATTATATATTTAAGTAAGACTCAATGCTCAATTTTTTTTTTTAAAGAAAATCAAATAACCTTCGCGGATTTTTAACACTGATTATTTTATATTTTGTCTCCAGGTCACAGATTTTATTTTTACTATTAAATTTTTTTAAACATGTGCGAAAAATATGAGCACGTGGGTTTTGAAAAATAAACCTTCTATATTTTGACGCTGAGTACGATCTGACTGAATTGGGAGACTTTTATCAACTGAATGTGCCATGCAAAGAAATCTCTTAATGCACCATTAGAAACTGAGAATAAGCTTTTAACTGTATAGGTGGGTAACGAAGATAAGCCAGATAATAAAGTTGAAAAGCGAGGCTTTATCTAGCAAAGCGTTCGTTCTTGTACCTAAGCAACGAGACAAACACAGTGACTTTCAAAATTTCTTGGCTTTGCATATTTTGTCTGACCATCACAACTTAATCCATCATAGCATCATAGCATCATAGCTCATCCAGCTTCACACGATAGACAGCTTATCCAGCTTCACAGGATAGACAGCTCATCCAGTGTCACAGGATAGACAGCTTATCCAGCTCCACAGGATACGCAGCTTTATCCAGCGTCACAGGATCGACCACCCAATTTAGGAACCGCAGCTTATCCAGCTTCACAGGACAGCATAGCTCATCCAGCTTCACAGGATACACAGCTTCATCCAGCTCCACAGGATCAATCACCCCATCCGGCCTACCCAGCCTCCTAGAATACCGAGCATCATCCAGCTTCACAGGATTCGTCATCTCCAAAACACGAGTAGTGACTACAAACATTATGTCGACCTCATTCATCGAGGAAACAAGTCAAAACAGAGTCGATTTACACAATCGTCTACTTGACGATCAAAATGAGTTACAAGGGCAAATCCAACAGGTCATAAAGAATTATAGCAAGGATTCGACCGAACGACGCAAACGAGACGGCTATTATGCCGATCGGCTAAGCCAGTTGAATGATCTTGTGACGACGATTCCGACGCCGCCACATAAGCGCCCAAAACCCCACGGAGGGGGAGGGACGGAATTCATTATTATTATTATTTTTGTATTTACTTGTTATTACTGTATTATCGACAACCCCAAGCCCATGGAGTAGGCGAGGGAGTTTTGTCATCAACTATCTCATTAGATTAAGAGAAACCCCTGAAGCCATGTTTTGTTTTAAATATATTAATCATAGCCCTAAGAAAACCCATATGCCTTAGTCTATAAATATATAGTAGGGGAGCGAACAAGGAAATAGGGAATAGGGAAAGGTACAGTCGCGCAGCAGAGAAACAAAACTCACAGCGGCGACGGTACAGTCGACGCTCGACAGAACGAGAAGCGGCAAACGAACGAAAAGGCAGAGCGACAAAGTATACGACGTTGACTGCGCAGCCGACGCCAGACAGAGCGAGAGACAACAATAAGCCACGTAGACCAATGAGAAAGCTCGCGACGGAGTACGAGCGAGTGAACGCGCGATCAGAGAGTCTAGCGACAAAAGCTCACCTCAGCGACAGCGCGTAGGCACGCGCCGTGATGTGGTGAATTACAAAAAAGCCGCCGCGGCTGCGAGGATCGAAGGCAGAGGGAAAAACGCCGGGAAGTCAGTCGAGTGCGAGTACTGAAACGGAGCGGAACGTCGTGGAGAAACATAATAGAGAGCATTAAGCTGAAGTACGCGGCTGTAGGGTAAGCACGTGGTACAGTCTACCAATAGTTAGTATCTGGTGCAGCAAAGAAAGTCTCGAGAAAGAGCAATTGTTAAAATCAAGAAAAAAAAACAAACAAGAAACGAAAGAACAAAGTGAATAAAAGTGGAACTAATTAATATCAAAATTGAGTGATGTGTGCGTTTCTTTTATTTAAATCGGAGTAATATCGGCTAATAGGAACCCCGTTAAACAAGCGTAGAAAATAACCAACAATAATCCGTAACCTAATTCCGGCGGTCGAATCAATAAATAAACTAATAATCTTGAGTTAACAGTGGGTCTGCGTATGACCTATAACCCCAACCTTATAACCTAACTTGTCCTGTAGTAATTAGTGTAGTTAACTAGAAGTTCTGGGTTTGCCCGACTTTAAATAGTAGTTAATTAGAAGTTCTGGGTTTGCCCGACTTTAAATAGTAGTTGATTAGAAGTTCTGGGTTTGCCCGACTTTAAATAGTAGTTAGTTAGAAGTTCTGGGTTTGCCCGACTTTAAATAGTAGTTAGTTAGAAGTTCTGGGTTTGCCCGACTTTAAACAGTAGTTCGTTATAGAATTCTGGGTTCGCCCGAATTTTATAAGTAATATTGATACCCTAGACCACACCCGTAGTTGATTATAAGAATCTTGGGTCCGCCCGGATTTTGTAATCAGGCATTGACCACCTGAACCAGTAACCTATAAACCCGTAAATATCCTGGGGCTCGCCCGGATTTCCGTAGTTAAATTTAAAGTCTAGGATCCGTCCAGATTTTACAATCAACGTCGAAGACTCTAGCCTGTCCACATTAATTTGGTAGTAAGACCCTAGGTATTCCGAGGCCTGCCCGGATTTTCCGTAGGTAATCCTGAAGTTCTGGGTCCGCCCGAATTTCACCATCGACCTCGATAGCGCTTACTTGCATACGTCTATACCCTCGCCCGACATAGTTCTTGGGATCACCCGAACACTGTCGTTATTAGTTCTATAGGTTCTGGATCTGTCCGAACGCTCGGGTCTCTCACTAGAGGCGATAATTGACACGGAACTCCTCCCGAGGTCATAGTCGTACTACCCTGATTGCTTACCCTCTCTTACCTCCGAGATCACGCCTATAAATGCACTTACTGAACCCACATCGTCTACTGTAAGTTTATAAATTTTTGTGGAGACCTCGGCCAAACCCCCTGAACCTACCCCGGCTGGAAAAACGTCTTTACAATCTCTGGCAGCAGTTTCGTGACCTAGACGAAGAGGTCGAGAAAGCGGCATTACCTACCGGAGAGGAGTATGCCTCAAGATTAGTGGCATTAAAGGAGCTGGTAGAAAAATATCAGCAAATATTTAAAGACAGCATCCCATCAGGAAGTGGCCCTCAGAAGGCTCCGCGGCGAACACAGAACAACACAAAGGACCCGGTAGTCAAATACATAACCACTGACTCATCGATGGATTTTGCTATCCGACAACTACAGAGACGATGCAACGAATTAGAATCATCTTTAATTCTGGCGTCAACGGCGCAAACAATCACCCCAGCGCTACAACGACATCTGGAGCTCCAATGGAAAATATTGAGAGAGGCCCATGATGAAATCGACAGTATACCTGAAGCAGTGGCCGTCGCCAAAGCAGAAATAGGTCGATTCAGGACATTATACGAAGAATATGAAATGACCTTACTTCGAGAAACCGAAGCTCAAATGAGCCTAAATCTATCGCTCCCACCAATCAAGATTCCTGAATTTAATGGCGAATATCTAAATTGGCCCCGATTCCACGACTTATTTGTAGAATTAGTCCATAGTAAGCCATACTCAGCCAGCCAGAAGCTACACATTCTTCAGAGCTCTCTTTGCGGTGAAGCAAAGAACATTTTGACGGATACAGCCTTCTCACAAGCTGGATATGAGGACACCTGGGAAAGACTAAAACTGAGGTACCAAAACGGCAAAATATTAGTGTTTGCTGCAATAGGGAAAATAGTCGATCACATGCCCATCAACGGGACTGCACACCAGCCTTACCTTAGCTGCACTGGAAAATTCAGCCGATTAACTCATCAACCTTTAAACTACAAGACGTCTGAATTGTTGATGAAACCAAAACCATTGGAGCATCCAGCAGAAGAGTGGAAGGACGTTACTCAGAAGCTTGAGCCTCAACAGACATACTTCGCATTCATTGATTTGTTAGCTGCTAACCAACTTCACGCCTTAATTGAGGGTACCCGTCAATGGGGGGGAGAATGTTCATACACAATGTTGCTAAACATGACTAACACCAACAAATCAAGCAGTATCCAAATTGGTAACAGTACCAGGCGCCCAGTTGCACCCACGGCTGGTAATAAGTTCTGATCAGCATACTCACAGTCGCGATGAATACGGGAAGAATATATCCATTTAACACTGAAAACTCCGAATTCGGAGAAACTCTACAAGGAGCGCTCAAACGCTTTAAATCGGTTGAGCGGCGGCTGCAACAGAACGAGCAGCTGCGTACTGGGGCACATGCGAGAGTGGCCACCTGAGGAAAACGCTACTGGAAATCAGTTTTATCTACCACACCACCCAGTGCTGGGACGGAAGCTACGAGTAGTGTTGATGGATCATTTCGCAACGCCAAAGGTAAGGCTTTAAGTGACAGCCTGTTTACAGGGCCCAGTATCCAGCGCGATCTATTCGCTGTTTGCCTTTGTTTTCGAATGTACAAGTTTGCATTCTCAGCGGACATCGTAAAAATTATCCGCCAGATATGGGTCAACGAAAAGCACATAAACTTTCAGAAAATCGACTAGAGAGATCCCATCAAGCATTTCCAGTTATGCACGGAAACCTACGGAACTTCGTGCGCGCCATTTCTGGCGGTGCGAGTGCTGGATCAACTTGCTATCGATCATTAAGAGGAATACCCAAATGCGTCGAACATCCTGCTGGAGGATTTTTATGTCGATGACGTTCTTACTTGGTCAAACAGTGAGGATGTTCAGCTGATGCCTCTCGCCAACCTTGGACTCGGAAAATGGGTATCCAATACACCATGTATTCAAACGGATAATAGCGACACACAATCTACACAAACGTCACTAACTTACAACGTTGGTCTAGCTGCAAATCCTCATTGCACAAAGAGACACTCCTGGCACCCATTGTAATCCAATTCAAAATCCTTTTCCAAAAGCTCTGGCTCTTGAATTTAGATTGGGATGACCCACTCCCAACTAAACTGGCGGACAACTGGCTGAAGTGGAGAGCAGATCAGACTCTTTAAAAGTTCCGACTACCACGATTTGTTGCCAACGACCCGGACAACATCGAACTCCACGGATTTTCGGATGCTTCAACCAAGGCGTATGCTGCTGTGGTGTACAGCAGAGTCACGAATGACGATGGCTCCATCTCGGTGTCTATTGTGGCTGCGAAAACAAGGTTGGCTCCAATAAAACAACAATCCTTACCACGTCTAGAACTTTGCGCAGCACTTCTTCTCAGCCAACTGATTCGGTCAATCACATCTGAATTACGCCACAAGAAAATAACTGTTTTTGGCTGGTCCGACTCTTCAATAGTGCTCTCCTGGCTATCGTATGCGCCAGCCCAACTCAAGACATTTGTTGGAAACAGAACCTCTGAAATCCTTGACACCATTTCGAGGAGTGCTTGGCGTCACGTCGATTCCAAAACAAACCCAGCTGACTGTGCGTCAAGGAGGCAAGGATTCTTTACATAAAGCACGCACAAGGTTGTTTCCAAGACGATTACCAATTGCTCCTCGGTAAAAAACCCCTAAGAATCTGATCACAGCTGATCAAACTGGCACCCATAATCGACGAAAACGATTTGCTTAGGGTAGGCGACCGACTGCACCACTCGCAGTTGTCAAGGGATGCAAAACACCCAGTTTTGCTATCAAAAACACATCGCATCTCAAAGCTGATACTGGAACACGAGCACCGAGTGAACCTCCACCATGGAGTTTCCTCACTTTTTGTTATTGTTCGGCAAAAATTCTGGATATTTGGAGCAAGGAATTTTTATTCGCAAAATAACACACGACTGTTTGGCTTGCTTTCGTCAACGTTACCACACATCCCAGCATCAAATGGCTGATTTAGCCAGCGTACGCATTACTCAAGCGCTTCCATTTATATATACTGGTTGCGACTATGCAAGTCCAATCCTTCTGAAGGATGCAAAGGTCCGGAAGCCACGTATCAGCAAGGTATACATATGCCTATTTGTGCGCATGGTCACCTCGGAATATATCCACCTGGAATTTGCACAGACCTGACAACGGTAACTTTCTTGCCTGCCTTGCGGCGCTTTTTATCCTTACGTGGAAAGTGCTCTAAAATCTATATTGACAAAGGGACTAACTTTATTGGAGCTAAGCGATCCCTCGACGAAATGCAGGAATTGCTTCCTTCACAAACACACAAGGACACCGTGTCTAGCGCACTAGCGGATGATGGTAACCAATGGGTACTTATTCCCCCGAGAGCTCCTCACTGGGGAGGGAAATGGGAGTCGGCAGTTCGTTGTGTCAAGCTACACCTGCGCAGAATCACCGAAAACTCAACGCTCACCTTTGGAAAGGACGACCACGTTCGACAGGTGAGATGACCAGACCTATCACGAAAGTTGCTGTCTTGCCCCATTCAGAAACTGTGTTTCAGGGCGGGCCGGGATGTACGTGAACGCTTGAAGCTTTTAATCATCTCTAACATATAGGCGCATAATGCCATCTCTATTCCATTCTATATACTTAACCTATGTACAAGAAAACATGTATACATACACAACATCTCTTTAGTTTCTAACAACGCCGCTAAGACGGTGTCGTTTTGCGAAATTCAATTCAGTGTTAAATAGGCTTCGCAGCTGGCAAGAATAAAAATTAATACAGTCCACACACATGCAACTCAACTCGTCTTATTTCTAAACACTGAGGCTCCTAAAAATAGTTTACACGTCGCACGCTGAACACCCTAATGACAATTATTCCAAAGTGAAGTCATGTATGAAATAAATTTTGGATCTTTATATACGTACATATATTTGGTCATTACTAAAAAATATACTACATTCGAATAATTATCATAAAAGGCATTACAAATAAGTGTTTTTAATAATGTTAGAGTTTTAAAATAAAGAGTATATTAAGCCAGCGCGCTGCAACGAAGAAATGCTTGTGAATACATGTGCACTCATACAGTCTCTCGATGGCTTGTTGGCAAGAGAGCGAAAAGCCAGTTGGCTTTTGGGCAAGGAGCGAAAAGTCAGTTGAAAAGCCAGCACCAAAAAATCGTGTGCAAAAAAATCGTATGGCGATATCTATCTTCATATTCTGTCCTTTGTTCAAATCATTAGTTAAGAAGCTACACCGCGTAAAAGCTCTGCCATAAATGGCTTCTGTTTGCTCGCAGAGCAGGGTCAAAATTGCAACTTCGCGAACCCACTGGATTTATCAAAAATCGAAACGAAAAACGTGTAGCCGGCTTCTTTTCCAAGTGTGTGCTTTATTCCAAGAGTTTCGTTAACTTAGTGTTACCAACTCTCTCTTTTCCGTTCGTACCATCGTACATAGTGTTGATGCAGTATATTAATTTGAATTTGAATTTGATAAAGAAGTCATTATGTTAATTTTATGCCATTATGTCAAGAAAGAAAATACTAAAATGTTATAAAAAATCTCGTATGTTTCACCGAATGAAAGTCGGTAACTCTAGTCGGCAAAGAGAGACGCCACCTTTTGAATACAAAAAATTCTTGAAGTACACCAGTGGACGAGCGCAAAAGCTCAAATATATTGCAAAGATCTAATATAAAGTGATCAGTATAAAAACAGTGTTTTCTTCAAGCAATCATTCGACGACTACAACGACTGTGGTTTGTGTGGGTTAGAACTCGGTCTTTCGAGCCCCATAATCCTTAATCGGTATAACCCTTACCAGGTAACTACCCCAACACATTGGTATTTTTCTTAACTTAGTATTTTATGTAATTTAGTAAGTTCGTTGCTTGCCGACTCGTTGGGGGTATTATTTATTAGCGATATCAGCTGGGCTCCACCCCTGCTCGCAGCTTTCGATAGTCAGGCATCGCAACGAACATAAAAAAATTAAAGAATATAATGAAATGACCAAACATCGCCCGCGTTGAAGCGCTACAAGCCTTCAATCAATTGGTAGAGGTGCTAGTCGGTGTACTGATGATCGCTTGTACATGCCTTGTTTGGTGTCTACTAGAGCAACGCGAACCTTGCCATCCGCTCCTTGCGTTACCTCTGTGACTCTGCCTAACAGCCACTTCTGTGGCGGTAAATTGTCTTCTTTGATGACGACGATAGTTCCTGGTCGAAGGTTGGCCGATTCTTTTGTCCACTTAACTCTTTGCTGTAGTCCCGCAATATAGTCACGAGACCAGTTTTGCCAAAACCGTTGTTTAATGGCTCATTTAAGGTGCCAGCGTTGAAGGTGCGTTAAGTCATGAGGAGGAACCGATCCTGGGGGTAGCGCAGCGAGCGTGGTGTCTACCAGAAAGTGGGCTGGAGTTATTGCCTCTCCGTCGTTGGGGTTGTTGCTGTCAGCTACCAGCGGACGCGAATTCAATACCGCTTCCACTTCAACTAGGATCGTTTGAACTTCGTCCTCCTTGAGCAAGGCATTTCCGACGGACTTCAAGAACAGATTCTTAGCGGACTTGACGGCCGCCTCCCATAGACCTCCAAAATGGAAACCGTGACAGTGGTTGTTGTGGTTCCATAGTGCTTCAAATACAAAACAAAATAAATATATTGGGTTGGCAAGAAAGTCATGTCGTTTTTTTTCAATATTTTCAAAGATGATTTATTTATATCAGGACTTATAATTAATCAATTATGTATTGGCCGTTTTGTTCGACCACTAATAACCATCTCTCGGGCAGCTGCATAATTCCGCGCTCGAAGAACTTTTGGTCATTTCCAGCAAAGAATCGAGACAAGTGGTTTTCGACAGCCTCATCTGAATCAAAGTTTTTACCTTTCAAAGAGTTTTAAAGAGAGCGAAACAAATGGTAACCTGAAGGTGCTAAGTCCGGACTATAAGGTGGATGTGGTAGCACTACCCAATTCAGCTCCGTTAATTTTTGCCGAGAGACCAAAGTTGTGTGGGGCCTAGCGTTGTCATGGTGAAAGACTATACCCTTGCGAGTAGCTAGTGCCGGCAACTTTTCTTAATTTTTTTCTGCTAAATTGGATAGCTGGCGACAGTACACATCTGAATAGATGGTTTCATTCCGTCCCGGCAGCTCAAAGTGCACTACACCCTTCCAATTTCACCAAACAGAAAGCATAACTTTCCTCTGATGGATATCGGCCTTTGATGTGGCTTGGGCTGGCTCATCTGTCTTGCTCCATAATCTTTTTCGTTGGACATTATTGTAAACAACCCACTTTTCGTCGCCAGTAATGATCCGCTTCAAAAAAGGATCGTTTTTAATCCGTTGCAGCAGAGAATGCGGAACCCAAGCATCGAGCTTGTTTACGTAGCCAAGTTTCTTCAAATGGTTTTCAACCGTTGTATGCGACACACTGAGCTTTTCCGACATCTCCCGCGTTGAATAACGCCGGTTTTCATCGAGCAAAGCCTGAATTTGTTCGTCAAAAACGGCCGATGGTTGACCAGAACGTGGGCGCCTTTAACTCCAAAATCTCCAAGACTGAACAGACAGACAGACAGACAGACAGACAGACAGACAGACAGACAGACAGACAGACAGACAGACAGACAGACAGACAGACAGACAGACAGACAGACAGACAGACAGACAGACAGACAGACAGACAGACAGACAGACAGACAGACAGACAGACAGACAGACAGAATCGCCAAGTTGGCTACTTCTACTTATAAATTGTTTAAATATTGGGGTCGCCAAGATGACAAGTTCGGGAAAACGGTCGGTGTTTTATTCGAGCCAGACTTCCCTAGTTATCTTTTCTGTTTATTAAATGATAATAACAGTTTTTAGACAACTTAAAATTCTAGATGATTCGATCGCCAAGTTGATGGAGAGTCTGTCTAGTTAGTATGTGTAGAAATTAGTCGCCAAGTTGACTAGAATTTCATACACTGGTCGGGATCACCAAAATGTTCGAAAACTTACTTTTCATTGTTTATAATTTAAGGTTGCCCCTAGAACATTATCTAGTAACAGTAGGCCGCTAAACCAACACTTAAAATGGGTTAACTCGGAAAAGTTGAATACAAAAGTATTGCTTGAGGAAACGCATGTGCCAGCAACTTAGAAATAATCCAGAGAGCTCAATCAAAGATATTGTGAACTATAACAGGAGCACCGTGGTATATACGGAATGAAAATATTATAAAGATCTAAACGTAGGCTTAGTTAAAGACGAACTCGACAAAGCGAAAGCGAAGTATAATCTCAAGCTCCAGGCCCATCCTAATGACCTTGCGCGGTCTCTAATCTGGACCACAAGCTATACACGACTCCGGCGAAGAGACCTCCCCACCCAGCAACAACAGTTAGCGCCGTTATTCTAAATAATTAAATTGTAATTAGGATTTGGAAACTTGTTGTTCGTCTCTAAGAGAGAAGATTCGATAAAAAAAATACCGTTTAATAAAAAAAAAGCCTTTTTATAGCCAACGCACCCAACACCGCCAAACCATCGAACACCTAACACCAACACACACTTCGAACATCAAAATCTGCACGCACCTAACGCCGCCAAACCGTCGAACACCTGAGCGCAGCCAACACGCTCTGTTCAATATCATCTATTCATTTCTGTTAACAATTAAATTATGAATTAATAATGCTAACACAACATGGCAACCGTGACAGTGGTTGTTGTGGTTCCATAGTGCAAATATAAAACAAAATAAATATATAAAAATATAGAACAGCAACAGACAGACAGACAGACAGACAGACAGACAGACAGACAGACAGATAAATTGTTTAATAAATTATACGTTGTTTATTCGAGCCAGACTTCCCTAGTTATCTTTTCTGTTTATTAAATGATAATAACAGTTTTTAGACAACTTTAAATTCTAGATGATTCGATCGCCAAGTTGATCGAGAGTCTGTCTAGTTAGTATGTGTAGAAATTAGTCGCCAAGTTGACTAGAATTTCATACTCTGGTCGGGATCACCAAAATGTTCGAAGACTTACTTTTCATTGTTTATAATTTAAGGTTGCCCCTAGAACATTATCTAGTAACAGTAGGCCGCTAAACCAACACTTAAAATGGGTTAACTCGGAAAAGTTGAATACAAAAGTATTGCTTGAGGAAACGCATGTGCCAGCAACTTAGAAATAATCCAGAGAGCTCAATCAAAGATATTGTGAACTATAACAGGAGCACCGTGGTATATACGGAATGAAAATATTCATAAAGATCTAAACGTAGGCTTAGTTAAAGACGAACTCGACAAAGCGAAAGCAAAGTATAATCTCAAGCTCCAGGCCCATCCTAATGACCTTGCGCGGTCTCTAATCTGGACCACAAGCTATACACGACTCCGGCGAAGAGACCTCCCCACCCAGCAACAACAGTTAGGGCCGTTATTCTAAATAATTAATTTGTAATTAATTAAAATATATAAAATAGATTAGGATTTGGAAACTTGTCGTTCGTCTCTAAGAGAGAAGATTCGATAAATAAAATACCGTTTAATAAAAAAAAGCCTTTTTATAGCCAACGCACCCAACACCGCCAAACCATCGAACACCTAAGCGCAGCCAACACGCTCGCCTCAACACACACTTCGAACATCAAAATCTGCACGCACCTAACGCCGCCAAACCATCGAACACCTGAGCGCGGCCAACACGCTCTGTTCAATATCATCTATTCATTTCTGTTAACAATTAAATTATGAATTAATAATGCTAACACAACATGGCAACCGTGACAGTGGTTGTTGTGGTTCCATAGTGCAAATATAAAACAAAATAAATATATCACAAATATAGAAACAGCATCAGAAATTGAAGAGTGACAGACAGACAGACAGACAGACAGACAGACAGACAGACAGACAGACAGACAGACAGACAGACAGACAGACAGACAGACAGACAGACAGACAGATAAATTGTTTAATAAATTATACGTTGTTTATTCGAGCCAGACTTCCCTAGTTATCTTTTCTGTTTATTAAATGATAATAACAGTTTTTAGACAACTTTAAATTCTAGATGATTCGATCGCCAAGTTGATCGAGAGTCTGTCTAGTTAGTATGTGTAGAAATTAGTCGCCAAGTTGACTAGAATTTCATACTCTGGTCGGGATCACCAAAATGTTCGAAGACTTACTTTTCATTGTTTATAATTTAAGGTTGCCCCTAGAACATTATCTAGTAACAGTAGGCCGCTAAACCAACACTTAAAATGGGTTAACTCGGAAAAGTTGAATACAAAAGTATTGCTTGAGGAAACGCATGTGCAAGCAACTTAGAAATAATCCAGAGAGCTCAATCAAAGATATTGTGAACTATAACAGGAGCACCGTGGTATATACGGAATGAAAATATAAAGATCTAAACGTAGGCTTAGTTAAAGACGAACTCGACAAAGCGAAAGCGAAGTATAATCTCAAGCTCCAGGCCCATTCTAATGACCTTGCGCGGTCTCTAATCTGGACCACAAGCTATACACGACTCCGGCGAAGAGACCTCCCCACCCAGCAACAACAGTTAGCGCCGTTATTCTAAATAATTAAATTGTAATTAGGATTTGGAAACTTGTTGTTCCTCTCTAAGAGAGAAGATTCGATAAAAAAAAATACCGTTTAATAAAAAAAAAAGCCTTTTTATAGCCAACGCACCCAACACCGCCAAACCATCGAACACCTAACACCAACACACACTTCGAACATCAAAATCTGCACGCACCTAACGCCGCCAAACCATCGAACACCTGAGCGCAGCCAACACGCTCTGTTCAATATCATCTATTCATTAGACAGACAGACAGACAGACAGACAGACAGACAGACAGACAGACAGACAGACAGACAGACAGACAGACACAGACAGACAGATAAATTGTTTAATAAATTATACGTTGTTTATTCGAGCCAGACTTCCCTAGTTATCTTTTCTGTTTATTAAATGATAATAACAGTTTTTAGACAACTTTAAATTCTAGATGATTCGATCGCCAAGTTGATCGAGAGTCTGTCTAGTTAGTATGTGTAGAAATTAGTCGCCAAGTTGACTAGAATTTCATACTCTGGTCGGGATCACCAAAATGTTCGAAGACTTACTTTTCATTGTTTATAATTTAAGGTTGCCCCTAGAACATTATCTAGTAACAGTAGGCCGCTAAACCAACACTTAAAATGGGTTAACTCGGAAAAGTTGAATACAAAAGTATTGCTTGAGGAAACGCATGTGCCAGCAACTTAGAAATAATCCAGAGAGCTCAATCAAAGATATTGTGAACTATAACAGGAGCACCGTGGTATATACGGAATGAAAATATAAAGATCTAAACGTAGGCTTAGTTAAAGACGAACTCGACAAAGCGAAAGCGAAGTATAATCTCAAGCTCCAGGCCCATTCTAATGACCTTGCGCGGTCTCTAATCTGGACCACAAGCTATACACGACTCCGGCGAAGAGACCTCCCCACCCAGCAACAACAGTTAGCGCCGTTATTCTAAATAATTAAATTGTAATTAGGATTTGGAAACTTGTTGTTCGTCTCTAAAGCCTAGTACTCAGTACGACGAAAACTGCTAGCTAAGCATAGGAGTAAGCGAGAGGCAAATAGGTAGCTAACGCCTTTAGCTGGGACTTTTTCCCACCTCGATACTCAGTTGAGCTAAGGAAATAGTAAGGAAATACCAAAAAAATACCAGATTTAGCGGATGAATTCCGATGAACGCCTTTAGCCGCGGCCCAAAGAATAGAAAATTTGATCTTTGGCTGTGTTTGTGCAGAAGCGGTGTGCCAATAACACATTATAAATGGAAGGAAAACCCCGAAAACCAATGGAAAAGTGCCTGTAGGATTTGCGGCAATACATATCGCCATGCCAACAGCGAATTTAACTCTTGCGACCCAAGTCGGCTCAACATTTTGTAATATTTTAAAATTGGCGCCAGTTGATGTTTGCTGTTTGTCAACAAACCCAGTAAGACCATGCTACATGCATTGCGGATGAAATACAAAAACTTCGGCCACACTAAAAGATTAATATTTTTCGACTAGTAAAACTCTTAGCCGAACTGAGTACTAGGCTTAAGAGAGAAGATTCGATAAAAAAAATACCGTTAAATAAAAAAAAAGCCTTTTTATAGCCAACGCACCCAACACCGCCAAACCATCGAACACCTAAGCGCAGCCAACACGCTCGCCTCAACACACACTTCGAACATCAAAATCTGCACGCACCTAACGCCGCCAAACCATCGAACACCTGAGCGCGGCCAACACGCTCTGTTCAATATCATCTATTAATTTCTGTTAACAATTAAATTATGAATTAATAATGCTAACACAACATGGCAACCGTGAC
>JBAMCF010000392.1:0-29954 GCA_037075285.1 Drosophila lutescens
CGTATTGCTTCAGCAAGGTATGATACTCCGTGCTTGGATCATTATTTCCAATGTTTCGCCCAAAATTCTGATATACTAGGCGGAAAATATAGACTAGAATTTTAGGCAAAAATAAACGACACGAGGCTCTTGACACTCTGCAATATAAACGTTTTTTTGCGGTTTTTTAGTCGTAGATAAATACCTAATTAAGGGGCATACCTGGGGAGGATATCGATGCACTGCATCTTGGAGTCCAGTTCCATCCGATGACATCGCAATGTATGAATCTAATAAAATCACTTCACACCACCAACACCCACACCAACTTCCGGTCAACTGATTTATTGGCTACCATAGCCCTTATAGGTCCTACATTTTCATCTAGAACTAATTGGGAATTATAAGTTCCCACCGAGAAAAGATTTTTAAATGAACATTATCGATGACGTGGCCCATTGTAAATTTTACTAATTTTACAACTGACATTTGTAACTTGAAGAAATCAAGGCCGACAGTTATACGGCCGACTGTTTTGAGCAGCTAGCAAGCTTAACTAACGATCCCCATCAATTTTCGATAAATGTTTTATTTCATCAATTTTCGCATTTTTAATAAGGGGTTACATCAAATTTTTTTTGCAAAAAATGATTAAAATTAAACAGTTTGAGGTTTGAATGCCAATCGGTTGGGAATTAAATTACGAGCTCACCAAGGTATGACACTCCGTGCTTGGATCATTATTTCCAATGTTTCGCCCAAAATTCTGATATACTAGGCGGAAAATATAGAGTAGAATTTTAGGCAAAAAAAAACGATTCGAGGTTCTTGACACTCTGCAATATAAACGTTTTTTTGCGGTTTTTTAGTCGTAGATAAATACCTAATTAAGGGGCATACCTGGGGAGGATATCGATGCACTGCATCTTGGAGTCCAGTTCCATCCGATGACTTCGCAATGTATGAATCTAATAAAATCACTTCACACCACCAACACCCACACCAACTTCCGGTCAACTGATTTATTGGCTACCATAGCCCCTATAGGTCCTACATTTTCATCTAGAACTAATTGGGAATTATAAGTTCCCACCGAGAAAAGATTTTTAAATGAACATTATCGATGACGTGGCCCATTGTAAATTTTACTAATTTTACAACTGACATTTGTAACTTGAAGAAATCAAGGCCGACAGTTATACGGCCGACTGTTTTGAGCAGCTAGCAAGCTTAACTAACGATCCCCATCAATTTTCGATAAATGTTTTCTTTCATCAATTTTCGCATTTTTAATAAGGGGTTACATCAAATTTTTTTGCAAAAAATGATTAAAATTAAACAGTTTGGGGTTTGAAAGCCAATCGGTTGGGAATTAAATTTCGAGCTTAGCAAGGTATGATACTCCGTGCTTGGATCATTAATTCCTTTGTTTTGGCCAAAATACTGACGAGCTCATACCTTGCGAAACTCCGTTTTTGATCATTATTTCCATTGTTTTGGCCTAAATACTGATATTTTTCGGTCGAAAAGCTGGATAAGAATATTAAACAAAAAAAAAGGTTTTTTCTGCGGTTTTTCAGTCGTAATTTGGACAAATCAAGGCCGTCAGTTAAACGGCCGACTGTTTTGAGCAGCTAGCAAGCTTAACTAACGATCCCCATCAATTTTCGATAAATGTTTTATTTCATCAATTTTCGCATTTTTAATAAGGGGTTACATCAAATTTTTTTTGCAAAAAATGATTAAAATTAAACAGTTTGAGGTTTGAATGCCAATCGGTTGGGAATTAAATTACGAGCTCAGCAAGGTATGATACTCCGTGCTTGGATCATTATTTCCAATGTTTCGCCCAAAATTCTGATATACTAGGCGGAAAATATAGACTAGAATTTTAGGCAAAAATAAACGACACGAGGCTCTTGACACTCTGCAATATAAACGTTTTTTTGCGGTTTTTTAGTCGTAGATAAATACCTAATTAAGGGGCATACCTGGGGAGGATATCGATGCACTGCATCTTGGAGTCCAGTTCCATCCGATGACATCGCAATGTATGAATCTAATAAAATCACTTCACACCACCAACACCCACACCAACTTCCGGTCAACTGATTTATTGGCTACCATAGCCCCTATAGGTCCTACATTTTCATCTAGAACTAATTGGGAATTATAAGTTCCCACCGAGAAAAGATTTTTAAATGAACATTATCGATGACGTGGCCCATTGTAAATTTTGCTAATTTTACAACTGACATTTGTAACTTGAAGAAATCAAGGCCGACAGTTATACGGCCGACTGTTTTGAGCAGCTAGCAAGCTTAACTAACGATCCCCATCAATTTTCGATAAATGTTTTATTTCATCAATTTTCGCATTTTTAATAAGGGGTTACATCAAATTTTTTTGCAAAAAATGATTAAAATTAAACAGTTTGGGGTTTGAAAGCCAATCGGTTGGGAATTAAATTTCGAGCTTAGCAAGGTATGATACTCCGTGCTTGGATCATTAATTCCTTTGTTTTGGCCAAAATACTGACGAGCTCATACCTTGCGACACTCCGTTTTTGATCATTATTTCCATTGTTTTGGCCTAAATACTGATATTTTTCGGTCGAAAAGCTGGATAAGAATATTAAACAAAAAAAAAGGTTTTTTCTGCGGTTTTTCAGTCGTAATTTGGACAAATCAAGGCCGTCAGTTAAACGGCCGACTGTTTTGAGCAGCTAGCAAGCTTAACTAACGATCCCCATCAATTTTCGATAAATGTTTTATTTCATCAATTTTCGCATTTTTAATAAGGGGTTACATCAAATTTTTTTGCAAAAAATGATTAAAATTAAACAGTTTGAGGTTTGAATGCCAATCGGTTGGGAATTAAATTACGAGCTCAGCAAGGTATGCTACTCTGTGCTTGGATCATTATTTCCAATGTTTCGCCCAAAATTCTGATATACTAGGCGGAAAATATAGACTAGAATTTTAGGCAAAAATAAACGACACGAGGCTCTTGACACTCTGCAATATAAACGTTTTTTTGCGGTTTTTTAGTCGTAGATAAATACCTAATTAAGGGGCATACCTGGGGAGGATATCGATGCACTGCATCTTGGAGTCCAGTTCCATCCGATGACATCGCAATGTATGAATCTAATAAAATCACTTCACACCACCAACACCCACACCAACTTCCGGTCAACTGATTTATTGGCTACCATAGCCCCTATAGGTCCTACATTTTCATCTAGAACTAATTGGGAATTATAAGTTCCCACCGAGAAAAGATTTTTAAATGAACATTATCGATGACGTGGCCCATTGTAAATTTTACTAATTTTACAACTGACATTTGTAACTTGAAGAAATCAAGGCCGACAGTTATACGGCCGACTGTTTTGAGCAGCTAGCAAGCTTAACTAACGATCCCCATAAATTTTCGATAAATGTTTTATTTCATCAATTTTCGCATTTTTAATAAGGGGTTACATCAAATTTTTTTGCAAAAAATGATTAAAATTAAACAGTTTGAGGTTTGAATGCCAATCGGTTGGGAATTAAATTACGAGCTCACCAAGGTATGACACTCCGTGCTTGGATCATTATTTCCAATGTTTCGCCCAAAATTCTGATATACTAGGCGGAAAATATAGACTAGAATTTTAGGCAAAAATAAACGATACGGGGCTCTTGACACTCTGCAATATACACGTGTTTTTGCGGTTTTTTAGTCGTAGATAAATACCTAATTAAGGGACATACCTGGGGAGGATATCGATGCACTGCATCTTGGAGTCCAGCAAGGTACGAGCTCAGCAAGGTATGACACTCCGTGCTTGGATCATTATTTCCAATGTTTCGCCCAAAATTCTGATATACTAGGCGGAAAATATAGAGTAGAATTTTAGGCAAAAAAAAACAATACGAGGCTCTTGACACTCTGCAATATAAACGTTTTTTTTGCGGTTTTTTAGTCGTAGATAAATACCTAATTAAGGGGCATACCTGGGGAGGATATCGATGCACTGCATCTTGGAGTCCAGTTCCATCCGATGACTTCGCAATGTATGAATCTAATAAAATCACTTCACACCACCAACACCCACACCAACTTACGGTCAACTGATTTATTGGCTACCATAGCCCCTATAGGTCCTACATTTTCATCTAGAACTAATTGGGAATTATAAGTTCCCACCGAGAAAAGATTTTTAAATGAACATTATTTGTAATGTTCATTGTAAATTTTACTAATTTTACAACTGACATTTGTAACTTGAAGAAATCAAGGCCGTCAGTTATACGGCCGACTGTTTTGAACAGCTAGCAAGCTAAACTAACGATCCCCATAAATTTTCGATAAATGTTTTTTTTCATCAATTTTCGCATTTTTAATAAGGGGTTACATCAAATTTTTTTGCAAAAAATTATTAAAATTAAACAGTTTGAGGTTTGAATGCCAATCGGTTGGGAATTAAATTACGAGCTCAGCAAGGTATGATACTCCGTGCTTGGATCATTATTTCCAATGTTTCGCCCAAAATTCTGATATACTAGGCGAAAAATATAGACTAGAATTTTAGGCAAAAATAAACGACACGAGGCTCTTGACACTCTGCAATATAATCGTTTTTTTGCGGTTTTTTAGTCGTAGATAAATACCTAATTAAGGGGCATACCTGGGGAGGATATCGATGCACTGCATCTTGGAGTCCAGTTCCATCCGATGACTTCGCAATGTATGAATCTAATAAAATCACTTCACACCACCAACACCCACACCAACTTACGGTCAACTGATTTATTGGCTACCATAGCCCCTATAGGTCCTACATTTTCATCTAGAACTAATTGGGAATTATAAGTTCCCACCGAGAAAAGATTTTTAAATGAACATTATTTGTAATGTTCATTGTAAATTTTACTAATTTTACAACTGACATACCGCGACACTCGTTTTTGATCATTATTTCCATTGTTTTGCCTAAATACTGATATTTTTCGGTCGAAAAGCTGATAAAATATTAAACAAAAAAGGTTTTTTCTACGTTTTTAATGTAACTTGAAGAAATCAAGGCCGTCAGTTATACGGCCGACTGTTTTGAACAGCTAGCAAGCTAAACTAACGATCCCCATAAATTTTCGATAAATGTTTTTTTTCATCAATTTTCGCATTTTTAATAAGGGGTTACATCAAATTTTTTTGCAAAAAATTATTAAAATTAAACAGTTTGAGGTTTGAATGCCAATCGGTTGGGAATTAAATTACGAGCTCAGCAAGGTATGATACTCCGTGCTTGGATCATTATTTCCAATGTTTTGCCCAAAATTCTGATATACTAGGCGAAAAATATAGACTAGAATTTTAGGCAAAAATAAACGACACGAGGCTCTTGACACTCTGCAATATAATCGTTTTTTTGCGGTTTTTTAGTCGTAGATAAATACCTAATTAAGGGGCATACCTGGGGAGGATATCGATGCACTGCATCTTGGAGTCCAGTTCCATCCGATGACTTCGCAATGTATGAATCTAATAAAATCACTTCACACCACCAACACCCACACCAACTTCCGGTCAACTGATTTATTGGCTACCATAGCCCCTATAGGTCCTACATTTTCATCTAGAACTAATTGGGAATTATAAGTTCCCACCGAGAAAAGATTTTTAAATGAACATTATTTGTAATGTTCATTGTAAATTTTACTAATTTTACAACTGACATTTGTAACTTGAAGAAATCAAGGCCGTCAGTTATACGGCCGACTGTTTTGAGCAGCTAGCAAGCTTAACTAACGATCCCCATCAATTTTCGATAAATTTATTATTTCATCAATTTTCGCATTTTTAATAAGGGGTTACATCAAATTTTTTTGCAAAAAATTATTAAAATTAAACAGTTTGAGGTTTGAATGCCAATCGGTTGGGAATTAAATTACGAGCTCAGCAAGGTATGATACTCCGTGCTTGGATCATTATTTCCAATGTTTCGCCCAAAATTCTGATATACTAGGCGAAAAATATAGACTAGAATTTTAGGCAAAAATAAACGACACGAGGCTCTTGACACTCATATACACGTGTTTTTGCGGTTTTAGTCGTAGATAAATACCTATGGCATACCTGGAGTATCGATGCACGAGTCAGCAGGTACGAGCTCAGCAAGGTTGATATCTGTGCGGATCATTATTTCAATGCGAATTGATCTGCAATATAATCGTTTTTTTGCGGTTTTTTAGTCGTAGATAAATACCTAATTAAGGGGCATACCTGGGGAGGATATCGATGCACTGCATCTTGGAGTCCAGTTCCATCCGATGACTTCGCAATGTATGAATCTAATAAAATCACTTCACACCACCAACACCCACACCAACTTCCGGTCAACTGATTTATTGGCTACCATAGCCCCTATAGGTCCTACATTTTCATCTAGAACTAATTGGGAATTATAAGTTCCCACCGAGAAAAGATTTTTAAATGAACGTTATCGATGACGTGGCCCATTGTAAATTTTACTAATTTTAAAACTGACATTTGTAACTTGAAGAAATCAAGGCCGACAGTTATACGGCCGACTGTTTTGAGCAGCTAGCAAGCTTAACTAACGATCCCCATCAATTTTCGATAAATGTTTTATTTCATCAATTTTCGCATTTTTAATAAGGGGTTACATCAAATTTTTTTGCAAAAAATTATTAAAATTAAACAGTTTGAGGTTTGAATGCCAATCGGTTGGGAATTAAATTACGAGTTACCAAGGTATGACACTCCGTGCTTGGATCATTATTTCCAATGTTTCGCCCAAAATTCTGATATACTAGGCGGAAAATATAGACTAGAATTTTAGGCAAAAATAAACGATACGGGGCTCTTGACACTCTGCAATATAAACGTTTTTTTGCGGTTTTTTAGTCGTAGATAAATACCTAATTAAGGGACATACCTGGGGAGGATATCGATGCACTGCATCTTGGAGTCCAGTTCCATCCGATGACATCGCAATGTATGAATCTAATAAAATCACTTCACACCACCAACACCCACACCAACTTCCGGTCAACTGATTTATTGGCTACCATAGCACCTATAGATCATACATTTTCATCTAGAACTAATTGGGAATTATACGTTTTTTTTCTTGTAGATTAACATAAGATTATACAAGAAAAAGTTTTAAGTCAATCAGACAAAAAGTTTAGAAGTTATGCTAAAACAAGAGAGAACGTTATAGTCGGGTGCCCCGACTATCAGATACCCGTTACTCAGTTAAAGGGAGTGCGAGGGAGATGGAGATAGAAAATTTGATCACGCATATCTTTTTAACGAATGGTCCGATTTGAAATATTTCTTCTACATTTTGATAGGTATTGATAAACACAATAAAACTGCATTTTTACTTTTCCGAAATATTTAAATTTTTAAAATCGTATATAAGCGATTGTGGGCGTTAGAGGGGGCGTGGCACTTTTTTAAAACAAACTTGCGCTGCGTAGGAACTCCTAGAATCTGCATGCAAAACGCCAATCTGCTAGCTTTTATAGTTTCCGAGATCTCAGCGTTCATACAGACAGACGGACAGACGGACATGGCTATATCGACTCGGCTAGTTATCCTGATCAAGAATATATATACTTTATGGGGTCGGAAACTCTTCCTTCTAGCTGTTACATACTTTTGCACGAATACAATATACCCTTTTACTCTACGAGTAACGGGTATAACTAGTACCCAACCTCTAAGACTTTAGGTACGTAAGTGCATCTTTAAGTGCGTTTTTCTCGAAACCACGTTTTGAAAGTCCGTGTTCATCGGCATTTCTAAATGGCTCAACCGATCGTTTTCAAATTTGTCGCATATTTTTCTGCATTAAAAAACCCGCCCCCTGGGAAGCGTCTTTTTTTATTTTTTAACTTTAAATATTTTATTTTGAAGCCGAAAGTGAATTTTTTTAGGTAAAAAACGCATTTTTGACTTTGGACTTTCGGAAAAAATTCTTAAAAATATGAAATTAAAAAAAGGGCTTCCCAGGGGGCGGGTTTTTTTAATTCTTAAGCGAATTGTAAAAACAAAATGGAAATCCGATCATTTTAGCGGAGGTACAGTGAACACCGCAAAACGCCTTTTTTTAATAGTGTTCCAGCAATCGCTTTGCCACCGATATATTAGCTGACAGTATCGGCTATAAAAATTAGTGGATATTATTTAAATGACACTTAATAATATACAAAAGGTTTGAATTAAATCCATCCAACCAGTTTTTATAGAAAAAATTTAGTCGATTTTTTGGTGCCAAAAGGTTGGTGCCGATAGGTTGGTTTATGTATAAAACATCGATTGAATCGCCGGTGCCGTTCGTGACTTACCTGAGACAACAACCTCTGCCTTTATCGAAGATCCAAACCAATCCATGGACAAAAATTGGCGATAGTTATCGGTAAAGTAACATGGTCATACTAAACTGTGCGCTTTCGTCGGTCAAAAAACGCATATTCTCGGCTTTACCGCCAAACGGACTATTAAGTTATAACGGTGTGCCATTTTTGTGTGAAATTCGCTAACGAGTTGTTTCTGATCTTCGGTAATTGATTTCGCTATAATTTTGTGAGACAGCAAAAAAAGAGGTGCGTGGTAAACGGTATAAAGCGAAAAAAACATTAACGAAAAACCAAACTCTCGAAATTGCGACTTATTCGTCGGAAAAGCGCATATTCGCGGAAACGAACTTAAAAATGGCTAAAAATTGAAGCGGATCGAGTTTGTGTGAGTATTAACAAATCTATACAATGAAAATGCATAACAACTAGACTAAGTTATATACATAAACTAAAACGACTTATATTCCAAGTACTCTCACATATACATATATACATAAATATTTCCCGATTTACCAATGAAATTGTGCACGAAATACGCACACACATTCCCATTTATATAAAGCCCGCTTTTTTTTTTTCTTTTTGCGTTTTGTTCGTCGGTATTTGTGCGCATCAAACGGTAAAGTGTTTTTTTTTCCTTTCCGACCGATTTCGTCAGAAGACTGCGGTTTTGAGTGGGAATCGGTCAGTGGGACAAAAGAGATTAGTTCGTTCTACTACAATTTAAGTGTTTACAAATTTTATAATTGGGAACGCGTCCTACTGTGCGAGTCGTAGCGAGAGGTAGAGAAAAATGAAGAGAGAGGGAATTTAGAGGAATGAGAGAGGATCGGCGACTGCGACACGCATTTTTGTCGTTGTGTGTGCTCGCGAAAAAACGTTACGGGAAACTAAAAGATCAATTTAGCGGCTTCGTCGTCGGTTAACAACATCCACAAAAATGCATATTCGCGGCAATTAACTCACAATTGAATATTAAGTTGGAAAGGACCCGGTTTTGTGTAAATTTGCTATTTATTTTAGTGTTTTAAAACAAAAAAAAAATTGTAAGACTATAAAAACTAAACTCCAACCTTAAAGATAACTGCGCAGTTTCTATGCACATGGTGACTTTTTTTCTGTGTGTGTGCTCGCAAAAGCCTGGCATAAAATTAGAAGAACTTTAACAGTTAGCAACAACCGCGCATTATTTTAAAAGTTGTTTTACATCTAAAGCTTAGCTACGCGTCCCACTGTACGAGCTGTTGGGAGAGGTAGAGAGAGATGGAGAATTGGTAGCGGGTAGAGCGAGAGATCATATACTGCAACACGCGGCGCCATTGTGTTTTTGGACTCGTAGTGGTGTAATTGTTTCTCAGATCTTGGCTCATTTAAATCGCTATTTTTTCTGTGTGTTTAGAACAAGAGAAAACGTATAAATACAAGGACTAAACTATGACCTAAAAGAAAGTTGCGCAGTTTATACGTTCCCGATGAACTTAAAAAAAAATTGTTCCTGTGTGTTTTTACGTCGGCGGTGAATTTTTAAAACAATTTTATTTCTGTGTGTGTTCTTGCGTTTGCAGTGAACTTTTTTAAAATTGTTTTTTCTGTGTATGTGCGCGAAAATGCTTGGCATAAAGATAAAAGAACATTAACGTCGGCTAACAACAACCGCCAAAACGCATGTTCGCGGTAACAAATTTAAAATTGGCTAATAAATTGAGATTTGTGTGAGTATCAATAAATATATATTAAGAAAATGCATAACTAGACTAAGTTAACAAAAACCCTCTAAAATACATACATAAATTCTATTTCAAGTGCTCGCACATATACATAAGTATATATGTTTGTACATTTTACATTTATATTTCCTGATTTGCCAATGAAAAATTGTCCACCAAATATGGTCACAAATCCCAAATACATAAAACCCGACTTTTTGGCGCCTGTTTGCGCTTTATTCGCTGGCATTTGTTCTGCTCTCAGAGCGCATCGGTAACGGTAAAGTTTATTTTTATACCCTTGCAGAGGGTATTATGATTTCAGTCAGAAGTTTGCAACGCAGTGAAGGAGACGTTTCCGACCCCATAAAGTATATATATTCTTGATCAGCATCACTAGACGAGTCGATCTAGCCATGTCCGTCTGTCCGTCTGTCCGTCTGTCCGTCCGTCTGTCCGTCTGTCCGTCTGTTTCTACGCAAACTAGTCTCTCAGTTTTAAAGCTATCGGGCTAAAACTTTCCCAAAAGTCTTATATCTATTGCAGGTAGTATATAAGTCGGAACGAGCCGGATCGGACAACTATATCATATAGCTCCCATAGAAATAGTCGGGAAAAAAATGTAAAAAAAATTATATCTTGGGTGTTTTTGAACATATCACCTCCTACTTTTGGAAATACCATTTTGTATCTAATTCTGAATTTCGAATAAATTTTTATCAAAATCGGACGACTATATCATATAGCTGCCATAGGAACGATAAAATAATTAATGGGAATATAATAGGAAATCAATTATTGCTTCGTTGGTTTTTATTGTATTCTCTTCTACTCTGGGATGTGACTCTTTTCTAATGTTTTCGAATTTCGATTTTAATTTTGTCAATATCGAACTACTACATCATATAGCTGTTATAGGAACGATCAAAAAATTAATGTGAAATAATAGGAAATTTAACATTTTTGCGTTTTGTAAATTAATAGAATGATCTGCAAGGGTATATAAGCTTCGGCTTGCCGAAGCTAGCTTCCTTTCTTGTTTTCCGACCGTTTTCGTCGAACAATGGGCGTCAATGAATAGTTTGATTAAAGTAAAAGACTGGGACTTGACTTCACGACTGTAGTAAAAGCGATAACAAACAAATTATTTGTAGTTAGCTTGTTTTTAAATTTCGACGACTTAAATATCAATATATTTTTGCCACATTTTTAAAAATATACACATTTGTTGTAGAAATAAATATTTTTAAAATATGTATGCATTTAAATTAAAATGGTTATTTTTTTATTTGTCTTTATATAGGAAATATATAATAAATTTAAATATTTTGTTTAAGCAGCCTATTGCATTCTTTTAAAATGGAAGTGATTAAAAATGTTAATATTTTAAAAATTGTTAAAAATCTGGAACTTAGCCTATGCGTCCCACTGTAAGATTCACCGTGAGAGGTTGTGGGAGATAGGAATCGCTAGCGAAAAGAGAGAGGGAAGAAATGAAGATCATCAACTGCGACTTTAATATCAATATATTTTTGCCACATTTTTAAAAATATACACATTTTTTTTTAGAAATAAATCATTTTAAAATATGTATGCATTTAAATTAAAATGGTTATTTTTTAATTTGTCTTAATATAGGAAATATATAATAAACTTAAATATTTTGTTTAAGCGGCCTATTACATTCTTTTAAAATTTAAGTGATTAAAAATGTTAATATTTTAAAAATTGTTAAAAATCTGAAACTTAGCCTACGCGTCCCACTGTAAGAATCACCGCGAGAGGTTCAGAGAGATAGGAATCGCCGTTCTGCTCTCAGAGCGTCAAACGGTAAAGTTTATTTTTTCCCCGACCGTTTTCCTCAGCATCCTTTGCAAGTTTTGAGGGGAAATCGAACAGTGGGCGGCAGTGAATGGCATGATTAAAATAAGACTGAAATAAAGTTAGGTCGCACGATTTTAAATTTCATTGCAACACTTTTTTACACATTTTTAAAAGTACATATGTACATTTGTTTTAAAAGTACCTACATATGTATTGTACAAGTTGTTGGGAGAGGTGAAGAACCGTTAGCGAGCAGAAAGAGAGAGAGGGAATCTTTGACTGCGACACGCAGAGCAATTATTATTCTGCAATATATGTTTACAAGTATATACAGCAGTCTGGATTTATTGGAAATTGGACAGCGGGTGGCAATAAATAGCTGGGTTAAAATAAAATATAGGGGGGTCTTACGACTGTGCTAAAAAAATTTTTGCAACAATTTAAAAATTAATATGTTGTAAAAGTATATATTTTTTTTATAAATTATTTTAAGAAATATTTAATAAATATAAAAGGTTTGTTAAACAGCCTAGTGCAGTATTTTATAGTTAAAGTGTTTAAAATGTTTTTATTTTGAAAATGTATATACACATACCATTTAGCCTACGCGTCCCACTGTACAAGTTGTTGGGAGAGGTAGAGAGAGAGATGGATGACCGGTTGCAAGCAGCGATGCAATTGGCTGAGGAAAGAGAGGGGATCTTCGACTGCGACACGCAGCGCAATTATTTCAGTGGGCGCGTTAACACATGCATAAACACATTTAAATATATGTATGTATACAAGAATATACGGCAGTCATTAGTCTTTGCTGGATTTTGTTTGAAATCGGACAGTGGGCAATAAATAGCTTGATTAAAATAAAATACAGGGACCCCTTAAGACTTGTTAAAATAACAGCGACGACAAACAAAGTAATTTTTAGGTGGGCGCATTTACAATTTCAGTGCAATATATTTTTGCAACATTTTAAAAATGTATATGTTGTAAAAGTATATATATTTTTTATTTATGTATTTTAAGAAATATTTAATAAATGGTTTGTTTAACAGCCCAGTGCATTATTTTATGGTTAAAGTGTTTAAAATGTTTTTATTTTGAAAATGTATATACATCTCAAATTTAGCCTACGCGTCCCACTGTACAAGTTGTTGGGAGAGGTAGAGAGAGAGATGGATGACCGGTTGCAAGCAGAGATGCAATTGGTTGAGGAAAGAGAGGGGATCTTCGACTGCGACACGGAGCGCAATTATTTCAGTGGGCACGTTAACACATGCATAAACACATTTAAATATATGTATGTATACAAGAATATACGGCAGTCATTAGTCTTTGCTGGATTTGGTTTGAAATCGGACAGTGGGCAATAAATAGCTTGATTAAAATAAAATACAGGGACCCCTAAGACTTGTTAAAATAACAGCGACGACAAAAAAAATTAATGTTTAGGTGGGCGCATTTACAATTTTAGTGCAATATATTTTTGCAACATTTTAAAAATGTATATGTTGTAAAAGTATATATATTTTTTATTTATGTATTTTAAGAAATATTTAATAAATATAAATGGTTTGTTTAACAGCCCAGTGCATTATTTTATGGTTAAAGTGTTTAAAATGTTTTTATTTTGAAAATGTGTATACATCTCAAATTTAGCCTACGCGTCCCACTGTACAAGTTGTTGGGAGAGGTAGAGAGAGAGATGGATGACCGGTTGCAAGCAGCGATGCAATTGGCTGAGGAAAGAGAGGGGATCTTCGACTGCGACACGCAGAGCAATTATTATTCTGCAATATATGTTTACAAGTATATACAGCAGTCTGGATTTATTGGAAATTGGACAGCGGGTGGCAATAAATAGCTGGGTTAAAATAAAATATAGGGGGGTCTTACGACTGTGCTAAAAATTTTTTTGCAACAATTTAAAAATTTATATGTTGTAAAAGTATATATTTTTTTAATAAATTATTTTAAGAAATATTTAATAAATATAAAAGGTTTGGTTAGCAGCCTAGTGCAGTATTTTATAGTTTAAGTGTTTAAAATGTTTTTATTTTGAAAATGTATATACACATACCATTTAGCCTACGCGTCCCACTGTACAAGTTGTTGGGAGAGGTAGAGAGAGAGATGGATGACCGGTTGCAAGCAGCGATGCAATTGGCTGAGGAAAGAGAGGGGATCTTCGACTGCGACACGCAGCGCAATTATTTCAGTGGGCGCGTTAACACATGCATAAACACATTTAAATATATGTATGTATACAAGAATATACGGCAGTCATTAGTCTTTGCTGGATTTTGTTTGAAATCGGACAGTGGGCAATAAATAGCTTGATTAAAATAAAATACAGGGACCCCTTAAGACTTGTTAAAATAACAGCGACGACAAACGAATTAATTTTTAGGTGGGCGCATTTACAATTTTAGTGCAATATATTTTTGCAACATTTTAAAAATGTATATGTTGTAAAAGTATATATATTTTTTATTTATGCATTTTAAGAAATATTTAATAAATATAAATGGTTTGTTTAACAGCCCAGTGCATTATTTTATGGTTAAAGTGTTTAAAATGTTTTTATTTTGAAAATGTATATACATCTCAAATTTAGCCTACGCGTCCCACTGTACAAGTTGTTGGGAGAGGTAGAGAAAGAGATGGATGACCGGTTGCAAGCAGCGATGCAATTGGCTGAGGAAAGAGAGGGGATCTTCGACTGCGACACGCAGCGCAATTATTTCAGTGGGCGCGCTTATACATGCATAAAAATACATCCAACATACATAAGACCCGCCTTTTTCCCCCATATTTGCTTTTCATTCGCTGTTATTTGTTCTGCTTTCAAAGCGCATTAAAGTCGACCAAAAATTATTTTTTATGAGGAATGATTTTAAATTTTATTGCAATTTTATTCCACATTTTTAAAAAATCTATTCTGTAAAGGTATATATTTTACAAATATGTACCTGTATAAATAGAAATGGTTTAAGCCAGTAATACTTGTCTGAAGAGTCTGTTGCATTTTTTTAAAATGTTTTAGTTTGTAATATTGTTATAAATCTAAATCTTAGCCTACGCCTCCCACTGTACAAATCGCCAGTAGGAAATTGACAGCGAGAAGGGAAACAATAGACAGACTGAGGTCATCTGCGAAACGCAGTGCTATTTTTTTGTTCGCGTATTGAGTGCTTGATTTCGAATCTTGACAATTAAATTTTTTTTGTTTTTGTGTTTTAAGACAAGAGAAAATTGTATTACAACCAAAAAGAGAGCAGGCCATTTTTTTTAAGCGTGGCAATCGTTTTGTACTTTGAATTTTTGTCTGTGTTAGTGCGCGCGAATAGCCATAAAGCTAAAAGAAAATTTTAGTTGTGGGGAGGTGGGAGGGTTTTCAGTACAAATATTGTCTAGCCTACTTTTGAAAACCATATTTTGCATAGGTTTTCACTCAGAGCGAATGAAACGGTAAAGTTTTTTCTTTTGCGACCGTTTTTGTCAAAAGCCTGCGCAAATTCTTAGCGGGAATCTGATAACGGAGCGGCTAATAATAGTTAAATAAAAATAATAGACAAGGATGGTTTCAACGACTAATAACGTAAGCGACAAAATAATAAACGTGTAACAGGCGAGACTTTTTGAAAAATTTAAATATTATAATATGCATATACAGCCAGGCAAAAAATAATAGAAACGACTTTTTTTTAGTTTCCTTCGAATATTTCTTAATTTTGGGAACTTAATTCTTTGTTGAATAATTTTTTGTAAGCATACACTTAAGAATCATATTGTAGACTTTATTTGTTAATTCCTAAACCTAAAATTATATTTTTTAGTTGCATTCAAGTTTTGAAAAATTTTAAATTTGATAGAGAAGCACACTAAAAAATTTAAATTTTTCCCATTCGTCAACCGCTACAAACAAAATTTTCTTAAAATGGCGTCTTGCGTGTATTGTTTTCCTTTTCCAACTACTTACGTTAGGGTGGCTCAACATTGACAATTAATTAACACGCATGAAACAATTAAAATTGTTACAGTTCTTGCACACGAGTTGAAGATTAATTTTTCATTATTATTGATAAATACAAAAATAAAATACAATAGTACTATACGTATAAACATTTTATTTAAATTGATTTATAACAATCATTTTTTTTCGGTATAACAGATGTCGCCATTGTGGGTGCGTGCAATTGGTAATGTAGAGAATACACCGTCCCAGTATTTTGGGAGTAATAACCTAGCGTGTAAATTACCGCAATGTTTTGGTTTGTGTAGTTGCTATTTTAGCAAGCACATCAACCGGATATATTGGTTGAAGTATACGCTAACGTAGCAAGCGCACAAACCAAATACTGGTTGAAGTATCCGATAATTTTAGCAAATACACCATCCCGCTAAATTGGTTGGAGTATCTGATAATTTAGCAAATACACCATCCCGTTAAATTGGTGAGTGTCTCCGCTGCGTTAGCAAATACACGTCCCCGATATATTGGTGGGTGTCCCTGCTGTGTTAGCGAATATACGTCCCCGATAAGTTGGTTTGTGTATATACTAATTTAGCGAACACACCCTCCCGACAATTAGGTGTGTGTGCCCACTATTTTAGCTAATACACCACCCGATACATTGGTGGAATCATTCAATAGTTTAGTACGTACACCATCCCCGATGTGGTAGATGTATTCAATAATTTTAGCTAATGCCACACCCCCATATGTTGGAGCGTATACTCACTATTTAGCGAATATGCCAACCGAAAATGGTGGTGTTTGTACTTAATATTAATCAATTAGCGAGTGCCTCATCCCAATATGTCAGAGAGACCGTTTAGACTATTTTGTGGTACATTTTTGGTATTATTTTGTTATAAACTGACGGTTTTTAAAAATGCGCGGCAAGAGTAACAAGCAAAGAAAAATTGCACATAAATTTAGATAAACTGTTAATCAATTGTAAATTAAATATATATGTATTTAACATTATTTTCAGATAAAATGTACATGAGTTGTAGAAAAATGATTGATGAACTACAGGTGAGTTGTACATTATTTGTATAGCATCTCCACATTAGAATAGCTAAGTATGGCACGAAATACTCATGAATACGGAGTTATTTGTACACGTATCTAAGGTTTATTGTACGTATTGCAGAAACATACTTCCTCCATGTTTCCTTTGTACTTTGTCCATGTCCTGCGCCTACTTTGTCCATGTTTTGTACCTACTCTGTCCATGTTGTAGGCCTACTTTCTCCATGTTATTATAGGGTATTATAGGTCTAATTAAGCATGATTGCAGGGTTAATTGTACATGAATATAGGGTTAGTTGTACGTATTGTTGGGACATGCTTGCTCCATGTTTCCTTGCTACTTTCTCCATGTCCTGCGCCTACTTTCTCCATGTTTTGTACCTACTCTGTCCATGTTTTAGGCATACTTTCTCCATGTTATTATAGGGTATTATAGGTCTAATTAAGCATGATTGCAGGGTTAATTGTACATGAATATAGGGTTAGTTGTACGTATTGTTGGGACATGCTTGCTCCATGTTTCCTTGCTACTTTCTCCATGTCCTGCGCCTACTTTCTCCATGTTTTGTACCTACTTTGTCCATGTTTTAGGCATACTTTCTCCATGTTATTATAGGGTATTATAAGTCTAATTAAGCATGATTGCAGGGTTACTGGTACATGAATATAGGGTTAGTTGTACGTATTGTTGGGACATGCTTGCTCCATGTTTCCTTGCTACTTTCTCCATGTCCTGCGCCTACTTTCTCCATGTTTTGTACCTACTCTGTCCATGTTGTAGGCCTACTTTCTCCATGTTATTATAGGGTATTATAGGTCTAATTAAGCATGATTGCAGGGTTAATTGTACATGAATATAGGGTTAGTTGTACGTATTGTTGGGACATGCTTGCTCCATGTTTCCTTGCTACTTTCTCCATGTCCTGCGCCTACTTTCTCCATGTTTTGTACCTACTCTGTCCATGTTGTAGGCCTACTTTCTCCATGTTATTATAGGGTATTATAGGTCTAATTAAGCATGATTGCAGGGTTAATTGTACATGAATATAGGGTTAGTTGTACGTATTGTTGGGACATGCTTGCTCCATGTTTCCTTGCTACTTTCTCCATGTCCTGCGCCTACTTTCTCCATGTTTTGTACCTACTCTGTCCATGTTGTAGGCATACTTTCTCCATGTTATTATAGGGTATTATAGGTCTAATTAAGCATGATTGCAGGGTTAATTGTACATGAATATAGGGTTAGTTGTACGTATTGTTGGGACATGCTTGCTCCATGTTTCCTTGCTACTTTCTCCATGTCCTGCGCCTACTTTCTCCATGTTTTGTACCTACTCTGTCCATGTTGTAGGCCTACTTTCTCCATGTTATTATAGGGTATTATAGGTCTAATTAAGCATGATTGCAGGGTTAATTGTACATGAATATAGGGTTAGTTGTACGTATTGTTGGGACATGCTTGCTCCATGTTTCCTTGCTACTTTCTCCATGTCCTGCGCCTACTTTCTCCATGTTTTGTACCTACTCTGTCCATGTTGTAGGCCTACTTTCTCCATGTTATTATAGGGTATTATAGGTCTAATTAAGCATGATTGCAGGGTTAATTGTACATGAATATAGGGTTAGTTGTACGTATTGTTGGGACATGCTTGCTCCATGTTTCCTTGCTACTTTCTCCATGTCCTGCGCCTACTTTCTCCATGTTTTGTACCTACTCTGTCCATGTTGTAGGCCTACTTTCTCCATGTTATTATAGGGTATTATAGGTCTAATTAAGCATGATTGCAGGGTTAATTGTACATGAATATAGGGTTAGTTGTACGTATTGTTGGGACATGCTTGCTCCATGTTTCCTTGCTACTTTCTCCATGTCCTGCGCCTACTTTCTCCATGTTTTGTACCTACTTTGTCCATGTTGTAGGCCTACTTTCTCCATGTTATTATAGGGTATTATAGGTCTAATTAAGCATGATTGCAGGGTTAATTGTACATGAATATAGGGTTAGTTGTACGTATTGTTGGGACATGCTTGCTCCATGTTTCCTTGCTACTTTCTCCATGTCCTGCGCCTACTTTCTCCATGTTTTGTACCTACTTTGTCCATGTTGTAGGCCTACTTTCTCCATGTTATTATAGGGTATTATAGGTCTAATTAAGCATGATTGCAGGGTTAATTGTACATGAATATAGGGTTAGTTGTACGTATTGTTGGGACATGCTTGCTCCATGTTTCCTTGCTACTTTCTCCATGTCCTGCGCCTACTTTCTCCATGTTTTGTACCTACTTTGTCCATGTTGTAGGCCTACTTTCTCCATGTTATTATAGGGTATTATAGGTCTAATTAAGCATGATTGCAGGGTTAATTGTACATGAATATAGGGTTAGTTGTACGTATTGTTGGGACATGCTTGCTCCATGTTTCCTTGCTACTTTGTCCATGTCCTGCGCCTACTTTCTCCATGTTTTGTACCTACGTTTGTCCATGTTGTAGGCCTACTTTCTCCATGTTATTATAGGGTATTATAGGTCTAATTAATAGTAAAATTTACAATGGGCCACGTCATCGATAATGTTCATTTAAAAATCTTTTCTCGGTGGGAACTTATAATTCCCAATTAGTTCTAGATGAAAATGTAGGACCTACAGGGGCTATGGTAGCCAATAAATCAGTTGACCGGAAGTTGGTGTGGGTGTTGGTGGTGTGAAGTGATTTTATTAGATTCATACATTGGGATGTCATCGGATGGAACTGGACTCCAAGATGCAGTGCATCGATATCCTCCCCAGGTATGCCCCTTAATTAGGTATTTATCTACGACTAAAAAACCGCAAAAAAACGTTTATTTTGCAGTGTGTCAAGAGCCTCGTATCGTTTATTTTTGCCTAAAATTCTAGTCTATATTTTCCGCCCAGTATATCAGAATTTTGGGCGAAACATTGGAAATAATGATCCAAGCACGGAGTGTCATACCTTGGTGAGCTCGTAATTTATTTCCCAACCGATTGGCTTTCAAACCCCAAACTGTTTAATTTTAATCATTTTTTGCAAAAAAATTTGATGTAACCCCTTATAAAAATTGCGAAAATTAATCAAAAAATACATTTATCGAAAATTTATGGTGATCGTTAGTTTAGCTTGCTAGCTGTTCAAAACAGTCGGCCGTATAACTGTCGGCCTTGATTTCTTCAAGTTACAAATGTCAGTTTTAAAATTAGTAAAATTTACAATGGGCCACGTCATCGATAATGTTCATTTAAAAATCTTTTCTCGGTGGAAATTATAATTCCCAATTAGTTCTAGATGAAAATGTATGACCTATAGGTGCTATGGTAGCCAATAAATCAGTTGACCGGAAGTTGGTGTGGGTGTTGGTGGTGTGAAGTGATTTTATTAGATTCATACATTGGGATGTCATCGGATGGAACTGGACTCCAAGATGCAGTGCATCGATATCCTCCCCAGGTATGCCCCTTAATTAGGTATTTATCTACGACTAAAAAACCGCAAAAAACGTTTATTTTGCAGTGTGTCAAGAGCCTCGTATCGTTTATTTTTGCCTACAATTCTAGTCTATATTTTCCGCCCAGTATATCAGTATTTTGGCCGAAACATTGGAAATAATGATCCAAGCACGGAGTGTCATACCTTGCTGAGCTCGTACCTTGCTGGACTCCAAGATGCAGTGCATCGATATCCTCCCCAGGTATGTCCCTTAATTAGGTATTTATCTACGACTAAAAAACCGCAAAAACACGTGTATATTGCAGAGTGTCAAGAGCCCCGTATCGTTTATTTTTGCCTAAAATTCTAGTCTATATTTTCCGCCTAGTATATCAGAATTTTGGGCGAAACATTGGAAATAATGATCCAAGCACGGAGTGTCATACCTTGGTGAGCTCGTAATTTAATTCCCAACCGATTGGCATTCAAACCTCAAACTGTTTAATTTTAATCATTTTTTGCAAAAAATTTGATGTAACCCCTTATTAAAAATGCGAAAATTGATGAAATAAAACATTTATCGAAAATTTATGGGGATCGTTAGTTTAGCTTGCTAGCTGCTCAAAACAGTCGGCCGTATAACTGTCGGCCTTGATTTCTTCAAGTTACAAATGTCATTTGTAAAATTAGTAAAATTTACAATGGGCCACGTCATCGATAATGTTCATTTAAAAATCTTTTCTCGGTGGGAACTTATAATTCCCAATTAGTTCTAGATGAAAATGTAGGACCTATAGGGGCTATGGTAGCCAATAAATCAGTTGACCGGAAGTTGGTGTGGGTGTTGGTGGTGTGAAGTGATTTTATTAGATTCATACATTGCGATGTCATCGGATGGAACTGGACTCCAAGATGCAGTGCATCGATATCCTCCCCAGGTATGCCCCTTAATTAGGTATTTATCTACGACTAAAAAACCGCAAAAAAACGTTTATATTGCAGAGTGTCAAGAGCCTCGTGTCGTTTATTTTTGCCTAAAATTCTAGTCTATATTTTCCGCCTAGTATATCAGAATTTTGGGCGAAACATTGGAAATAATGATCCAAGCACGGAGTATCATACCTTGCTGAGCTCGTAATTTAATTCCCAACCGATTGGCATTCAAACCTCAAACTGTTTAATTTTAATCATTTTTTGCAAAAAAATTTGATGTAACCCCTTATTAAAAATGCGAAAATTGATGAAAAAAAACATTTATCGAAAATTTATGGGGATCGTTAGTTTAGCTTGCTAGCTGCTCAAAACAGTCGGCCGTATAACTGTCGGCCTTGATTTCTTGAAGTTACAAATGTCAAATTTGTAAAATTTACAATGGGCCACGTCATCGATAATGTTCATTTAAAAATCTTTTCTCGGTGGGAACTTATAATTCCCAATTAGTTCTAGATGAAAATGTAGGACCTATAGGGGCTATGGTAGCCAATAAATCAGTTGACCGGAAGTTGGTGTGGGTGTTGGTGGTGTGAAGTGATTTTATTAGATTCATACATTGCGATGTCATCGGATGGAACTGGACTCCAAGATGCAGTGCATCGATATCCTCCCCAGGTATGCCCCTTAATTAGGTATTTATCTACGACTAAAAAACCGCAAAAAAACGTTTATATTGCAGAGTGTCAAGAGCCTCGTGTCGTTTATTTTTGCCTAAAATTCTAGTCTATATTTTCCGCCTAGTATATCAGAATTTTGGGCGAAACATTGGAAATAATGATCCAAGCACGGAGTGTCATACCTTGCTGAGCTCGTAATTTAATTCCCAACCGATTGGCATCCAAACCTCAACCTGTTTAATTTTAATCATTTTTTTGCAACAAAATTTGATGTAACCCCTTATCAAAAATGCGAAAATTGATGAAATAATACATTTATCGAAAATTGATAGGGATCGTTAGTTTAGCTTGCTAGCTGCTCAAAACAGTCGGCCGTTTAACTGACGGCCTTGATTTGTCCAAATTACGACTGAAAAACCGCAGAAAAAACCTTTATTTTTGTTTAATATTCTTATCCAGCTTTTCGACTGAAAAATATCAGTTTTTAGGCCAAAACAATGGAAATAATGATCAAAAACGGAGTGTCGCAAGGTATGAGCTCGTCAGTATTTTGGCCAAAACATAGGAATTAATGATCCAAGCACGGAGTATCATACCTTGCTAAGCTCGAAATTTAATTCCCAACCGATTGGCTTTCAAACCCCAAACTGATTAATTTTAATCATTTTTTTGCAACAAAATTTGATGTAACCCTTATCAAAAATGCGAAAATTGATGAAAAAATACAGTTATCGAAAATTGATGGGGATCGTTAGTTTAGCTTGCTAGCTGTTCAAAACAGTCGGTCGTCTAACTGTCGGCCTTGATTTCTTTAAGTTACAAATGTCAGTTGTAAAATTAGTAAAATTTACAATGGGCCACGTCATCGATAATGTTCATTTAAAAATCTTTTCTCGGTGGGAACTTATAATTCCCAATTAGTTCTAGATGAAAATGTAGGACCTATAGGGGCTATGGTAGCCAATAAATCAGTTGACCGGAAGTTGGTGTGGGTGTTGGTGGTGTGAAGTGATTTTATTAGATTCATACATTGGGATGTTATCGGATGGAACTGGACTCCAAGATGCAGTGCATCGATATCCTCCCCAGGTATGCCCATTAATTAGGTATTTATCTACGATTAAAAAACCGCAAAAAACGTTTATTTTGCAGTGTGTCAAGAGCCTCGTATCGTTTATTTTTGCCTAAAATTCTAGTCTATATTTTCCGCCTAGTATATCAGAATTTTGGGCGAAACATTGGAAATAATGATCCAAGCACGGAGTATCATACCTTGCTGAGCTCGTAATTTAATACCCAACCGATTGGCATTCAAACCTCAAACTGTTTAATTTAAATCATTTTTTGCAAAAAAATTTGATGTAACCCCTTATTAAAAATGCGAAAATTGATGAAATAAAACATTTATCGAAAATTTATGGGGATCGTTAGTTTAGCTTGCTAGCTGCTCAAAACAGTCGGCCGTATAACTGTCGGCCTTGATTTCTTCAAGTTACAAATGTCATTTGTAAAATTAGTAAAATTTACAATGGGCCACGTCATCGATAATGTTCATTTAAAAATCTTTTCTCGGTGGGAACTTATAATTCCCAATTAGTTCTAGATGAAAATGTAGGACCTATAGGGGCTATGGTAGCCAATAAATCAGTTGACCGGAAGTTGGTGTGGGTGTTGGTGGTGTGAAGTGATTTTATTAGATTCATACATTGCGATGTCATCGGATGGAACTGGACTCCAAGATGCAGTGCATCGATATCCTCCCCAGGTATGCCCCTTAATTAGGTATTTATCTACGACTAAAAAACCGCAAAAAAACGTTTATATTGCAGAGTGTCAAGAGCCTCGTGTCGTTTATTTTTGCCTAAAATTCTAGTCTATATTTTCCGCCTAGTATATCAGAATTTTGGGCGAAACATTGGAAATAATGATCCAAGCACGGAGTATCATACCTTGCTGAGCTCGTAATTTAATTCCCAACCGATTGGCATTCAAACCTCAAACTGTTTAATTTTAATCATTTTTTGCAAAAAAATTTGATGTAACCCCTTATTAAAAATGCGAAAATTGATGAAAAAAAACATTTATCGAAAATTTATGGGGATCGTTAGTTTAGCTTGCTAGCTGCTCAAAACAGTCGGCCGTATAACTGTCGGCCTTGATTTCTTGAAGTTACAAATGTCATTTGTAAAATTTACAATGGGCCACGTCATCGATAATGTTCATTTAAAAATCTTTTCTCGGTGGGAACTTATAATTCCCAATTAGTTCTAGATGAAAATGTAGGACCTATAGGGGCTATGGTAGCCAATAAATCAGTTGACCGGAAGTTGGTGTGGGTGTTGGTGGTGTGAAGTGATTTTATTAGATTCATACATTGCGATGTCATCGGATGGAACTGGACTCCAAGATGCAGTGCATCGATATCCTCCCCAGGTATGCCCCTTAATTAGGTATTTATCTACGACTAAAAAACCGCAAAAAAACGTTTATATTGCAGAGTGTCAAGAGCCTCGTGTCGTTTATTTTTGCCTAAAATTCTAGTCTATATTTTCCGCCTAGTATATCAGAATTTTGGGCGAAACATTGGAAATAATGATCCAAGCACGGAGTGTCATACCTTGCTGAGCTCGTAATTTAATTCCCAACCGATTGGCATCCAAACCTCAACCTGTTTAATTTTAATCATTTTTTTGCAACAAAATTTGATGTAACCCCTTATCAAAAATGCGAAAATTGATGAAATAATACATTTATCGAAAATTGATAGGGATCGTTAGTTTAGCTTGCTAGCTGCTCAAAACAGTCGGCCGTTTAACTGACGGCCTTGATTTGTCCAAATTACGACTGAAAAACCGCAGAAAAAACCTTTATTTTTGTTTAATATTCTTATCCAGCTTTTCGACTGAAAAATATCAGTTTTTAGGCCAAAACAATGGAAATAATGATCAAAAACGGAGTGTCGCAAGGTATGAGCTCGTCAGTATTTTGGCCAAAACATAGGAATTAATGATCCAAGCACGGAGTATCATACCTTGCTAAGCTCGAAATTTAATTCCCAACCGATTGGCTTTCAAACCCCAAACTGTTTAATTTTAATCATTTTTTTGCAACAAAATTTGATGTAACCCTTATCAAAAATGCGAAAATTGATGAAAAAATACAGTTATCGAAAATTGATGGGGATCGTTAGTTTAGCTTGCTAGCTGTTCAAAACAGTCGGTCGTCTAACTGTCGGCCTTGATTTCTTCAAGTTACAAATGTCAGTTGTAAAATTAGTAAAATTTACAATGGGCCACGTCATCGATAATGTTCATTTAAAAATCTTTTCTCGGTGGGAACTTATAATTCCCAATTAGTTCTAGATGAAAATGTAGGACCTATAGGGGCTATGGTAGCCAATAAATCAGTTGACCGGAAGTTGGTGTGGGTGTTGGTGGTGTGAAGTGATTTTATTAGATTCATACATTGGGATGTTATCGGATGGAACTGGACTCCAAGATGCAGTGCATCGATATCCTCCCCAGGTATGCCCATTAATTAGGTATTTATCTACGATTAAAAAACCGCAAAAAACGTTTATTTTGCAGTGTGTCAAGAGCCTCGTATCGTTTATTTTTGCCTAAAATTCTAGTCTATATTTTCCGCCTAGTATATCAGAATTTTGGGCGAAACATTGGAAATAATGATCCAAGCACGGAGTATCATACCTTGCTGAGCTCGTAATTTAATTCCCAACCGATTGGCATTCAAACCTCAAACTGTTTAATTTAAATCATTTTTTGCAAAAAAATTTGATGTAACCCCTTATTAAAAATGCGAAAATTGATGAAATAAAACATTTATCGAAAATTTATGGGGATCGTTAGTTTAGCTTGCTAGCTGCTCAAAACAGTCGGCCGTATAACTGTCGGCCTTGATTTCTTCAAGTTACAAATGTCATTTGTAAAATTAGTAAAATTTACAATGGGCCACGTCATCGATAATGTTCATTTAAAAATCTTTTCTCGGTGGGAACTTATAATTCCCAATTAGTTCTAGATGAAAATGTAGGACCTACAGGGGCTATGGTAGCCAATAAATCAGTTGACCGGAAGTTGGTGTGGGTGTTGGTGGTGTGAAGTGATTTTATTAGATTCATACATTGGGATGTCATCGGATGGAACTGGACTCCAAGATGCAGTGCATCGATATCCTCCCCAGGTATGCCCCTTAATTAGGTATTTATCTACGACTAAAAAACCGCAAAAAACGTTTATTTTGCAGTGCGTCAAGAGCCTCGTATCGTTTATTTTTGCCTACAATTCTAGTCTATATTTTCCGCCCAGTATATCAGTATTTTGGCCGAAACATTGGAAAAAATGATCAAAAGCAGAGTGTCGCAAGGTATGAGCTCGTCAGTATTTTGGCCAAAACATTGGAAATATTGATTGAGAGGTTTACGCCGATGGCTTGGTCGTGAGAGATGGATATATTTAACTTTGATCTCGCATAACTTTTTAACAAATGGTCCGATTTGAAAAAGTTCTTCTACATTTCGATAGGTATGGATAAACACAATAAAACATTAATTTTTACTTTTCCAAAATCTTTAAAGGTGTGAGGGACAGACACCTTTTAAAACCGTTTAAGGCGATTGTGGGCGTTAGAGGGGCGATGCTTTCGGCTGAAACAAACTTGCGCTGCGTAGGAAGTACAAGAATATGTGCGGGTAATCCGAACTTTCTAGCTTTTGTAGTTTCCGAGATCTCAGCGTTCATACAGAGGAATAGACAGACAGACATGGCTAGATCGACTCGGCTAGTGATCCTGATCAAGAATATATGTACTTTAGGGGGTCGGAAACGCTTCCTTCTACCTGTTACATACTTTTGCACGAATACAATATACCCTTTTACTCTACGAGTAACGGGTATAATAAGAATAACAAATAATAAAAATCTAAAGTTATATACCCCTAAAAAGCTGAAGAAATCATTCAGCTTTATAGGAAAAGAAAAGAAGGTATGTGAAGGTACGATTTAGACTTATAAAAAGCTATATATAATGGAGTGGCCGAATCGAGGTGTAACTCAATGAATTCAATTTCGAGTACTCACTGCTTTCGATCTTCGCGTAGCACTCCTCGCTAAGCTGTTTTCGACTCTCTAACGAGCTATTGGCCTGGGCCAGCTCTACGAGGAAGTCCTGATATTCCTCCTCCGCAATCAAACGTCGGGCAATGGCCAAGGTACGCAGGCCGAGACGGGCAAAGTCACTGATGTGGCCGTCCGTCTTTGAGACGAGATCCGCCGAACTGTTGGCGCAGAGCGGAAAAACGTAGCTCTCGGCACCCTTGGTATAGATCCATTTCCTGCCATCCGTATCCCGGACAATGACACTCATTCGCTTGCGATCCGATGTGAACTCGAGGACGTGGAGTCGCTGGAAGGTCTCCTCCTTGGGCTTGGCAAATGGTCGCTTGTAGTCCATGTGGGGCGGCACAATCCTCACCCGCAGTGTTTCGTCATCGTCTCCGGTGTAGACCATTCCCAAATTGGCACAGGCTTCCACCAAAGCCTTCTCGTCCGGACTGGAGGCCTGATAGTCCAAGGTGCTGTGAAATAATATATAAAAAGTATTAAATATATGAAATAACGCCAACTATCCTCAGAGATATAGCGAATCTACATCTACAATGCGATTTGTCCCAGCTCTTTTAGTTCTCTAGCTAATGGTAATCGAACTAGACTTTACAAAAACTGAGATTTTTAGAATGCCACTAAATTTAAGTTTTCCATCTACTTGACTTACAATATGAAATCGCGAATTTCGTTTTTCCTGCGCTGCGACTCGGCACGCATTAGAATTGTGGGCTGTCGGGTGAAGGTGGGTGCGGCGTAGGATTCCCGGGAAGTGGTGCTGGTGGATCGAAAGAGGACATTGGTGGGCGGAGAGCTGGCTGCAATGGGGTTCGTGAGGTAGGCATTGGGCGCTCCATAGGAGTGGGCCCTCCGGTGGCCGGGAGCCTGGCCGTTTGGCGGCTCCCAGGACTGTTGCAGATCCTTCTCTGAGGTAGACCGTCGAAATTGCAGGGAAATGGGCCGATAATTGGGAGCGGTCTCCACTCCGTTTAAGGTTGCGTTTCCATTAAGGACGTCAGTCTGGTTGACACTCAGGTCGATGGCAACGGGCTGGGCTGAAGCATTTTGCATTCGATTGGAGCGGGCAAAGTTGGGACTCCTCTTCACCACCACCGGACGTTTGCGACGCTCCACGGCACCGTAACTGTCGTCGGAGACGAGCAGGGGATTGACATCCGATGAAGTGGCCGTCGAATTGGAGCCATTCGGATGACCCGACAGCGAGTTATCGATGGTGTGGCTAACGTTAAGCTCGCTCTGCTGACTAGCATTGTGACTCTCCTCGGTGATGTCCGAAATGGAGTACATCTCCGGCGGACCCGAACCACCCGACACCGGTGGTTCCCTCTGGTGGCCCCCGCATCCGCCTCCTCCAGAGAACCGGAGGCCACCTTAACAGTGTGGCAAATGGACAGGGCCTGGAAGAAGACGCGCTGGCAAGCCTTTAGAGTAAGAAATGGAATATAATTAACAGCCGTTGCATAGAAAATAGAATACACAATAGAATAAATATAACCTACACTGAACTTGTTGATATCCAAGAGCGCCTTGGTCTCCTCATCCTCCAGCCGCGTCTTCTTGAACAGGAACTTACTGCCATCTATTGAGCACTGCTGGAAGTTCATCTCGTTCTTGGTCAGCGTGCCCGTTTTATCGGAGAAGAGTATGTTGATCTGGCCCAGTTCCTCGTTCAGGTTCGATGTGTTCACCACGCACGGCTGGTCGGTCTCCTTCTCGTACAGCTCGATGTCCCACTCCATGAACCAGCTGCCGATCACGCGCTGCAGCTCGATGGTCACGTACAGGGAGATGGGTATCAGGTAGTTGAACAGGATCAGGAATGACAGGTAGTCCTGCAGGAACTGTTTTACGCTGTAACTGTCCGTCGCATCACCCAGATAAGTAAGCTTGGGTATCACAAACAGCTCGTTGTACCTGGTAAAAGAAAGAAAAAATGGTTTAATTGAAAATTTAGAAAATCTATTCAAAATGTTTACAATTTAGGTATTGATGTGTCATTAAAAAGTATGCAAGAGTTTTATAAAGATTTTACAGTTTAAAAATGTCGATTTTCATATGACTTAAAAAATATTAAGAAAAACTCACCTCTTCAAGAAGTACAGCAATGTGACTATCGCGATAAGGGCGATGAGTATGACGATCAGGAAGCGATTGATCGTACGTCTCGCTGGAGGCGTTCTTGTTCCGGGTGAGCCGGCTGTTCAGCTGCAGCTTGGAGATCATGCCCGTATAGACGGCGCATCCGATGACGCACTCGGTGTTTTTCACCCGCGATCCTCGCAGCAGGACATTCTCGGCGGACAGGGGCAGGACTCGTCCCTCGCCGCCCTTCAGCTCGATCTTGCCGTTGAAACTGTACAGATCGGTGGTGGGACTCTCGCACTCGATCATGCCCAGCTTGTGCATCTCCGCAGGTCCACGGTGGGCAGGTCCCGCGGCACCATCAGGGTCTTTAGATTGGACTCACCATCCAGATTGGCCGTGGTAATAAAGCACTTACCATGCGGATCTGTGGATCGCAGCAGGACCAGATCGCACGGCACATCGCAGTCTCGCTCGACGACGATTAGATCCCCGCAAATTACGTCCTCCGACTTAATAATGGCCTCCTTTCCATCCCTGATGACCGTGACTGTAAAGCGAGCATAAGAGGGGTTTTAAAAATTAAAACAGGAGAGAACGCTATATTCGGGTGCCCCGACTATCGAGACACCCGTACTCAGCTAAGGGAATTATGCAACGGAGACGGAGATATAAAGCTTTGATCAGGCATAACTTTTTAACGAATGGTCCGATTTGAAAAATTTCTTCAACATTTCAGTAGAGCAATACGTA
>JBAMCF010000393.1:0-27868 GCA_037075285.1 Drosophila lutescens
CGCTAAACTGTGGGATTAGAAATGTGTCAAAGTGTGTTTTAGTGAGAATGCAGGTCCTTGGTTTACCCTTACCCTTAATGTGAAAAAGCTTGTATGTGGGGGTTGATAAGCCACAGATGTTGTCTCCAACAATCCATGGCTCTTGGATGAGGACTATGTCTATTTTGCCCGTTGCCAGGCGGGTGAGGATAGCAGCAGATGCTGCCTTGCTGTGGTGCAGATTAATCTGAAGATACTGCACCATTTTGCGGGTTGTGCTCGGGCTGGGTACCCTCTACTTCCTCCACAATGTCCTGATGCACACTACGCCCCAATCGGGCCGTGTCCTGGGTGCTCAACTGCTTCAGAGTCTCGGTGAGCTCCGAATCAGTCGACACGTACCCTGTGTGGAGGGCCTCCTCGTGCTTCATCTCGTCGTCGCTCGGGACGCACATGCAGCCAGATTGTCTGCCGCTAGTTTGTCCGTGTTGTATATGCGGAGTTGCACCTTGTCGAAACCAGGCATGCCTGGTTGAGCAGAATTACCACGTTCATGGTGACGCGTTCAGTCTTCTCAACTTTCACCACCTTCCAACCTTCTGTTGGGAGCTTGGGGTTGAACCTTGTCAAGAGGCTAAGAATAGCCTCTGGCTCAGAGTGCCCGCCTAACCTGACCCCACTGGTTCCTTGGGATCCTGCCGCCTTCATCGTTCTGGTCGATGACGCCGATGATCTTCCGATCCTTCACTACTTCGGCAAAGGATCTAGACCACGTGCCGCGGCTGGTTGTCTTGGCCTTCTTGCTCGCTGGTTGAGCCACTTCGATCGACCTCTCCCGCTTGTTGCTGTCGCTTGGTATCTTTGCGGGGTCGAAGTCTGGAATTACTGCCTTTGCCCAGCTATGTCCTCCTGGATCTTTTGGTAGTCCTCCTTGGAAGTCTGATCCTCCCGTATGGGGTTGGTGGCCAGACGTTTTAAGATGCGGTGTGCCTTCTTTCGTTCCAGTGGTCCTGCCACTGATTTGGTGGTGTCCGCTTGAACTCCTTGGCCCTGGTACTAACCACAAGGTCAGCCCTTGCACCTCCCTCCGGTTGGTATGGCTGGTGAGACGCCCCAGCGTTGGTGGGTGTTTTGGTCTGGCCCTTGCTGTTCGTGGGGGCTGCCTGGCTGCGTGGTCCGCTGGCCTTGGCTGGTGTCGATGTTGCATGAGTAGGGGCTTTCGGTACGGCACCCTTGCTTACTTGGTCGTCATTGGTGGTGACTTCCGACTTTTTAAGAGTGTCGTTTACTTTTTTAAAAATATTTGAATTCTCCCGGGCAGAGATCCGCTGTACCCGGGTAAGGCTGGTTAAAACAGGCGGTCGCCACTTGCCTGAGCCCACCGTTAGAGACTGAGTTATTTGTTGACTCGGGCTCCCAGCCAGATTGACTCTCGGCACGTTTCGAGTGATACCTTAGTCCAGCCCGGGGTGAGATGGGTGTTGGGGGAATAGGGAAGAGGTAGGCTTATGTGTGGGGAGTGGGTTTGTGTGAGCTATTTTTCGGAGGCGGCAGCACAAGCGCGACGTCGGCACTGCTACGGAGCAGATATCCGCTGACTGTCCGGGGCTACTTATTTGCGCTTCATATTGGGGCCTAGCGGTGGGTGGGCCGTGCCAACATCCACGCTTATTCGTAGCTACCCTGGGTAAACCAGGGCGTTCGCTATCCGGTAGCCTTCAGCTCGGCGCCCTCCAAGTCATCCCACTAGCTCATTGGCCGAAGCCCTGCATGAAAGTACTAAATGAATTATTTTGATTTTTTTTGTTTTTATGAAAGAATTAAATCGAATTTTGAGTTTAATAGAAATTAATGAATTTTGAGTTTAATCGAATGAATGGCATAAATTCCGAAATAATTCAAACGACAATTTCTTTTGAAGAAGAAAGGCCCATTGTTAATTGCTTGGCTTGGATGCCTGGCATACAGTACATAAACTGTCTGCCTAAAGTCGTCGAAACTGGAACTTGAACCAGTTGGACTAAGGTTTGCATATGAGGATCTGAAGACTAGAGCGACAGCCTCTGTTGGATGCAGAATGAGTACAACTTGATTGTAAGAGTCAGAATTGTTACTGATTTTATTAAATAAACTTAACGGTATTTATAGGTACAAAAGTGTTTACGGTAACAAAAACATGTAGAAAGGGAAAGTGAAATTACAGCTATTCTTCACAACTCGCAGTGGTTCAAAGTGCATGCTATAGCACTGCTTGATATATATGCAGTGATAATCAAATTTGCTTTTTTTGGAGTTCCAGATGATGTATCCCTTCCGGATTATTAGAAAGACTGATATGGCTAAGGCAGCGTAGGCAGCAATTTGATGATGCTGCACCTGACTTAGTTGATGAGGCAGGACTTGGTGGTCAATTGTCTTTAAGTTTTCTTGTAGGTTGTCCAACTCTTTGTAGATGTAGTCGGTTTGTTTGACCTCGACAATTGTGCTTTCCGTAGATGTTGGTTTTATATAATGGTTTATATTTCAAAAGCGACTAAAACTTGAATGTAACTCACTTGTAATCGTGCCGACCGTCCTTATGCTGATATTAGCATTTCGTGCAGTGCAGCCAGGTGCAAGAGAAAGTAAGCCTGGTTCCTCTAAGTGTATTGCTGAGGGCCGGCCGTTGAACACAGATTGAAGATCCATTGAGTAACGTGTAGCATAAATCCATTTGTTTGGTTGTGAGGCCTTTATCCAAACCATATCGGACTTAGATTCAACGACTTCGCAATGTGGGGTGAATTTATTGTTAAATAGTTCAAACTCACACTGATCTTCTGCGTTGAATACTGTATGATGAGTGAAACAGAGATGAACATTGGCGGGTACAGTTAAACGTCCTTGAAACTCTTCCTCAGTCAAACGCATGAATTGATCCCACTGCGCATTGACTACGATGATACTTGACCGTAATTTGAATGAAGTCCATTTTCTGGAGTTCCATGTTGGAATGGAGTGTCTGTTGTCGTACCTTCTGCTCGCATGATTTTGTATAGTTCAATCGCATGTTCGGTTGATACTGGGAGCATTTGATCTGGTGCTAAATGGTCTCTAATTTGGTCGAGTTGTTCTCTCAGTTGTTTTGGAGAGATTAATGCGGGACTTGTTGTCCGATGGCGGATGTCTGTTAGAATGTTTGTTATGTCTGTTTTAATCCGTTGATGACTGGTGGTTAATAACGTCAGATGGGCTGTCAACACCATGTACGCTTGCGCAAGGTGTGCGCAGCGTAGGCAGCAATTTGATGATGCTGCACCTGACTTAGTTGATGAGGCAGGACTTGGTGGTCAATTGTCTTTAAGTTTTCTTGTAGGTTGTCCAACTCTTTGTAGATGTAGTCGGTTTGTTTGACCTCGACAATTGTGCTTTCCGTAGATGTTGGTTTTATATAATGGTTTATATTTCAAAAGCGACTAAAACTTGAATGTAACTCACTTGTAATCGTGCCGACCGTCCTTATGCTGATATTAGCATTTCGTGCAGTGCAGCCAGGTGCAAGAGAAAGTAAGCCTGGTTCCTCTAAGTGTATTGCTGAGGGCCGGCCGTTGAACACAGATTGAAGATCCATTGAGTAACGTGTAGCATAAATCCATTTGTTTGGTTGTGAGGCCTTTATCCAAACCATATCGGACTTAGATTCAACGACTTCGCAATGTGGGGTGAATTTATTGTTAAATAGTTCAAACTCACACTGATCTTCTGCGTTGAATACTGTATGATGAGTGAAACAGAGATGAACATTGGCGGGTACAGTTAAACGTCCTTGAAACTCTTCCTCAGTCAAACGCATGAATTGATCCCACTGCGCATTGACTACGATGATACTTGACCGTAATTTGAATGAAGTCCATTTTCTGGAGTTCCATGTTGGAATGGAGTGTCTGTTGTCGTACCTTCTGCTCGCATGATTTTGTATAGTTCAATCGCATGTTCGGTTGATACTGGGAGCATTTGATCTGGTGCTAAATGGTCTCTAATTTGGTCGAGTTGTTCTCTCAGTTGTTTTGGAGAGATTAATGCGGGACTTGTTGTCCGATGGCGGATGTCTGTTAGAATGTTTGTTATGTCTGTTTTAATCCGTTGATGACTGGTGGTTAATAACGTCAGATGGGCTGTCAACACCATGTACGCTTGCGCAAGGTGTGCCCCCTGATACCTTCCATTCTCCTGTTTGATCGTGGCAATATGGCCTTATCTCTTTTTATTAGGTTAATGGTTGAGTCCACAATTGATGTTTGGTTGTTTAGCAATTCCATTAAAAACCCTTCGTTCCTTTCAACTTTTCTTATTGTTTTGGCCATATTATCAGCATAATTTGAATCCAGTACTCCAAACACCTTTCGAGCGGTACTACGTTGCTCATAGAATATTCCAGGGTGGTTTGTGAAACGCGTAATATTGGCAGTCTGCGCCAGTGCTACCGGCAGGATCAACAGCAACGCCAGTATAAATGAGACTGTGCTGGCCATCACTACTTTTTCCGACGTATGGATGGTTCCTCCGGTTCTAGACGGGATTCAGCTTGTGGCGATAAAGGCGGAAGCCGCGGAACGGGTCCCTTAAATATTTCGGAGTCTATGTTCTCTTTTTCTTGAGTTAACAGAGTCACGTTGTTGGCAGGGTTATTGAGTTCTCCCACTGGGAGTTTTTCATTTACAAGACTTACGTTGCTGTCTTGACTGGCATACAATTTGGCTAAGTCTATTGTGAAATCGTCTGTGCTAGCTCTAGCGCGTATCTGTGTAGACTTTACCGGGTCTTGAACCTTGTCATCGGTACCCAGTATTTTTTTTGTATGCGTGACGCCTTTCCATGTGTTAGGCGTAGTCCCTTGGTCCCTGTCGCCTTGCATTAGCGAGAGATTTTTCGAAAAGTGTTTTTTAGCCGGCTTCGTTTGCAGTTGACATCTTTCTTCGGATGCACAAATCTTGTCTTCTGGACTTTGAATCGTTCCTGCTACAGTTCATCCGAACATGGTATTCTGGAATAATATTGCTCTGCGCCAATAAGCATATCAATTTTTCCTGGCGTATTAAAATCTGGATCTGCCAGAGATATGTAGGGTGGAATGACAAAGCTGGAAGACCTTATTTCGTGAGCTGGTTGATCAGCCATAATCTGGGAAAGCACAAACGCTTCTATTTCTTCCGTGAAGTCATTGTACAGGGACTTTACACGTATTTTGACTTGGGAACGGCACATTTTTGTACCGCCGCCAACACTTCCAAAACGGACTGAAGTCTTGTGTCTTTTTAACGAAAGCCTTTATGCCATTTGTCCAGAAATCAAATTCACCTTAGATCCTGAATCGAGTTGTAATCTGAGTTTCATCTTTTTTCCAGATTTGGTCTCTACTGCCACTTTGGCTGTGGCTAGTAAGATGTTGTAGTCAGTAATTGCTGCGCCTACAACAAGGTCTGGCGGATCTGTCGGATCTCCCAAATTTGATTCTAAATGCAACATCGTGTTATGTTTCTTATCGCATTTGATGTGCGACTTTGAAAGTCTTTTGACTCGTGGTATGTGCTAAAACAATTTACACACGTTTCCTGGTTCTGTACCCATTTTAATCTCTCGGGTACAGTCTTAGATCGGAACTCATCGCATCTGAATAACGGATGATTTTCTCTTTTACAAAATTCGCATGAAGCTATTTTTCCGCTTGTTGCCGACGCACAAGTTGAGTTCTTTGGATCTTTTTTCGATTATTTTTCCGATTTTCCTGTGTTTAGGACCCGTACTCTTTGATCCAAAAAATCAAGCATCGTATGTAACGGCTGTAGTTCTGATGAGCTTCCAAGTGATTGCTCATACAGAGCCCGGTTAGTCATGTCGAGCTTGTCTGTATCCCATGTGGATACGCCGATGCCTAAACCCCCTCTTGTAATAACTTTGCATTATCGCAAGATGCGTATTGCTGCAGTAATATACGAATTACTGTGTTTGCAAGCTGTCTTGGCTTATCAAACGAATCAACTAATATTTCCCAGGCTTGTAAATAGTTTTCTTCCTTAAGTTCTACATGACGGATTAGCCTTTCTGCATCCCCGGTAAGTGCGGCTTTGAGATACCACATTTTCCTTTATCGCGGGCATGTTTGTTTCATGAACCATGCATGAAAACAAATCGAAGAATTGTCTCCACTTTAACAATTCTCCATCAAATTTTGGGATGGTGATTCTTGGTAGTTGCACATCCGTGCTGTTTGTGGCGGATGCGCTTGGCGCGGCCATGAGTATCTTTTGCACTTCAGTTTGTAACTTCCCGTTGGCTTCCTTGTTGTAGCGTTTCTCTATCGGGTTGTCGAATTCTGCAGACATTTTTAAATGGACCTCTTGTACTTGCGCCCACAATGATTTTATGAAGACATTGGACCTTCCTGAAAGATTTTACTATATTTCTCGTAAGTCGATCGAAGATCGTTTGCGTACTTCTCGTACTTAGATCCTGTTTGTGAGTCTGGCAGATGAGTCTCGTTATACCCGTTACTCGTAGAGTAAAAGGGTATATTGTATTCGTGCAAAAGTATGTAACAGGGAGAAGGAAGCGTTTCCGACCCCATAAAGTATATATATTCTTGATCAGGATCACTAGCCGAGTCGATCTAGCCATGTCCGTCTGTCCGTCTGTCTGTCCGTCTGTCTGTCCGTCTGTCTGTATGAACGCTGAGATCTCGGAAACTATAAAAGCTAGAAGGTTGAGATTTCACACACATATTCTTGGGCTTCCTACGCAGCGCAAGTTTGTTTCATCGAGGTGCCACGCCCCCCTAACGCCCACAATCGCCATAAACGATTTTCAAATGTGTCTGGAGGCCACATCTTTTAAGATTTTAAAAATATATAAACGCCATTTTATAGTGCTTATTAATACCTATCGAAATGTAGAAGACATTTTTCAAATCGGACCATTCATTAAAAAGTTATACGCAATCAAAATTGTTTATATATCTATCTCCCTCGCACTCCCTTTAGCCCCAATAGATAGTCGGGACACCAACCCGAGTACAGCGTTCGCACTCCCTTTAGCTGAGTGACGGGTATTAGATAGTCGGGACACCAACCCGACTATAGCGTTCTCTCTTGTTTTCTTTAAAATTCTCCCAGGCTTCATTAATTGCCAATAGTCGGGCTTCGAAATGTTCAGGCTTTTGTTTTCGTGCAGGTCCATCTTTTTTGAAATTGTTGATGCACTTAGCAATGTCATTGCCTATTTATTGTTGTGCATTTAAAATCTTTTGAATTTCCGATGAAGGATTCTCTTCACCCACGCTGTTCACCATTTTGATCTTGTTCTATGTCTCTGACCCGGTGGGAGTATTTTATTCGCTTACGCAGGATACGCTCCGATTAGCAACGAGATTTGGTCAAGAAACTGAACAGTAATGGTGGATAAAGGTGGTCGCCTTGTTGACCGGTCCTTTAGTGATCCTGTATCGATGAGTTCGATCTCAGGTGTCCCTTTGTGGCGAAGGTGGCCCTTGCTGTGACGATGGTGTTGGTTTTCAAAGTGTCGCCTGTTGACAACTTTGAGGATGTGTCCGGGATTGGATTCACGAATCCTTTCCTGCTGGGATCACAAACGATTTATTAAATCTTTTATGGATGATGGTCTCCTTGCTGACCAATCTCCAAAATTTCTGAGTTGACTTCGCTCAGACTTCATTAGTTGTCGCTTCGACAACAGAGTGTTCTTTGTTGTGATCTCTAGTTGAGATCATGTCGGGGTCACCAAATGTTAATTGCTTGGCTTAGATGCCTGGCATACAGTACATAAGCTGTCTGCCTAAAGTCGCCGCAACTGGAACTAAGGTTTGCATATAAGGATCTGAAGACTAGAGCGACAGCCTCTGATGGATGCAGAATGAGTACAACTTGATTGTAAGAGTCAGAATTGTTACTGATTTTATTGAATAAACTTAACGGTATTTATAGGTAGAAAAGTGTTTACGGTAACAAAAATATGTAGAAAGGGAAAGTGAAATTACAGCTATTCCTCACAACTTGCAGTGGGTCAAAGTGCTATATGCAGTGATAATTATACCCGTTACTCGTAGAGTAAAAGGGTATATTGTATTCGTGCAAAAGTATGTAACAGGGAGAAGGAAGCGTTTCCGACCCCATAAAGTATATATATTCTTGATCAGGATCACTAGCCGAGTCGATCTAGCCATGTCCGTCTGTCCGTCTGTCTGTCCGTCTGTCTGTCTGTCTGTCTGTCTGTCTGTCTGTCCGTCTGTCCGTCTGTCCGTCTGTCTGTCTGTATGAACGCTGAGATCTCGGAAACTATAAAAGCTAGAAGGTTGAGATTTCACACACATATTCTTGGGCTTCCTACGCAGCGAAAGTTTGTTTCATCGAGGTGCCACGCCCCCCCTAACGCCCACAATCGCCATAAACGATTTTCAAATGTGTCTGGAGGCCACATCTTTTAAGATTTTAAAAATATATAAACGCCATTTTATAGTGTTTATTAATACCTATCGAAATGTAGAAGACATTTTTCAAATCGGACCATTCATTAAAAAGTTATACGCAATCAAAATTGTTTATATATCTATCTCCCTCGCACTCCCTTTAGCCCCAATAGATAGTCGGGACACCAACCCGAGTACAGCGTTCGCACTCCCTTTAGCTGAGTGACGGGTATTAGATAGTCGGGACACCAACCCGACTATAGCGTTCTCTCTTGTCAAATTATTACTTTATTTCCGCATTGTGGTGTCAGCTATATTCGCTGCGTCGGCAGATTGATGACTGTTAAGCAGAATGACGGTCTGACTGTAGAATTGCAATTGGCAGCCAGTGTTTTGATATATGATTCTTTGTTCGACATTTGTAAATGTGACAGTAATTATATTATGTAGGTCAATGAGTCTTAACACCCATAATTTTGTGGTTAAATCTGCCTGAATTTTATTCATTATGCAGTTAACAATTTTTTCTTAAAAATGTTCCTTTTGCTCTCAAAAGAAAGCACAAACAAATTCTGGCATATTCACAAATTTCATAAAAATGTTAGATTTCCATTCAAAATGAATTAGAAAAAGTTACAACAACAAACTTTTAAAAACATCATTATTGTTGAGTCGTATTTTTTTTTGATCAAAAATAATTATTGTTATATGCTCTAAGTCTTATTATATTTCTTAAAATTTCTTGCTTTGACTGCGACTGCCGACTTTTATAGAAGCAGCAGCAAAAGCAACAGCTGATAACGAAGTAACGAAGTCCTTAGGCCAGGAAGTCCGATGAAGGATTCTCTTCACCCACGCTGTTCACCATTTTGATCTTGTTCTATGTCTCTGACCCGGTGGGAGTATTTTATTCGCTTACGCAGGATACGCTCCGATTAGCAACGAGATTTGGTCAAGAAACTGAACAGTAATGGTGGATAAAGGTGGTCGCCTTGTTGACCGGTCCTTTAGTGATCCTGTATCGATGAGTTCGATCTCAGGTGTCCCTTTGTGGCGAAGGTGGCCCTTGCTGTGACGATGGTGTTGGTTTTCAAAGTGTCGCCTGTTGACAACTTTGAGGATGTGTCCGGGATTGGATTCACGAATCCTTTCCTGCTGGGATCACAAACGATTTATTAAATCTTTTATGGATGATGGTCTCCTTGCTGACCAATCTCCAAAATTTCTGAGTTGACTTCGCTCAGACTTCATTAGTTGTCGCTTCGACAACAGAGTGTTCTTTGTTGTGATCTCTAGTTGAGATCATGTCGGGGTCACCAAATGTTAATTGCTTGGCTTAGATGCCTGGCATACAGTACATAAGCTGTCTGCCTAAAGTCGCCGCAACTGGAACTAAGGTTTGCATATAAGGATCTGAAGACTAGAGCGACAGCCTCTGTTGGATGCAGAATGAGTACAACTTGATTGTAAGAGTCAGAATTGTTACTGATTTTATTGAATAAACTTAACGGTATTTATAGGTACAAAAGTGTTTACGGTAACAAAAATATGTAGAAAGGGAAAGTGAAATTACAGCTATTCTTCACAACTTGCAGTGGGTCAAAGTGCTATATGCAGTGATAATCAAATTATTACTTTATTTCCGCATTGTGGTGTCAGCTATATTCGCTGCGTCGGCAGATTGATGACTGTTAAGCAGAATGACGGTCTGACTGTAGAATTGCAATTGGCAGCAAGTGTTATGATATATGATTCTTTGTTCGACATTTGTAAATGTGACAGTAATTATATTATGTAGGTCGATGAGTCTTAACACCCATAATTTTGTGGTTAAATCTGCCTGAATTTTATTCATTATGCAGTTAACAATTTTTTCTTAAAAATGTTCCTTTTTTTTGCTCTCAAAAGAAAGCACAAACAAATTCTGGCATATTCACAAATTTCATAAAAATGTTAGATTTCCATTCGAAATGAATTAGAAAAAGTTACAACAACAAACTTTTAAAAACATCATTATTGTTGAGTCGTATTTTTTTTTGATCAAAAATAATTATTGTTATATGCTCTAAGTCTTATTATATTTCTTAAAATTTCTTGCTTTGACTGCGACTGCCGACTTTTATAGAAGCAGCAGCAAAAGCAACAGCTGATAACGAAGTAACGAAGTCCTTAGGCCAGGGTTGCATTTAGCCGGGGCCAGAGAACCTTACAAGAAATTTGTAAGAAAAGGCGAACCTGTGCCTGGATAATAGCGGAAGGAAATGACTCTCGAAATTGGTCGGCGAAACCTGGGATTACTGTCTACCGGTGAATGAGCGGGCAGTTCTGCAGTTTAGAATAGCTATAGGTGACACGAGTCTTACCCGGAGCACACGTCTTTTCGCTGGCACGATCGGCAACACAAGAGACCCTTTTTCTCTCGCTCCGCGTAATGAAACTTTGCCAAAAGTCTTATTTCTACTGCAGGTAGTACATATGTCGGAACTTGCCGGATTGGACCACTATATCTTATGGCTCTTATAGGAATATTCGAACATTATATTATATATATTATTTTAAAGACCAAATCTAAAAAATGGTATACCTAAACAGGTCCCATCGAGATAAAGCGTTTTAAGCTCTCAAAGAAGGTAAGTATGTATTTGAACTGCAAGGGTATACAAACTTCGGCCTGCCGAAGTAAACTTCCTTTCTTGTTTTTTATTTATTTTAGGTTGATGGCGCCTATGTATGCCCCCTGTCTTTGCCTTTCCAGCCAACTTTTCTTGCGTTTTTTCGTGTCGTTTGCCTCTTTGTAAATACTCGGTCTGGTTAATTTGTTTTCGCTGCGTTTTATTGTTGGAAAACCCAAATACCCCTAGCCCATAACCGCACCCGGTACGCGCGCTCACCTACAGAGACCAGGACACACCCTTCCTCCGTGATCCCCTCGGGCTATTCGTCCTGGGTGACCTCGCGCCACTCTCCGCTTGTGGGTACGGACACCTGCCGCATCAGCTTCGGTCGCTTCGCTGCCGTTGTCGCCACCGGTGCCGAGTGCTGGCGTTGCGGCCTGGGTCTGTCGCTACTACTGGGCTCGGGCCATACCCAGAGTCCCTTCTCCAGCGGATCGTCTGGCTCCATTGCTGTCTCCGCCTCCGCCTGCGGCGATGTGTCCATCGGCGTCGGTGTACCCGTGCTCGGCGTTGGCGGCGTCAAGACTCCCGGCCGGCCCCTTCGTCGAGATTCGCGTGGGTTGCCTTGTGGAGCCTCCTCCCAAATCCGCGTTTCCGCTGGCGGCTCCTGCGGGACCCTCCGTCCAGGTCCAAACGACGGTCTGCTGCCGCCATCGGACACCCTCCGCCATGAACTGCCGCGTGCTGTGGCTGACGTGGGCCGCCGGGATGTCGGTCCGCACGAATCTCCCCTCCAGCGTCGGCTGTTGTGGCGGCTCGTGGTCGACTGACGTCTAGCAACGTTCTACCGGCGTATACCGCGGGGTCAAGGGAGCCGCTTGTGGGGTCTCACATAACTGCCGTTCCTCCTTTTCCGCCCTCTTTAGCAGCCGCTCGATGTCGGCCTTTGCCTGCAGCCGCCGTCTGTACGCCTTGCTGGCCTCCTGCTGCTGAACTCGTCGCCGAGCCTCTTCCTCCAGTCGCCGTTCGTCCTGCTGCCGCTGTTCCTCCTGCTGAGACCGTTAGTCCATCTCCGCCTTCCTCGTCCGCTGGTGTGCCAAAGAGTCCTGGATGACGGCCTCGGCATGGCTTAATGGAGCTGCTGGCTTCTCGTCCGCCCCTTTGACCTTCGGCTGGCTACTCCTCCGCCTAGCGTGGCCCACAGCTCCGACCGGGATGTGCTGCTTGGTTGGGTCCATGGCGTTGCGGATCCGCCAATCATTCGCTTCCTCCTTTGGAATCCTCCAGGATCTCCACATCGCTATCGTAACTGGTCGAGGGCTCCGGCATGGGGTCCTCACCCCTGGCCTGCGTCGGCCCCTTCCGAGGGGCTCGGGTAGGCCGACGGATGGTCCTTGCCCTGGACAGGGTGCTTCCGATTGCTGCTGGGCAGCCATCCTCCTGCGTGCTTCAGATCGCGTAATTCTGGAACTCATGACGTCTTGTTTTCGAATGACAGCCTATAGCCTGGCTCCCCTCAGACGAAACCTCATTTTCGAGCCGTCCTCTTTGTTCGGTCCCGCTTCTCCTGGGCGCCCAATTGCCCTTACGGTACAGCTCTCTTTGCTGTGCCGTCTTCCCTCTTTCTTCGGCATGGCAGCGATTTAGTTTGGTTTTAGTTCTTTACGAGACCTCGGCCGTCATGGTTCTGGGCTCTTTCAGGTTTTCGCTTTGACTTGTATCTGTATCCTTGGTGTTGTGTCCTTGTTGGTGGACCCTTGTTGGTGTATCCTTGTGTTATCCTTGTGATTGTATCCTTGTTTGCCTGGCGCATTTTGGATGACTCTCGCTTAGGCCTGACGCTTCATCCAGCTGCCTCGCAATATCCTTGATGTTGTCCTTGTTGGTAGATCCTTGTTTGTGCTCCTTGTGGTGTCCTTGCGATTGTATCCTTGTTGCCTAGCGTGTTTTGGATGACTCTCGCTTAGGCCTGACGCTTCCTCCAGTTGCCTCGCAATATCCTTGATGTTATCCCCGTGCCGTATCTTTGTGACTGTATCCTTGTTGCCTGGCGTGTTTTTGGATGACTCTCGCTTAGGCCTGACGCATAATCCAGTTGCCTCGCCTTATCCTTGATGTTGTCCTTGTTTGTAGATCCTTGTTGGTGTATCCTTGTGGGATATTTGTGGCATCCTCGGCGAGTCCTTGGGGTTATCTCGTAATATCCTTGGAGTTTCCTCGGCTGTTCCCTGGAGTTTCCTCGTATCCTTGGGGTTTTCCATGATGTTGTTTCTCAGTTGCGTCTGCCTGATGCTGTTGCTCGCTTGTGTCTTGTGTTTGTTGATGTTTGAGCTCGCTTACATGTATGGTCCGTTCTTTCTTTGTGTTTACGTTCCGTATTTTGCAGATCACTGGTGAGACGAAATCTACGACCTGGTAGGGCCCGTCGTACCTAGGTGCCAATTTTGCGGCAAACCCTTCCGCACTTGGGTTAGCATTTTGCCCGCCGCCTGCATTTGATTCGGCTTGAACCTCATGCATGTTTCGCATTTTCTTACGTGGGCTCTGGCGTCTCTATGCATACCTGGCCAGTAGTATCGGGCTGGCAGACGTGCTATTGTCCTTCGGCTTTCTACGTGCCCGGCTGCTGGTAAGTCGTGGTTTTCCTTCAGCACAGTTTCCCGTAGGGCTCTCGGGACGCACATCTTCCACGTAACCACATCCTCACTGCCCGCTCTATGCTTCTGTACAGATTTTCACCTTCCAAAACGTAGTCCGGGTCCTTTTGCGGTTGGGTCCTTATCTAGTCGCACATCTCTTGAAACCAGCTGCACGCTGCTGAAGCTTCCGCCGCCGATGTCTCCTGTATGCCTCTAAGCGTTTCGGGCAATGGCTGCCTCGACAGAGCGTCTGGTAGCCTTCGTGATATGGCTTGAGTTTTCGGATCGCCCAGACAATTGCCAAGCACTCCTTTTCCGTCGTTGAGTAGTTCTTCTCAGCGCCGTTGAGCGTTCGGCTTGAATAGGATATGACCTTCTCTCCTCTATCCGAGTCCTGGGTTAATATTGCTCCGATGCCGTAGTCGCTGGCATCCGTTTGTAGGGTGAACGTTTTGTTGAAATCCGGGCATGCTAATACGGGATCTGCCGCAAGTCTAGCCTTAACTTCATCAAATGCCATCTGGGTCTCCTGTGTTCATACCCATTTACTTCCTTTGCGTAGTAAGTCATTTAATGGTTTGACTATTTTGGCAAATTCTGGCACAAATCGGCGGTACCACGACACTACTCCTAGGTATTGCCGAAGTTCTTTGACGGTCGAGGGTGGTTCCAACTCGGCGATGGCCGCTAATTTTTCCGGGTCTGTACCTATTCCTTCGCTAGTCACTCGGTGTCCTAGGTGCAGCAGTTCTTTCTTGAAAAATTTGCACTTGTCCGGGTTGAGCCTGAGGTTTGCTTCCTTTAGGCGTCGGAACACTTCCTTTAAGTTTTCTGTGTGTTCCTCCAGTGTGCGTCCAATCAATATGATGTTATCCTGGTAGGCGAATGCATGAGGTGACATTTCGGGTCCGATTACTTGATCCAGAACTCGTTGAAACGTTGCGGACGCCGAGTGTAGCCCAAATGGCATTACTCTCCACTGGAATAGCCCTTTGCCTGGCACTGTGAAAGCCGTGTATTGCCTGCTGCTTTCTTCCAGTGGGATTTGCCAGTATCCATCCTTCAGGTCCAAGCTGCTGATGTACCGCGCCTCCTTTAGCTGATCTAGGATGTAGTTTATGCGGGGCATGGGGTAGGCGTCCTTTACAGACTTCGTGTTGATCTGCCTGAAGTCTACGCATAGTCTCCACTTGCCTTTTTTTTCTCACCATCACGATAGGGGAGCTGTATGGGCTCTTTGAGTGCTCTATGAACCCCATTTGAAAGAGCTCGTCTACCTTCTCATTGATTTTCCCTTGAACGTTTGGATTCTTGGGGTAGTATTGCTGCTTGATAGGTTTGTCGTCCTTCATCGTGATCTGGGGCTCTGCCATATTTGATGTTCCCGTCATGGTGTTGAAGTCCACTAGCTCTCTCTCTAGGAATTTCGTTGTGGCGTTGTCCTCGCTTGTCTCTTGCATGACTGCCACTGATAGCTTTTCCTCGAGCCACCCATTGTGTCGGTTTCTGGCTGGTATTGTGATCTCATGTCCGGCACATTTTATTTTGGTTCCTACTTGCGTAAGGAAATTCCATCCTAAAACCAACGAATCCACTATCTCTGGTAGTACCAGCAGGCTCATGGTCAATCGCTTGTTTCCTAATGCGATTTCTACCTCCAGCTGTGGGTTGATTCCACCGCATCTCCCATCTGCCAACCTAGCTTGCCCTCTTGTCCTCGTAATTTTCCCGAGGGCAGCAAGGTTGTCCGCCAGTTCTTCGCTTATGAAGCCCGGTGTCGATTGCGGCTTTGTACGTGCCTCCACCAATCGTCACAGCTGCGGACAACTGCTGCTTCTCCTCGATTAGCATGCCAGTTAGTTTGGAGAGGTAGCATTTTGCGATTCCCTTCCGCCTCTCTGCGGCTGAGATCGCTGGCCATTTCCCGCTCGTTGGCAGCACTCGACGCTTCTGATTCCTACTTTGCCGCACACCCAGCAGAAGATCAAACGTTGGTTTCGGCAGCCGCGTTCCCAGTGTCCGGATCCGCCACATTTTCGACAGGCCTCCGGGGGTCTGTGATCTGGGTTCTCCCTCGTGGCCTCTGAGTGGTGTTTGGTGGCTTCCATGCGGTTTGGGTTGGTTGTCTCTGTTGGCTCTGGTGTTGTGTCCATTGGCCCCCATAGGCTGCGTCGGTTGCCTGATGCCATTGGCCTTGCTGTGGTGGTGTCTATTGGCCGTTATTCGGGGCGTTGGTAGGCTGCAACTGATGGACCTGTTGTGTTGGTGTCCGCTGAGGTTCCTGGTCGCCGATTTCCTCGCCCCTTCTGCACATAGCTTGCGCAGGGGCTGCTGATTTTCCCTTGAGAATTGGTTTTCTTGACCACTCTCGGACTTGCTTAGCGACCTTGGAATAATCTGGCTTACTGGTATCGGTTCTGTCTTCCGCCTTTCCTGGCTTGGTTTTCTCTTTTGTGGCTCCTTTTGCATGTTGTCGATGTTCAAACTTTCCACTAAGTCGATCCCTTCCGAATTTAGCGTGATGCTTGGGCCTGTCTTTTCGGGGTACTGGGAAGTTTCGGGTCATTCTCTGTTTCAGAATAGTATTCTGATAGTGCCCTTCGTTTGTCTTCTGCTTTTCCATCCAGGGCAATGTTTAGTCTTTGTGTGACTTAGGCAAAGTCCTCTGTTTTGAGTCGGTAAATCCACCTCTTCCCCATTATTCTTTAGATGCTTTCACTGCTGGAACAATCACGTTTTGGGCGCCAGATGTAACGAACTGATTTTGTATGTCTTCTCGCTACGAGATTCGTGCGGCTAGCTCAGAGAAGTTATGTGTTCGTCTCACCAAATTTATATAAACTGTAACGAAGTTCTTAGGGCAGGTTTGCATTCAGCCGGGGCCAGGGGAACCTTACAATTGTTCTATTCGATCGGCGATTGTTCCATTCGATATGTGACCAGGGAGTGTGAACACTGTTCAAATGCTAGTTAACAGTGGTTACGACTATTCTGTTTGTAGTCTATGACCTTGCAGCTAGTGTGACCCTAGCTATCTATCGCCCTATCGCCTGATAAATAAGACAGAGTGTTGGGTTTTGAACTTAACTTATTTATCCTCCAGTGGATTTAAATCTAATAACAAGCTTTATTTATATATAAGAACTAAAAAAATGTGTGCGCCTAAAACTCCAAAATGAGGCGTCACAAAACTAAAAAGTTACAGGCAGTCGAAGCAAGAAAAATGAAAAATGATGTGACTTTTGCTACTTCGACTGCAGCATTTTAAGCACTGAGAAAAACATTAAATTTATTTCACATAGAATTCAATTAATCAAATCAGAAATTTGATGTCATACTATGATAAAAAATATATTATTAAGTAAATACCATCCACTAATTTTTATAGCCGATACTATCGGCCAAAATATCGGTTGCATTGCTTGCATGCAATTGCATGAACACTATTAAAAAAGGTGTTTTGCGGTGTAACTGTTCCAGTTAAAAATAACCCGCTCCCTAAGAAGCTTGATTTTTTATTTTTAGAAACTTTTTCGATTTTCCTAAGTCAAAAAAAAATTCGACTTTGGGAATTAAAAATAAAAACATGCAAGAAGTTTAAAAAAAACGGACTTTCAAAATGTGGTTTCGAGAAAAACGCACTTAAACATGTCACATGTAAAACACACATAGAGCACGTTAAAAAAGGCGTTTAGTGGTGCTCACTGTATTTCCGCCCAAAATTTACAGATTTTCAATTTGCTATTACAATTTGATAAGAATAGAAAAAACCCGTGCCCTGGGTAGTTACATTTTTTATTTTTTAAGCCTAGCACTCAGTTCGACTAAAATTTCCCGAAAAATATTATTCTTTTGTAGTGTGACCAAAGTTTTCAGAGTTCACCCGCTTTGCATGTTGCATGGTCTTATTGTAAAACATCTGGATTCACTAACAGCAAACAAATCAACTGGTTTTTGGGTTTTGGTTTTTGGGGTTTATATTCTATTTATAAAATCTAATTGGCGCACCGCTTCTCCACAAAGACAGATAAAGATCAAATTTGTTATTCTTTGGGCCGCGGCTAAAGGCGTTCATCGGAATTCATTCGCTAAATCTGCTATTTTTTTGGTATTTCCTTACCATTTCGTTAACTCATCTGAGTACCGCGGTAAAAAAAATCTCCGGCTAAAGGCTTTAGCTACCTATTGCCTCTCGCTTACTCCTATTTTTAGCTAGCAGTTTTGACTAGTACTCAGTACGATGACTTTAAATGATGAACTTTAAACAGTTTAACCGTTCAAATCCAAAAATACTTTTTTGGTATGGAAAATTTTACCAATTCTAATTTTATCCTAGCTTCTCAAGTTTTTGTTCAATTGGCTTTAAACTTTTTTTGTATAATCTTAATCAAGATACAAAATAAAAAAGGGCCAAAAACGTTTTTTACGCTTTAATAAAAATTGACACCATACAACAAATTTTAAGTGCTCATTTCTTAATCAGGGAGATGTACTTAACCGGAAAATTAAGGTTGTCTTCGATGAGGAAGAGGTCGATTTTATTTTGTAAACTGGTGAAATTGGCGTTTTTTAGATCGAAAAATTTGTCAGCTTTGAAAAGGCATATGCTATCTGTGGGAGTTACACATTTGAAAAGAGGGATTAATTTCTTGTCGATAATGTTACAATAAGAAATTCTTATTAGGAATACAAATTTAGATCAAATTTCCGATTGTTCTTATCTCAGTTATTTATGGAAGTAGCCTTTAAAACAAATGTACTTTGTAACTATAATCAAACTTTTTTCAATTAAGCAATCATCGTTTGTTTGTTAGATATACTAATAACAATATGTCAGTAATATTTAACGCTAGTGTTAACACCAAGAGCGCTGTTGAGTACCAAACTATTTCCTCTACACAGAGTCACTTAGCTGAGGAACAGTCGGAGCGCTTGCACAAATGCATATCAAAAGATCAACTCGAGAAACTTCACGGTGCGTTTCTTAATGCTGCGGACCGGCAGGTCGGCATTGACGATTTGCGTGTCATGCTGGAAGATCTTGAAATCGCTTTCAATGATTCGATGTACACGCGACTCTTCTTAAAGATTAATCAGAATCGAGATTTTAAGGTGGATTGGAATGAGTTTGTTTCATATCTAATTTTCGGCTTTCAAGAAGAGGATCCCAGCAGCCAAAAGGAGTCTTTAATTTTACCTATCTCAGGACCTCCAATGGTGAGAAAATCAGAACACCGTTCGGCTATATGTTGTTTGGCCCTGCTTAAAGGCAAATCTGACCAAGTACCCATTGACGAAGTAACGGATACAGTTAACTTCTCCTTCGGCGGAGAGGATTCCCCAGAAGCTTCCGGCATGTGGGTAACAGCAAGCCATGAGGGCATGATGCGTTTCTGGACTACCCATATGGAACCAATTCGTACAGCAACATCGGAAAGTAGTAAGTACCTATAAATCAGTTTGTCATCAGTATTAGTATACATAATTTATTATATTACACATATTTTATCCATTTTCCACTATTAATTAATTTACAAAATCTCTATATATAAAGCTATCAGTAAGAAAACTGGGAACCAACGCACAGCCAAAACCACTGGTTAACAATATTAATGTGCATTTTTATCACATTCTAATAACATTAAACTGATTTGTTAAGATTTATTGGGGCTCCCCAAGTGGCCCCAATCGCTTCCAATTGGAGAAAAGGTAAATTTTCCTTTCAAAAATTCTGGACGCTAAACCGTTTAACCAATCGAATCCGTGCTTTCGCCAAAAAATAGTTTAAGACATTATAAATGTTTAAAGAATTTAACCGATTAGATTTAAGGCTTTTTACTGTTTTTAACACCCGTTCTAAAATTACAATTTAGCCAAAAATATCTTCAAACGTCGAGAAATGGCACTTCAAAGCTCTAGCTATCTTTTAAACATAGAAACTAAGCAAAAAGTCGATCTGTTATTGAATTTAAGTGTCTCCATAAGCATCATACGTTTTTTGCCAGCATATGGCTATCTCTCTCTGCATTTTCATACAAATTGTCAACAAATGATTCCATCTCCCTCCCTCTCCCTGTGCGTTGCATTTCCCTGCGCTTCCTTAAAAATATAAATTGAGCTTTAATACGGTTTTAATTTCTGGAGACTTTAGTTTATAGTTATTGGTGACCCACCCTTCACCAAAGTGCCCCAAACTCATTCAAATAGAAATGAAATAGTTAAAAGCATAATAAATGTTTAAAAATATGACGGCTTCAATTTTTAACTTTTTACTATTTTTAATACCCGATCATATCCAGCATACGCTTGCATATATATATCTCCATCTCTTTTCCACACCCTCTGACTCTGCTTTATGACTGTCATTATACCCGTTACTCGTAGAGTAAAAGGATATATTGTATTCGTGCAAAAGTATGTAACAGCTGGAAGGAAGCGTTTCCGACCCCATAAAGTATATATATTCTTGATCAGGATCACTAGCCGAGTCGATCTAGCCATGTCCGTCTGTCCGTCTGTCTGTCCGTCTGTCTGTCTGTATGAACGCTGAGATCTCGGAAACTATAAAAGCTAGAAGATTGGCATTTTGCATACAGATTCTAGGAGTTCCTACGCAGCGCAAGTTTGTTTCAAAAGAGTGCCACGCCCCCTCTAACGCCCACAATCGCTTATATGCGATTTTAAAAATTTCAATATTTTGGAAAAGTAAAAATGCAGTTTTATTGTGCTTTTCAATACCTATCGAAAAATGTAGAAGAAATTTTTCAAATCGGACCATTCGTTAAAAAGTTATGCTGATCAAAGTTTATATCTCCATCTCCCTCGCACTCCCTTTACCTGAGTAACGGGTATCTGATAGTCGGGGCACCAGAATATAGCGTTCTCTCTTGTTTTTTTCTTCGAAATACCATTACACAAAATATTTTCGCAAACCCAATACCAAATAGTAATTTCTTGAATATGTTCAAAAACAAATACACTCAAAAGAATGAAATATACATATGCAAAAGCCCACACAGAAATACACACACGTATTCGATCAACCAAAGGAATTCATTCGTTTATTTATAAAACTTAATATTTACCTAAATTATTTATTTGTTATGTATGTATGTATGTTCATTATATTCTGCCACCCAGTTCATCTCTATATATAAAGCTATCAATAAGAAAACTGGGAATCAACGCACAGCCAAATCCATTGATTAACAATATTAACATGCATTTTTATTACATTCTAATAACTTTAAATTGATTTGCTAAGATTTATTGGGGCTCCCCAGCTGGGCCCAATCGCTTCCAATTGGAAAAAAGGTAAATTTTCTTTTCAAAAATTGTGGACGCTAAACCGTTTACCCAATCGAATCCGTGTTTTCGCCAAAGAATAGTTTAGGATATTATAAATGTTTAAAAATTAAACATTTTTATTTATTAAACGGAGGACATACAGCCCATTCTGCATTTAAGCTTCCATTTGATTTAATAAATATTGAAAAACCCTATTGTTACATTTCCAAACAGTCCAACATTGCTTTCGTTCTTAAAAATTCTAAACTCATTGTTTAGGATGAATGTACTATGGCTCATAAAGGGGGATTTGAAGCTCTCGATCAAATTTTAAAGGATATAAGAGGCAATGACTTATTAATGGGAGGTATAACTGCACTCATAAAAATTAATTTCTAAATTTTAGAAATCTCGCCATTAAATCGGCCTACCTTTGAAAATAGAAAAAAAATTCTTGTTTTTAGAAAATTTGCCTTTCCTTTCTAGATGAAGAAAATTCAAGAAAGAATTTTTCTTGAAATTAGAAAAATTTAAATCTCATATGTTTTTTTTGCCGTCGCAGCCAAAACAATTTCTACGTATTTAATGGCAAAATCGCCATTGAATATATGAAAGAAACGACCCTAGAATTTAGAAAAGTAGCCATTGAATTCCTTCGGCTACCGAATGCTAACCACAAGAAAAACGAAGTAGGACGAAGGTCCTACTCGGCCCGACAACTACCCGGCTACCGACTTCTCTGATCACCCGAGCGTCATGAGTCGTGTCGTGATTCTTAAGCGGATAAGAGGTGAAGCCTTTTTCCAAATATTCAAAGGTAAGTACATATATAATTTTTTGTATAGCGCGCGTACAATTGTGTGTATGTAATTAAAGGAAAAACTCGAAATCTCTTAACCAAGTTTATACCAATTTAGTTGAATTGTTTTTTAGTTAAAAGCTACGTACATACATACCTTTGTACACAAATATGTAGTTGTAGAGTTCTATAAAAACTTCACCTTATTACTTGCATTATATTTATTTTTCAGAGTGAAACATGAAAGATGAGTTTTTAAAATTCCTGCAGTTGCATCTGCCAAATAATTTGTTTGACGAAGCTGTAATTTTTTTTAAAACCTTCTAAGGTAAGAGTATATCAAAAAGAAAAATATGTTGAATTTGTTTGTCATACCTAGGCATGTAAATATGTATGCATGTACGCGGCTCATCCGATCTGAAAACCGATTTTCAACCCTTTCATATTCTGCTCCTGTCTCTCGCTCTCTCGACCGACGCACAGTGGCGCCTTGGGCCAAAAAACGTGCAATAAATCACTTTTTCGACTTTGTCCTAGAAAGTTGCGACCCATACCAATCGACGGGTAATTGATCCACTATTACAAATATGTAACCGTTTTTCAAATCAAAAATTGTTTGTAAAAGATATGCCCTTTCAAAGTTGAACAATTTTTCGCTTAAAAAAAACACACCGTTTTTGGGTAATTTTTCGCACTTCCGGGGGTTTTTCTTAAAAACTAGGCATCGAATCGCTTTGCTTCTTTTTTCCACGGATTGGTGTGTTAGTTAAGAGTAAAAAAAGTAAAACATATTGCAGTTTGCCATCCGCATCTCTTAGTTATGCGTTATTTGCGAAACGTCCATTTTTTCCATATTTTTCAGCTTTAATGGAAAATAAAAAAAAACTATTTAATACTATTTTTTTTATACTTCCGTAAAACGTTATTTGGACTTTCTTCTTGATATTACGAAAGTTGTAGCAGCGTCGGCCTGCGTCCGCGGTTTTAAGAGCCAAAAAAGGGAAAAAAGTCATGGTCCCAGAAATTGCATATGGCGCAACCTTGTGAAAGATTTGTCCAAAACATGGTTTTAAAGTCCTGAAAATTTTATATGATGTTCAACAGCTCGATATAAGAAATTTTAGTTCTACCACTTTTGGAAAATCTCGCTAGTTTAGCGGGAAAACAGCTATAAATAGCTAAAATACGGAAGGCCGTAACTTCTAAACTACAGAAGCAACAGACTTGTGCTGTATCTCGTTTGAAAGGTTTTTAAAAAAGCTTTAAGCGCCTCCTATATGTAGTTTGTGTAAATGTAACATTGAAAAAGATATGCACAAAACAATTTTTTGTTAAATTTTTTTGTTTAGCTTTTTTATTTTTCTCAAAAACGGCTCTAACGATTTTCTTTAAAACTTTAAACTGTATAGCCCTTGAGATTCCTTAAATTTTGCTATATATCATGTTACTGTAAAAAATCACGTTTAAAAGTTATTCAGAAACGAAAATAGCCACTTTTGCCAGCTCAAAACAACTTACGCTGCCTAAGCATTGAATTTAGTATGTGCGAATCCAAACTGTATTCTAGGGTCATGGAATCACAACCTTGTCACAGAGTTAGAATCTAGTAATTATAGTCCAGAAATGTTAAGTCTATTGGATTTACCAAGTTTACCAAATTGTGACCATTATTTCAAAAAACATGAAATATAAAAATTTGTATTTTTAAAAAACTTCAACTTTTTTTTTGTTTTTTTAGTTTTTAAAAATTAAAACATAAAAAAATAAACTAAACAAAACAACATTTAAAAAAAAAAAATTTTTTTTTCAAACCCTAATTTTTTTTTTTTATAATTTTTAAAAATTACAACATAAAAAGAAACTAAAAAAAAACAAAAAGCTTTTTAAAAAAAGTTTTTTTTTGTCGGAAAAAATGGATTTGTTTTTAAATTCTGACTTTGCCGATTTGTAAGTACGCCTCTGCCACGCCCACTCCCTGTCTCAAGCAATAATTTGAAAGGTGGATCAATTATCTATCATTTGCCGTTTACATCATTCAATTATCTTCACTGGTTCAAAAGTTATGATTTATTACCAAAAAAAAGTCAAAAGGCGCCACTGTGCGACGCGTCGCGACTTTTCTCTCTTCTTCTTCTTTAAATTGTACCATGATCTGACCTGCTTACATTCGGGCTCCCTTCGCTCAAAGGCCTGTTTGTTCTCTCCCCGGTTCTCTCTCTCTGAAATTCGATTTTCAACCCTTCCATCCTTGTGTTCTACCTGTCTTGCTCCTCTCTCTGTCTTTTGACCAACGTGATTGTATTTTGGCTATTATTATCATTACATTATTTCAAAAAATGTTGTTTATTTTAAACCAAATATTTGATATCCCAATAATTCTATATTTTCAAGATGTGGGAAGGCGAAGAAAATGGGTTTTGATACCTGCAACTACATACTGAGTTTTGAAATCACCTTATGTCATATGAAGTTCAACAGACCTTATGTTATACCATATTAAATTATGTGAATTAAATACACCACCATTAATAACTCGTATGCTTAATAATAAATGTTTTCTTAAGTCAAAAGTGTGTTATTTAAAAATGTTTAAATGTTAAGTGTTAAATGTTTGAAATGTATTAAAATATAATATAAAAAAAAAATTACATTTTACTTTCAGGGTTTGTAAAACATCCTTTCAAGAAATATTATATCTTAAATCAAGAATTGCTTTTCTTGTTTTAAGAAATATTTTTCCTTGTTAAAAAGGTGCCTTTCTAAAAAACCATTTCTTGTTTTAAGAAATTTAATTTCTTGTTTCAAGAAATATTTGTTCTTGTTTTAATGGTGCCTTTCAAAAAAACCATTTCTTAAAACAAAGGTGAGGTCGCCTTTAGCGAAAATTCAAGAAAGAATTTTCTAGATTTTAAGGAAATTCTTTGATTTTTTTTTATGACTATGTTCTATTGGATGGAGATTTTCGACAAACGCTCCCAGTTGTACCCCGTGGAACAAGGACCGATTAAATAAAATCTTGGATAAAATCTTCCATATTGTGGTCTAAAATTCAAAAATTGGTTCTTTCGAAAAATATGCGTCTGCACTTACTAGGTAATAGAACGGCCGGTGTTTTTGCCCAAACTTTACTTAAAATAGGAGATGGAAAAATAATAATTTCATCAAGCTTAGGTACAGTTGCTAACACTTTGGAAGAAATTACATCAAAAATTTTTCCAGATATTTCAAATACCGTTCACAAGTCATTGGACTGTCCATCAGAAAGAGCAATATTAGCTTCAAGAAATGACAGAGCTGCTTCAATAAATAATCATCTTTTAAAATCATTTAACGGTGAGGAAGTTACATACAAATCAGTTGACACTGTTACTGAGGTAGAAGATGCTGTGCATTATCCTACTGAATTTCTTAACATGCAGAATACAGCAAGATTGTATTTGCACGTTCTTACGCTTAAAATTGGTACACCAATAATGTTGCTAAGAAACTCAAGTCCCCCAAAGTTATGCAATGGAAAGCTCTTCTTAAATTTGTTATTAATGCCGTTATTTTTAACAAAGGAGAGACAGTATTCATACCAAGATTTCCTTAACGTCATCCAACTTACCATTTCAGTTTAAGGAGCAAAATACATATAGAACAAAAAAAATTCAATTTTTTTTATTTCTCAAATTGGTAGAATAACTCTTTAAGAATGTGTCATGAAATTTTTACAAAGAAATTCGAACTATTTTGGAACTTATACCAGGATGTCGGCACCCACCTTCCTTGTGCAATAAATATATTTCATTACTTTGAATGCTTTTTTCACGAAACCATGTTTTCCTCAGCTGCAGATCGTGTATCTCAAAAAGTAATGCTTCGATCATCATGCTGCTTTTACAGAAATGTCTGTAATAAAATTGCCGACTGTTTCAACCTACTTAATTTAGAAATTTGTACGTTTAGGTATTTTTTGTTAAAGGCCTCTTTACACCTCAGTAGGAATTTTTGAAATGGAATTTTTCTTATTTCAAGACTTTTAACATTTCCTGTTATCATTCTGAAACATAGTATTGCTTGCCCTGCCAAAATCGTTCTATCAAATTAAAAGGAAAAAACGATTTGTATTCTTTTACAATGGATGATGAGTGGTACGCATTTAGATACATACATTCTGAGCGCAATAATCTCGATGGCAACTTTTATTCTACTGTCTTAATTTTAGTGTATTATTACTGCAACTTGCAATTAATAATCTGGCTATCGCGGCGTTGTTGAAAAAAAACCAGAAAAAACAATTTTTCTGAAAATTGAGAAGCATTTGCAGCCACTACGGGAAACTCGAGCTGACGCGATACCACCTCTAACCAAATTCACAATCGTGATGGAATATTTTCCTTCTGGAGGTATCCAAAGACATGTAACATCAACTTATCGCATTAGCAAGGCCAGTATGAGTGGTATTGTAATTGCTGTTAGTGACGCTATTGCGATAGAGTTGATCGGCGAAACCCCGGCCTTAATTATGCTACCCACTTCGAAAGCGGAAGGAATTTTCCAAACTGTATAGGGGCCGTAGATGGCAAACATATTGCTGTCCGGGCACCAGCAAGCAGTGGTAGTGCCTTTCATAATTATAAAGGATTTCATTCCATAGTTCTTATGGCCATTTGTGATGCTAAATATGCATTTACCTACATTAACGTAGGAGCGTATGGCAGCGAAGGTGATGTAAATGTATTTTCGTCATCACAGTTTGGAAGAGATATTCTCGGCGACAGACTTGAATTTCCAAATGACCGAAACATTAATGGAAATCGAATTCCGTACTTTTTAATAGGTGACGATGCATTTTCACTTTGCAAGAGAATTGTGAAGCCTTATAGTGGAAACTCGAATCGCATCTTCAACTATCGCTTGAGCCGTGCTCGTAGATGCATAGAAAACGCTTTTGGTATACTAAGCTGGAGGTGACGATGCATTTTCACTTTGCAAGAGAATTGTGAAGCCTTATAGTGGAAACTCGAATCGCATCTTCAACTATCGCTTGAGCCGTGCTCGTAGATGCATAGAAAACGCTTTTGGTATACTAAGCTGGAGGTGGCTACCCAGCGGGAGAGTTTCACTGGTAAATATGTTATTTTCATTAGGTTTCTCCGTAGAAGCGGAAGGAACAAAACCTAATTTACCCCTTACATTTCTTCCATCTCTGGTTTCAAAATACACGTGGGTGACACAAAAAGTAAGGGGGAAATGAGGTTTCTATCTGAATCTCTGGCAGTAGAATGCAGGCCAAAATCCACTGGTTTTTCGACTTTCCGCATTATATATTTTCCACACGTACTCAGTTATGGTTTTCCTCTACTTTGAAATATCTGTTTTTCCAGACCCTCGCAGTTTTGGTTTTCCACTGCTTGAAGTATCTGATTTTCCACAACAAAAATACATTTTTTCATGTAATATTAAAAATAATTAAGATATGAATTTAAGACCAGGAATAATAATAAGAGTAATTACCATTATTACATCTCCATACAAAATTAAGGGAGCTCTCCAGAAATTATGCCTAGTTTGCCATGGCCGATCATTTAACCTCTGAGATGAGAACTATGAGAAGAATAAATCAAATATGGGAAATGCTGGCTCTGAGATGAGAACTATGAGAAGAAAAAATCAAATATGGGAAATGCTGGCTGAAATAAATATAATATTTTGATTAAGTTAAACAACTAAGTTAGTACTGAAGTACTATCCATACAACCATTTAATGAACACCGCACACCATTTACCCCTGTTGAAGATTCAAAACATTTCAGTGTCACTGAAATGCAGAGTTTGTGTTAAAGATAGCATCTGGAGGCTTATATTTATTAATGGCGAAATTATCTGTGGTACTAACCTCTGTAACGCTGAAATAAAGAATTTTAAACGACCACATTTATTTTATCAGTCACCTTTTTCTTGTTTTTTAGATTAAAATTAATTATTTTCACTTTTTTTCACTTTTTCACGAAATTGAAACTGATGTGACCGTGCATCATATATTTGATAATACCAACATTTCGAAGAAAGATAATAATTGGTCATAATTTCTAGCAATACGTAACTT
>JBAMCF010000394.1:0-381425 GCA_037075285.1 Drosophila lutescens
TACTTCACTTATGATTTCACAAACACAATTCACTGATCATACATAATTCATATATGGGACGTTAAGTATCAAAATTTGGAAAAACTATTTATAAAATGGCCTGAAAAGCAAAATCGACTTAAGCAAAGACATGATTAATTTTATAAAATGACAAAAATATATAATATTTTAAAAGATTAATATATTTAACAGTCGGAAAACTATTGCCGAATGTAGTCTGATAGACAACTTTGTACGTTACCAAGGGACAACTTGAAACAAGAATTAAAATACCTAAATTAATGATAAGTGATTATTTTTTTAGTGTTTCATAAAGAAAAAGGTTCGAAAAAAAATTGTTCATGTGACAAATGTCAATGTAGAAGTTCATGCAGCAAAAAAAAGTCACAAAAACAAGATACTTACATTTCGAAAACGGTAATTGCTTAATTAATCTTTTAAGGATGTATACCAATAAAAACATATTTTCGATTAAAAATTTAAAGCACTGAAAATAAGAAAATAAGTTTGCACTTCAAGCAAACATTAGCAGAGCAAATGACTGATGCGAGACCCACAGTTAAAGTGCTCTCCTCCTCGATTCTCACCCGAACGAAGGAGGTCGGTACAAGCGCGCGCGCCATTTTCTAAACAAAAAAGTGTATTTCAGTGAATAAAAATGTCTGATTCTGCAGTTGCAACGTCCGCTTCCCCAGTGGCTGCCCCACCAGCGCCAGTTGAGAAGAAGGTGGCCGCCAAAAAGGCATCTGGATCCGCTGCTATAAAGGCAAAGAAGGCCACTGCCCCGCCATCGCATCCGCCAACTCAGCAAATGGTAGACGCTTCCATCAAGAATTTGAAGGAGCGTGGCGGCTCATCGCTTCTGGCAATCAAGCAATATATCACTGCCACCTATAAATGCGATGCCCAGAAGCTGGCTCCATTCATCAAGAAGTACTTGAAATCGGCCGTGGTCAATGGAAAGCTGATTCAAACAAAGGGAAAGGGTGCGTCTGGCTCATTTAAACTGTCGGCCTCCGCCAAGAAGGATCCCAAGCCAAAGGTTGCGTCTGCTGAGAAGAAAGTGAAAAGCAAGAAGGTAGCCGCCAAGAAGACCGGAGCCACCGCCAAGAAGGCTGCGCCCGTTGAGAAGAAGGTGGCCGCCAAAAAGGCATCTGGATCCGCTGCTATAAAGGCAAAGAAGGCCACTGCCCCGCCATCGCATCCGCCAACTCAGCAAATGGTAGACGCTTCCATCAAGAATTTGAAGGAGCGTGGCGGCTCATCGCTTCTGGCAATCAAGCAATATATCACTGCCACCTATAAATGCGATGCCCAGAAGCTGGCTCCATTCATCAAGAAGTACTTGAAATCGGCCGTGGTCAATGGAAAGCTGATTCAAACAAAGGGAAAGGGTGCGTCTGGCTCATTTAAACTGTCGGCCTCCGCCAAGAAGGATCCCAAGCCAAAGGTTGCGTCTGCTGAGAAGAAAGTGAAAAGCAAGAAGGTAGCCGCCAAGAAGACCGGAGCCACCGCCAAGAAGGCTGCCTCGGGAGCTGCTGACAAGAAGCCCAAGGCCAAGAAGGCTGTGGCCACCAAAAAGACCGCCGAGAAGAAGAAAACGGAGAAGGCAAAGGCCAAGGATGCCAAGAAAACTGGAACCGTAAAGGCAAAGCCAGCAGCAACAAAGGCCAAGTCGACGGCAGCGAAGCCGAAGGCGGCCAAAGCACCAAAAGCGAAACCAGCGGAGTCTGCTAAACCCAAAAAGGCGTTGAAGAAAGCGGCTGCTCCTGCTACCGCTAAGAAAGCCAAGACTACGGCTGCTAAGAAGTAAATTGTGAAAAGTACAGTATCTGGTACACGCTCGCAATCGCAATTTTAAATTTCGAAATCTGAAATTAGTTTAACAAGCCCTTTTCAGGGCTACAACGTTCGTTAACAAGAGAAATGAACTTTCAATCGAAAACAAATTGTAAACTTAATTTATCCATTTATAGTAGCATTTTTTGTGTTATTATTATTAATAGTCAATCTTATTAACACTTCTACATATATCAGGTTCCTAGACGCCATTGCACAATATCTTTGTAAATAGATATAGTTCATGATATAACTCATTCACCACAATAACTCATTCATTGATAATTTTATATTTGATGGCAAATGGAATATTGAAAATGTAGTTTCTTTGGTAAAATATGTTGTGGCCCTGAAAAGGGCCGTTTTGGATCTTTCTCCGCATCCGCAGCAAGAGAAAATTACTTGGAGCTGGTGTACTTGGTGACAGCCTTGGTTCCCTCACTAACGGCGTGCTTGGCCAACTCTCCGGGCAGGAGCAGGCGAACAGCCGTTTGGATTTCCCGACTGGTGATGGTCGAGCGCTTGTTGTAGTGAGCCAGACGAGAGGCCTCGGCAGCAATGCGCTCGAAGATATCATTCACAAAGCTGTTCATGATGCTCATCGCCTTCGACGAAATGCCGGTGTCAGGATGGACCTGCTTCAGGACCTTGTAAATGTAGATGGCGTAGCTCTCCTTCCTCTTGCGCTTCTTCTTCTTGTCGGTCTTGGTGATGTTCTTCTGGGCTTTGCCAGCCTTCTTTTCTCTACGTTGCTGGCTTTGCATACATAAATTATTTGACATCGCGTGCATCGGGATTGAAAAGGGATTCGCAAACTCTCATTAAGATAAGATAAGAAAAGGTAACCACACGATCGAAAGCTCATTTCAGGCGCTCACACGTGTTTGATTGATTGTCTTTTCTTTTAAGTCGTTCGTGAGTTATAGCGTCGCAATCATGGAGCAAAATAAAGAGAAAATACGGCATATTTTACAGTACTACTACGATAAAGGGAAAAATGTATCTGAAGCCGCTAATAAAATTTGTGCAGTTTATGGACCCGATACAGTTTCCATTTCCACCGCACAACGATGGTTTCAATGTTTTCGTTCTGGTGTAGAGGTGTTCGAAGATGCGCCACGCTCCGGAAGGCCTGTCGTCGAAAATTGCGATAAAATCGCTGAATTGGTTGAAAGAGACCGGCATAGTATCAGCCGTAGCATCGGTCAAGAGCTTGGCATGAGTCATAAAACCGTTATAAACCATTTGAAGAAGTTTGGAGTCACTAAGAAGCTCGATGTATGGGTGCCATACGAATTGACGCAAAACAAGAGAGAACGCTATAGTCGGGTTGGTGTCCCGACTATCTAATACCCGTCACTCAGTTAAAGGGAGTGCGAGAGAGATGGATATATAACATTTTTTTGATTGCCAATAATTTTTTAATGAATGGTCCGATTTGAAAAATGTCTTCTACGTTTCGATAGGTATAAATATACACAACAAAATACTTCTCGGAAATCTTTAAAGGTGTGGGCGCCAGACACATTTTAAAATCGTTAGTGGGCGATTATGGGCGTTAGAGGGGGCGTGGCACCTTTTTGAAATAAACTTGTGCTGCGTAGGAAGCCCAAGAATATGTGTGGGAAATCTCAACCTTCTAGCTTTTGTAGTTTCCGAAATCTCAGCGTTCATACGGACAGACAGACAGACGGACAGACGGACATGGCTAGATCGACTCGGCTAGTGATTCTGATCAAGAATATATATACTTTATAGGGTCGGAAACGCTTCCTTCTACCTGTTACATACTTTCGCACGAATACAATATACCCTTTTACTCTACGAGTAACGGGTACACTCATAAAAAAAAATCGAAAAATTTCCTTAAAATCTATAAAATTCTTTCTTGAATTTTTGCCAAAGGCGACCTCACCTTTGTTTCTAGAAATGGTTTTTTTGAAAGGCACTATTAAAACAAGAAAAAATATTTCTTGAAACAAGAAATTCAATTTCTTAAAACATACATTCATATTTACAAACAGGCCTTTGAGCGAAGGGAGCCCGAATGTAAGGAGGTCAGATCACGGTACAATTTAAAGAAGAAGAAGAGAGAAAAGTCGCGACGCGTCGGTTAAGAGAGCGAGAGACAGGAGCAGAATATGAATGGGTTGAAAAGCGGTTTTCAGATCGGATGAGCCGCGTACATGCATACATATTTACATGCCTAGGTATGACAAACAAATTCAACATATTTTTATACCCGTTACTCGTAGAGTAAAAGGGTATATTGTATTCGTGCAAAAGTATGTAACAGCTAGAAGGAAGCGTTTCCGACCCCATAAAGTATAAATATTCTTGATCAGGGTCACTAGCCGAGTCGATCTAGCCATGTCCGTCTGTCCGTCCGTCCGTCTGTCTGTCTGTCTGTCTGTCTGTCTGTATGAACGCTGAGATCTCGGAAACTATAAAAGCTAGAAGGTTGAGATTTCACACACATATTCTTGGGCTTCCTACGCAGCGCAAGTTTGTTTCATCGAGGTGTCACGCCCCCCCTAACGCCCCCAATCGCCATAAACGATTTTCAAATGTGTCTGGAGGCCACATCTTTTAAGATTTTAAAAATATATAAACGCAATTTTATAGTGTTTATTAATACCTATCGAAATGTAGAAGACATTTTTCAAATCGGACCATTCATTAAAAAGTTATACGCAATCAAAATTGTTTATATATCTATCTCCCTCGCACTCCCTTTAGCCCCAATAGATAGTCGGGACACCAACCCGAGTACAGCGTTCGCACTCCCTTTAGCTGAGTGACGGGTATTAGATAGTCGGGACACCAACCCGACTATAGCGTTCTCTCTTGTTCTTTTTGATATACTCTTACCTTAGAAGGTTTTAAAACAATATTACAGCTTCGTCAAACAAATTATTTGGCTGATGCAACTGAAAGTATTTTCGCTATTCATCTGTAATTTTTCACTCTGAAAAATAAATATAATGCGGGTAATAAGGTGAAGTTATTATACCCGTTACTCGTAGAGTAAAAGGGTATATTGTATTCGTGCAAAAGTATGTAACAGCTAGAAGGAAGCGTTTCCGACCCCATAAAGTATATATATTCTTGATCAGGATCACTAGCCGAGTCGATCTAGCCATGTCCGTCTGTCCGTCTGTCTGTCTGTCTGTCTGTCTGTCTGTCTGTCTGTCCGTCTGTCCGTATGAACGCTGAGATCTCGGAAACTATAAAAGCTAGAAGATTGGCATTTTGCATACAGATTCTAGGAGTTCCTACGCAGCGCAAGTTTGTTTCAAAAAGGTGCCACGCCCCCTCTAACGCCCACAATCGCTTATATACGATTTTAAAAATTTCAATATTTCGGAAAAGTAAAAATGCAGTTTTATTGTGTTTATCAATACCTATCGAAATGTAGAAGAAATTTTTCAAATCGGACCATTCGTTAAAAAGTTATGCGTGTTCAAAGCTTCTATCTCGATCTCCCTCGCACTCCCTTTACCTGAGTAACGGGTACCTGATTGTCGGGGCACCCGACTATAGCGTTCTCTCTTGTTATATAACTGTACACCTACATAATTATGTACAAATGTATGTATGTACGTAGCTTTTAGCTAAAAAAAACAATTCAACTAAATTTGTATAAACTTGGTTAAGAGATTTCGAGTTTTTCCTTTAATTACATACACACAATTGTACGCGCGCTATACAAAAAATTATATATGTACTTACCTTTGAATATTTGGAAAAAGGCAACACCTCTTATCCGCTTAAGAATCACGTCCATCACTTACGATTTTTTTTCACAACTGACGCTCGGGTGATCAGAGAAGTCGGTAGCCGGGTAGTGGTCGGGCCGAGTAGGCCCTTCGTCCTACTTCGTTTTTCTTGTCGTTAGCATTCGGTAGCCGAAGGAATTCAATGGCTACTTTTCTTTCATATATTCAATGGCGATTTTGCCATTAAATACATAGAAATTGTTTTGGCTGCGACGGCAAAAAAAACATATGCGATTTAAATTTGTCTAATTTCAAGAAAAATTCTTTCTTGAATTTTCTACATCTAGAAAGGTTTTCTAAATTCAAAGGCAAATTTTCTAAAAACAAGAAATTTTTTTTCTATTTTCAAAGGTAGGCCGATTTAATGGTGAGATTTCTAAAATTTAGAAATTAATTTTTATGAGTGTATAAAAACATCTTTGACCGTATCGACGCATGCGAATCGCTTCTAAATCGCAACAAAATCGACCCGTTTTTTAAGCGTATGGTGACTGGCGATGAAAAGTGGGTCACTTACGATAACGTAAGGCGCAAACGGTCGTGGTCGAAAGGCGGTGAAGCGGCCCAGACGGTGGCCAAGCCTGGATTGACGGCCAGAAAGGTTCTTCTGTGTGTTTGGTGGGATTGGCAGGGAATAATCCACTATGAGCTGCTCCCCTATGGCCAAACGCTCAATTCGGACCTGTACTGCCAACAACTGGACCGCTTGAAGGCAGCACTCAGCAAGAAGAGGCCATCCTTGATCAACAGAGGTCGAATTGTCTTCCACCAGGATAACGTCAGGCCCCAGACAGCTTTAGTGACGCGCCAGAAGCTCCGGGAGCTCGGATGGGAGGTTCTTTTGCATCCACTGTATAGTCCGGATCTCGCACCAAGTGTTTACCACCTGTTTCTGTCCATGGCGAACGCGCTTGGTAGTCTGAAGTTGGCCACAAGAGAGTCCTGTGAAAATTGGATCTCCGAGTTTTTTGCCAATAGGCAAGCGAGCTTCTATGATAGGGGCATTATGAAGTTGTCATCTCGTTGGGAACGCGTCATCGAACAAAACGGCGCACATTTGACTTGAATCGCATTATTGTAACCAATTTTATGAACAATTGAAAATTCAATACTTCAAGACATTTTTGACAACCTAATATATAATATAGGTAGTATAATAAATTCGGGCATTATTTTAGTTCAGGTGCGAACAGAAGTGGTGACGTTACCAATATTAATTCTCTTTTATTGTGTTTTCTGTTGGATTTTAATCATCGCCGTTTAGGCACAAAATTTCTTTTACTTGGCTTTAACTTTACCTTTTGCATTTATAGATCCAAAAACAATACAGGTTTGGGTAAACTTACCGCTCCATTTCCAGTCGGTCGAAAGCGCTCTCGGCGATGCTGCGGGGAGGGTCATAAGCTTTTAGATCACTTTTAATTTGTTTGCATATTACAACTTATTTTCATTTTAATTTGTTTTGTTTTGCATTCGTTTTGTTTGTTGTCTTGCGTACGTTAGTTAGGTTTCATATTAATTTTTTTTCTTTGGTTACGCAGGCAACACACCACTTTTATTTTCGCCAAAATAATTGTATTATTTTTTCAGCTTGCCTAATTGGTTATTTATACTTTTTACTTCATTATTTTCTTCATTATTCATACATCTTTTCGTTTCATATTATTGTTCACATCACCATTCTCTCACACATTTTGATTTTCTCACTGGTTTTGCTTTTAGATTTTACCTTCATGATTTTCGACTTGATCTTTTAACTGGAACTGGAACTCGATGAGGTTTTCCTTCGAGTATAACCTTTTCCAAGGCAGGCCGTGGCACCTGGATATTTTTTGTTCTTGCCGATTTACACCATTACGAGGTTATGCTCGAGCTCGATGGGGTTAATACAAAAGATGTTAGGCACGAGCTCGACGGGGTTAAGGGGTTATTTCCGACTTATCCGCACTTTTCCGCCTACGGGGTCGTCATAGGAAGCTCGATAGAGTTTAAATGTTGAGGAAGCTGCTGATGTTAACCGCTGCCTACTCCCAACTGGATCGCAAATTCTTATCTCAAGCGGATTTTGGGGACCGAAGAAAAATAAGTAGGTTTTTGGGCTTACGCCCCACACCTCTCCGCAGCTCTGCACTCGCAAGCTTTTGCCTCTCGCAATTAGAAATCTTGCGGCGACAGAGGAAGTGGGACTGCAAGAAAGATTGCCAAATTACTTAAAATTCGGGTCTGCCATTAATTGCAGATTAATATTTACCCTGAACTGAGCAGAAAATCACTGTTGTTTGTGGTTTTAAATGCAGTTGACCAGCCTTGTGTCGGCTTGTCCACGTGAGGGTTAGAAACTAAAAAAAAACTAAATTATTCATTTGTAGTTTTAAATATTCAAAGTTTTCTTCGTAAATTACCCGAGAATTTTTATTTCTTCAACACCTAAAATTAATTATATTTATTATACACTTAGCTAATTCTATAACCAAAGTTATGCAGCAGACGGACCCTAATTATCTTGTGCATGGTTTAATCAGCCTAATTAACTTTGTGCACGGTTGCACAGCCACTGATAAGTGCATATCCAGGAAAACTATTGCCTGCTTTTAGGCATTTTGATTACACTAGTTTACAACTTTAAATTTTTTTTCGAGGTAAGCCTTGAGACCAATTTTTTTTGATTAGTTTTGAGTTGCTCATCACGCTGAACAAATTAAAAAAAATTCCCAAAGAACCGTTCTGAAGATATTCGTAAAAATCCAGATTTTCAGCACTTCTTTTATAAAACCTAACAGATCTCAAAAACCATTAGACCAATAAACTTGTAACTTACACTATTTAAAAGGCAATAGATGCACCTTTCCGAAAAGCTATTACGTTTTGATCGGGTCGCAATTAATGGAGGTACAACCTGTGAAAGTACAAAAAAAGTTTCATTTCTGGCGTTTTTTTGTTATAGCTACACAGAGAAAAAAAACCAAGAACATTGCACTCAAATTAAGAACATTCGTTCTTAAAAACCGGGTAAGCACAAATGTTCTTATTTCGAGTCGAATGTTCTCAACATCAGAACGAAATGGTGTTAGCTAAAAATCCGACATTAAGTTCATTTCGTTCTATTTTCAAGTTGATTTTGTCCTTAATTCAAGAACATTTTTAAATCAAATGGATACAAAAATAAGTTAATTTATTATATTTTCAGAACATTTTGCTCTCAATACTATAGCATTTTGAGTTTGACTTTAGCTAAAGATAAGAGTCTTTTAGGATCAAAAGTAATTTATAAGTAATATTAAAGAGGTAGTTGTCCAATTACCTTTTCCAAAAGTGACTTCATCCTACACCTTATAAAGGTAAGGGTTGCACTTGACTTCCAGTTAGTGTGGAAGTTTATTAAAGACTTAAGCCAGAAAAAAAGTCTTAAAGTCTCAGAATCTGACTTGGCCTTGGTTCATGACGGGCTAGACCCGGTTGGGAATTATATATAAGACGAAAAGGGCAAATCTAACGGTAAGGTCGTATTGGAGCAAAGGAAAATGGTCTAATGCGTGCTAGATGTCAAACGAAAACATCCTAACGCGTTCTAGGAAATCCACAAAAATTAGAGAATAGAGTTTTGAATCATTTTAAGTTGAAATGCAACTTAATTTTTGTTCTTTCTTGAGTCCTTTTCGTTCTCAAATTAAGAACATTTTGAGATATTGTGGTTTTTGAGAACAAATTCGATTTGATTTAAGAACCATGTGCTAAAATAATAACGATTCGTTCTTATTTCAAGAACATTTTAAGCTCAACTAGATTTTAAGAACCAATTTAACTTAATTCAAGCACATTTAGAACATTTTGAACTTGAAAAAGGCGTTTCTATTTTTAAGAACATTTTCAACTCAGATGAGAACGTCAGAATTCTCTCTGTGTAGGTTTCATTGAACTAAAAAAAATACAAGTAAAAATGTATTAGAGTTGAGTGCAAATTCTAGGAGATATGCATTTTTAAGTGAAACAACCCATTTTCAAAAAATGCTTTTAAAGGCAAGTGGCCTGCTTTTGTTAGTTTGCTTTTTGACATATGAACAAAATAGGAGTATTTTTATACCCGTTACTCGTAGAGTAAAAGGGTATATTGTATTCGTGCAAAAGTATGTAACAGGGAGAAGGAAGCGTTTCCGACCCTATAAAGTATATATATTCTTGATCAGGGTCACTAGCCGAGTCGATATAGCCATGTCCGTCTGTCCGTCTGTCCGTCTGTCCGTCTGTCCGTCTGTCTGTCTGTCCGTCTGTCTGTATGAACGCTGAGATCTCGGAAACTATAAAAGCTAGAAGATTGGTATTTTGCATGCAGATTCTAGGAGTTCCTACGCAGCGCAAGTTTGTTTCAAAAGGGTGCCACGCCCCCTCTAACGCCCACAATCGCTTATATACGATTTTAAAAATTTCAATATTTCGGAAAAGTAAAAATGCAGTTTTATTGTGTTTATCAATACCTATCGAAATGTAGAAGAAATTTTTCAAATCGGACCATTCGTTAAAAAGTTATGCGTGTTCAAAGTTTCTATCTCCATCTCCCTCGCACTCCCTTTACCTGAGTAACGGGTATCTGCTTGTCGGGGCACCCGACTATAGCGTTCTCTCTTGTTTGTACATTAAGTAGTATACCTATACATATTTCAAATACATTTAAGGTATTTAAACTAAAATCGTAAAACAAAATCTGTGGAGCCGGTGGGTTATACACACATACATACTAATACGTAGCCATCCTGCTACAGAGGTTCCCACCGGGAAAATTCCTCTGGAAAATAACATATATTCATCAGGTTTCTCCATATAAAACTAAGACTAAACCTCATTCACCCCTTACATTTCTTCCATCTCTGGTTTCAAAATACACGGGGGTGACACAAAAAGTAAGGGGAAATGAGGTTTCTATCTGGATCTCTGGCAGAAGAATGCAGGACAAAATCCACTGGTTTTTCGACTTCCCGCATTATAGATTTTACACACGTGCTCAGTTATGGTTTTCCTCTATTTGCAATATCTGCTTTTCCACACCCTCCCAGTTTTGGTTTTCCAATACTTTGTAGTATCTGATTTCCCACAATAAAAAATAACTTTTTTTCATGTAATTTTTGTATGTGTATTTATTAATAATATTGGTAATACTATACATTAGCGGGCTCGGCTCTGCGAAATAAGTCCCCAAGAAATAAGTCCCCAAAAAATAAATGAAATAAGTCCCCAAAAATGGGGGAGTTGTTTCATATGAAATAAGTCCCCAATTTAAAAAACGAAATAGCTCCCCAATCCCAAAAAGTCGGCAATACAAAAAAAATGAAATAAGGCCCCAAAAGGTTTGGGGAGTTATTTCATATGAAATATAAGTTCCCAATTCAAAAAAAAAAATAACACCCCAAATTTGTTTTAGTTCTTTTGATGTATGTATTTTACGTTTTCTATTTAAATTATTTAAAATTAAATAAAGACTTGCATGGTATCTTCAACATCTTTTCTGCAATAAGGGCACTTGTAATGCTCTAAGTTACTTGCAATTGCTTCTCCTTGTAGTTTTAGATGACATTCAGCGCAAGTTTTTAAATGTTTGCATGGAAAAAATAAAATATTTGGAACCAAGTCCAAACAAACCACACATTTACGATCGTCAGTTGTTGCTATCGGATTATTAGCGGCTTCCTCCTCATCTGAATTTTCGTCTGCCGAATCGTCATCTACATCATCAAAAATGTTCTCTTTTTCCATCATGTTGGCACAAATGTCATTATCCTTATACACCATCCGAGAAAGAAAGGAAGCTGCATTTAGCTTTCCTTCCTTCAATAGCAATGTTGCTTCCTTAATCTTTTTATCTTTTTCAATATTCTCCTTTCGTCTTTTATGTGTCGAAGAACCTCCACTCTCAGTTAGTTGTATAAATTGGCGACTTTTAAAGTATTCCTCGTCCCGAATAACTTTAACAAATTTAAAGAAATTGCCATTTGGCAACACAGAACGCCCTAAAACACCATTGTATCCTTCCACAGCTGCTGTCGTGCGAGTATTTTCCTTATACACTAAAAAGTTATTGCAGCCCACCTAATTACAATTTCAGAAATAAGTTAATATTTTTAATATTTTACGTTAAGAGGTGTTACCTTCTTAATCCACTGCTTGTCGAAATAAGTTAAAAAATTGCGAAAATCGTTGTTAACATCAAACATAAAAATTCGAATCTTGATTTCGTGAAAAGCGCTTTCAATTAAATACGGAGGTAGCAATGGTAAAGCCAATATTTTGTGAAAATCCGAACTAGCTAGTTTTGAATTCCTAATAAATTCTAGCAAGGACTTGCGTTTGCTCATATTTCTTCTTAATGCTTGGCAAAAATGGAACCTTAAAACGAAAAAATGTAATCGAAAATAAAAACGGCAATTTACATACCAGCAACCAACAGTTTTAACTGTGGGATACACATTTCGGATGGCTTTTCTCATGGCTGCCTCATAATTTGTTATTATTGTTGAAGGCTCCAAATCGAATACATTTTCTTTGATATATTGTAATAATTCTTCATAACATTTTTTATTTTTTTTATTCATTAAAATGAAAAATACTGGAAATACCTAAGAAGAAAAGGTTTAATTCTTAACACCCTCAACTTCCAAGAACTTATAAAAAGCAAAAAGTCTATAATATTACCCATAAGTATATATGAAATCATATTTATTCAATATCAAGCTGCGCCGCAGGCGAGCAATTTTTTTAAAAATCGCGCGATTTTAAAAAAAAATTGCTCGCCTGCGGCGCAGCTTGACCTTTCCATCGTTAAGCATGTTAAATATTATATATTTATGAATTCATTAATATTCTATTTGTTTGGAAAGAATGCAGTTATTTACCTCCTCAAAATATTGAATATAAATAACAAGTAGCTGTTTAAAGCACCCTTTTGGAACTATTTTAAAAGTTCCATCCATTAGGAATCTTCTATTCTGTGGAGGTATGTTTTCTTTTATTCCACTTATTATTTTTAAAGAGGAAAATATGCAAAAAGCTTGTTTTTCCTCCTCGAATATACAAGCGGTAAAGAATGGCAGTGGATTTGACATATCCTTGGTTAGACCAAAAGAAGTCCACACATGCTCAAAATTTAATGCCTCCATAACTTGCACTGGAAGTTGAGGTGAAGTAATGAAGGTTTGGCTAGCGATATATTGTAAGCCGCGTCGAATTTTGCCAAACTCAATGTTTTTTGTATCTTTTGGGAACCTACAAAATAATTAATATTTTATAAAGTTGCATAAGCACAATATCAATAAATACCTTTCGCAGGTATTACGATACGCTGATCGAATGCAACTGATGGCACTATTTTCTGCTCCTAGAACGCCATTTACGTTAGAACATTGTTGTTTCATATCATTTAGAGCCATTATTTTTAAATACGCCTCTTCCTCGTTTTCATGGTTATGTTCAATAAATTTTGTAGGCAGTTCGCAGGTACCGTTTTCCAAAAGATTTAACCGAGCGCGGCAAGTTTTTTTTCGGCATTCTAGTTTTGTCATATTATTATAACTCGATTTTTTCATATACAACATTTTTTGCTCTCTAACATAAAACAAATGGCCAGTTCGGCGTAGACCTATAATTCTCTCGCACTCCATAGTTCACGTACACGTCGCGCAATGTAAATAAGCGAACTGAGCGACTTACTAGTAAACCAAGGCTAGGTTATGATGTGATAGCTGTCAGGCGTTGCCTGGCACACTTAGACCTATTTTCTGTCAAACAAGAAAAATGAAATAAGTCCCCAAAAATTGGGTTTGGGGACTTATTTCATATCCACTTTTGGGAACTCATTGCATATGAAATAAGTCCCCAATTTTTTTCCCCCAAAAAATGAAATACTTCCCCAAAATGACATCTAAAATCGTTGTTGTTGTCCCCATACAAATTTTTGGGGACTATTTCATTTATTTTTTGGGGACTTATTTCTTGGGGACTTATTTCGCAGAGCCAGCGGGCTCACCCCCAAAATTCGCGAAAAAATTATCCTCGATGGACCGCGATTTCTTAAGAATTTACGTGCAAAAAGAACTTGGCGGTCGGCCATGGTTCTCTTGTAATTGAATTTCAAAGTTCCCGGTTTTGCTATAAAAAACAAGGGTGCTTTTCTCATAATTTCAATCAAAGTAATTACGTTTTAATGAGTTCCTGTAAAATTAATTAATTGTTTAAATGAGTTCCTATAAAATTATTTAATTGCTTGAATGAGTTCCTATAAAAAAAATGTAGAATTTTGTCACATTTTTATACCCGTTACTCGTAGAGTAAAAGGGTATATTGTATTCGTGCAAAAGTATGTAACAGGTAGAAGGACCGACCCTATAAAGTATATATATTCTTGATCAGGATCACTAGCCGAGTCGATCTAGCCATGTCCGTCTGTCCGTCTGTCTGTCTGTCCGTCTGTCTGTATGAACGCTGAGATTTCGGAAACTATAAAAGCTAGAAGGTTGAGATTTCACACACATATTCTTGGGCTTCCTACGCAGCGAAAGTTTGTTTCATCGAGGTGCCACGCCCCCCCTAACGCCCACAATCGCCATAAACGATTTTCAAATGTGTCTGGAGGCCACATCTTTTAAGATTTTAAAAATATATAAACGCAATTTTATAGTGTTTATTAATACCTATCGAAATGTAGAAGACATTTTTCAAATCGGACCATTCATTAAAAAGTTATACGCAATCAAAATTGTTTATATATCTATCTCCCTCGCACTCCCTTTAGCCCCAATAGATAGTCGGGACACCAACCCGAGTACAGCGTTCGCACTCCCTTTAGCTGAGTGACGGGTATTCGATAGTCGGGACACCAACCCGACTATAGCGTTCTCTCTTGTTTAATTTCATATTTAACATACATCATAAAATTTCGCATATATATTTTTTGGACACCTTCAATAACAACTCAGCTGTTAATTAGGACACTCTTTGTTATATTCGGATCTGAAGCGTGGATTAGGCCTAAGGGGGACACCACTATAAAAAAACGCGCCTGGAACTTTACCTCAATGGTGGTGCGGAAAAGTGTTCATTGAAACTATTTAAATAAAGATACAAATTGTTTGAGTTTTATTTGGTGGGGGACCTTGGATGGCTATGATCGATCCTGGCCGTCACTAAAATCTCGATACAGCATTGTGATAACAATCATGTCCTTTATAGACCACGCTCCACTCATAACATGATTATTTGCATACGTTTTTTCATTAGACAAAAAATACAATTGAAAAAATTTGACAAAATTCTAAATTTTTTTGTAGGAACTCATTTAAGCAATTAAATAATTTTATAGGAACTCATTTAAACAATTAATTAATTTTATAGGAACTCATTAAAACGTAATTACTTTGATTGAAAATATGAGAAAAGCACCCTTGTTTTTTATAGCAAAACCGGGAACTTTGATATTCCATTACAAGAGAACCATGGCCGACCGCCAAGTTCTTTTGGCACGTAAATTCTTAAGAAATCGCGGTCCATCGAGGATAATTTTTTCGCGAATTTCGGGGGTGAGCCCGCTAATGTATAGTATTACCGATGTTTAATGTCGGGGATGGGAATTATGAAAAGAAAAAATCAAACACGGGAAATGCAAGCGCAACAGTTCTGGTCCCAAGAAGTCTCTATCGGCCTGGCTGAAATAAATGTAATATTTTGATTAAGTTAAATAACTAAGTTAGTACTGAAGTACTATTCATACAACCATTTAATGAACACCGCACACCATTTACCACTGGTGAAGATTAAAAACATTTCAAGTGACACTGAAATGCAGAGTTTGTGTTAAAGATAGCATCTGGAGGCTTATAGTTATTAATGGCGAAAATATCTGTGGTACTAACCTCTGTAACGCTGAAATTCTTGTTTTCTTGTTTTTTAGAATTAACCGAACGATTTTTCACTTTTTTCACTTTTTTGGACGAAATGTAAAGTGATGTGACCCTGCATCATATACTTGATAATACCAAAATGCAAAATGCAGATAAATTTGGTGTTAATTTCGTTGTAAGTTAGGGTCACACCTGCCACGATCTGACGATCAAATTATTTTATTTCACAGAAAATGTTAAAAAATATAAAAAACAATAATATTTTTCTTTGTAATTTTATGGCAATCCTTGATAAATGTGATCAAATTTTTTAATCGTCTTACCACATTACCCACATTCATTCTTATTATTATTTGTAAAAATTGTGAGTAAAATAAAATAAAATCATCAATAAATATTATGATTATAGACATTATGATTATAGTATTTAGTTTAATTTATTTGATTAAAAATTATTAATATTTTTTCTACAAATTTTAAAATTACTAAAAATTAAAGATAAATGTGAGAACAAGATTTTTTTTTTGGGTGTAAATCATAGGATTTTTAAATATTATGAGTTGGTGATTTTTTGTTAAAAAATATTATAATCGTAGTGCCATAGAAATCACACAGCGCATAAGTGGCCTGATATTGATGCTATTCAGAAACCCACCCCATTTGACGCTCAGAAATTATCTATCCCCACACCGCCGCCTGCAAAAAGGAACAGGATTTCAAGAACACATAAACCAACTTTTCACTTTCCTGCTGCGTTGCTCTCACTGTGCTCTCTCTCTCTTTCGATCTCATCGCGCTCACACTCTCTCAGAGAGTCGGGGGTTGGTGCGAGTCGTGAGCTGAGAGAGAGTTTAGTTGAATGCCAGCAGTGATCCTGACCAGATAAAACTTGTGAAATAAAACTATAAACTATTTTGTGTAAACCTATATTATACTGTGTGGTTATTCATTAATAGGGATATGTATCATACCCCTACACCTCTACCCCACCAAATCACATAATAAGCTTTGATAATCAATATACAGCAGAAGGCGAATGGGAAGGTTCTGAGGAACTATTCTAAAAAGTAAAAATAACAAAAAAGGACTAGGTCATGATATGACCAGCAATTTCACCTTAAAATGTTTTAATATACCTCTGCTCAGGCACTTAAGCATTATTTTCAACCACTGCATTAATCACAGTTACTTTCCCTTATACTGGAAGCACTGCAAAATCATCCCTATCCTTAAACCAAACTCTAACCCAAACTACCTACGTAGCTATAGACCCATAGCCATTCTCTCCGCAATCAGTATGCTGTTCGAAAAAGTAATAATGAAAAATAATAAAGCAAGTCAAATCAAATAATGCATTAAAAACTGAACAACATGGGTTCCGTGAGAGCGTAACCCTAAACCACGCTCTGACATCAGCTAACAATTTCATCTTTGAAAATATCCACCGTAGGTGGGCTACATTAGCCTGTGCGCTTGACTTCGAGAAAGCCTTCGATACAGTTTGGACTCAAGGTCTAGTCTACAAAATGAAAAACATCTTTCGATTTAATCTCAACACTACTATGCTGATACATAGCTACTTATCAGACAGATCAACTCGGAAAATTCAATGACTAGATTGATATCAGCAGGTGTGCCACAAGGTTCGATACTTGCCCCCCTACTCTACAACATACACCTAGCAGTTATGCCATCATATGAATCTCCTGACCCAACTTCAACTACCCGAATAGAACAACTAATATACGCTGATAACATCCTCCTCCTGGGATCTGGCGGATCTGTTCATCGAACTGAAACAGAAATGAACAGATTTCTAGACACACTATGTGAATATTTCACTAAATGGCATCTAAAACTAAATAGCACCAAATGTGTCAGCACCATCTACAAAGGCCCAAGAACATGCAACCTCTATAAGAGTGCCAAAAAGTTTAATCCAAAACTATTCATTTATTACGATACCCCGATCCAAAACAAGAAACAATTGAAGTACCTAGGCATTATCTACGATGAAAAACTAAACTTCAAAGAACACGCCGAGTACACCTTACAAAAAGCTACAGCATAGAGTAAGACCTATATAGAGACACCATTTGCTCTGCCCGAACCTCTGCCATAGAGTAAGACCTCTATAGAGACACCATTTGCTCTGCCCGAACCTCTGCCCAAGCTCTGCTGAGAGCCAATTCAAGGCCAAGTTCGAAGCGAACATCGATTCCAACATGTGCGAAGCAACAGAATCAAAATACAAAAACAAAATCAGTGAGTGAGAGCGGTGTAGATATATAAAATCCCATAAAACTCACCATGGGCCCAAAATGCATGTTTGAATCGAACATATTAAAAATTAGGAAAATTTTCGTTTTTCGCCTAGGTGGAATCATTGGCGAATTCGCCGAAGAGAGCGACAGAGCAAATGGCGTCTCTATACATTATTACTCTATGGCGAATACTCATTTTACTATTTGGTGACAATACCAAATGCAGGGATTATGCAACACTATCTGGTATTCGGTATATACTAAATTAGGCGCTGTTCACAATAGGGACTGAAAATATTAACAAATATACAGATAGTGACTGAAAATATCAATAAATATACAGATTGTGACTGAAATTTTAACAAATACACGTTAGTGAGTGAAAAACAAGGTAACAAAGTAGATTCGACTACAATAAACGAGCAGCTCGCTGCTTATTCAACGTCGTTAAGCAACAAAAAATCTGAAAAAATAAATAACGAAATAACCAAAACAACTAAACATCTGCGTAAAACGCGAAATGCGCCATACTTAACGTCATATCATCATTCCATGAAACTTAATCGTGCTTCAACCGAGCCGGCAAATATGTCTTCACCTAACACCTCCAATATTTTGACCATGGAGATCGACTTAGCCTCCATAAAGCGCCAGCGCGAAAAAACCTGTACCGAATCAGCAGCCATCAAGAATAACAAGTTTGCCATGTTAAACAACGACGACAACAACAACACCCAGGACTTTACCAGGCTCGGAAAGCCGAACGCCAACAAAAAACATCCAAAGAAAGTAGCAGCAACTGCGACATCATCGACGACACCAGCAACTGCAGTATCCAAACAAGTAAAAAACTTACGAGTTATTGTAGTATTTAACTAACACCCAAGACTCCTACAAATATGCCTTAAAACTATTATTAAGCAGGAAGACTTTATATTAAATATTGTTAACAAAAACAGGACAAACAGAAAACTTTTCTCTTTAGAAGATTTTGAGAAAACTAAAAAACTTTAAACGGAACGTGACACGCGCTTTTTTACGTACACTCCTAACCAACTCAAACCTCATACGGTCATTCTTAAAAAACTTCCTCCTAGCGTATACGAGGAATCGGAAATTAAAAGATCCTTTGCTGAATCAGTACCTGAACTTGTGTTCCTATCCGTTAAACAGTTCAAGGAAGTCCTTTGGAAAATAACTATTCAAAAATCTGACCAAATAAAGCTCATCATTAAGCTAAAAGCTTTACTTAACTGCAAAATAGTTATAAAAGCTTATAAACCTCACATGAATGAAATTAAACAATGCTTTAAGTGCCATCGATTCAAGCACGTTGCCTCAAATTGTAGCATGGGATATAGATGTGTAAAATGAATCGAAAAACATCAGCCGGGGCAATGTAAAATCAAACAAGAGAGAACGCTATAGTCGGGTTGGGGTCCCGACTATCTAATACCCGTCACTCAGCTAAAAGGAGTGCGAGGGAGATGGATATATAAAATTATTTTGATTGCGCATAACTTTTTAATGAATGGTCCGATTGGAAAAATGTCTTCTACATTTCGATAGGTATATTTATAGGGTCTTCCCACAGAGCTCCATCCACCTTTCACCATCCGTTGAACGGATGGTCCGTAAGGTTTTGCCGTTCCGAAAATTTCCCAGTTAGTCCGCCATCCAATTTTGACGGACTTTAACGGGCTCTTTTATGCGATAGTTAGGCGATGTTTTTTCGATGCAACTCTGAATTCTTCCTCTTGACTGTGAAAAATGGAACGATGACTGCGAGAACAAATCAAATCGATGGCGGGAAAAAATTAAATAATGCCTAAGTTCATTGTTTTTTGGCCATCGTTGAACTATTTGTAGTTAGTTATGACCGGAAAAGCATTTGCAAACAGGTTGCCATGTGTGGGCCAAAATTTAAGCTGTTCTGCGAAAGAAAACATCAATGTTTGTAGCGAAGTCTCAGAATATGGTCTGCACTTCTTAATAATAACTAATATTAATTAAAAGTGTACTATGTACTCCTATAAAGTTCCAAAGTTGCTATAAATGACCAAAACAGCACAAATTTGGTTTTGTTTACAAATTTGCCATATTAATATTGGCTAGACAGAGGCGTAGTAAGAGCGGAGTGTGGGGTACGGGAGGTTAGGCTCTCCCCCAGTCAGCAATATGTATGCATACTCGTTATAGGATATGTTTTAAATGTTCAGATATGTTTTTTAACTATTATCTTAATCTATTTATTGTATTATTCTACAAAAGAATTAGGAGTACGCAACTTTACGACAGTTTTCCCGAGTTGAAATCCTCCTTCGTTAATGTTGAGCTGAGCAACTGCTCTTCAGTCAGCTGTTATTGGATGGTGGATGGAGTTCTGTGGGAACACGAGTTTCACATTCGTCAAAAATCCCAACCGTTTCAAACGGATGGACTCTATGGGAAGAGGCTATTAAATATCTGATTTAGCCATTTTTTGACCAGGCTGCCATCACCACTAATTTTTGTTTACCGCCGCCTACGATTAATCTTAAATTTGGACTCTGTCAACCCGAAAAAGTTGAAAAATCCGAACTTTAAAAATCCACCATAAATCCAATTTTCTATGAATTTGGGCCATACCCGGCTTGTTTTATTCGGTAGGATGTGAACTTTAAGTTGGTACCCATTTTGATTTTTTAACGGATTTTCTTCGAGTTCTTACGATATATTCAGCCGACTTACAGTCGACAAAAAAACACAGTTTTCATCTTTGCTGAGCTGCTGCGCTGCCATTACTTATCCAATCATATTGATCTGTATGGCAAAGTTAAGCTCTAATCTATTGACTTTAAAATAAAATAAAAACTGGCCCAATCGGGTGAATATCTGCCGATATATAAGAAAATATTCGAAAAAAGTCCGAAATTTAACATTTTGAACTTTAAAAAATCTTTAAAAAAAACCTGTGCAATCGAAAAAAAAAATTAGTGGTATTTTCGTGATCTAGGGGTCCAACACTAACAGAATTTGCCATCAATTGCTGGGGAGCATTTTGGCTGTAAACTAGTGTTATCAACAAAACCTTTAATAAAAGTAAAATAATCCAAGGAATAAGTTTCTCCTTACTATTTAATCTCAACCCCCAACAGCAAACCCCCATAATTCAAACATACACAGAGAAAAAAACGGAACAATACCAGATTGATATTGTCTCCTCAATTTGTACATATCAATTTTTCCATATAAATGTAATTCGAATTCACACCAATATGATACGAAATCGTATCAATTACAAATGTTGATATGAATCCGTAAAGTATTAGTATGAATACTTGAAAGATTGATATGTTTTTCATATCAAACGGGACATCGAAAAGTCTTCGAAAAAATAGTATGGCTGTGAATTTGTATTTTTATTGTATTTCTGGTATACAATGGTAATATAACGCTTTGTATGCTGTGGTCACACTTACATTTACTTCGTACTGCGTAAATACCCTTCAGTTCTGGAGTGGTGACACATGACAAATTCATTAGGCAAAACGAACGGCCGCTGCCGACGTCAGCAGAGAAGTCGGCGCAGCGTAGAAGACTGCGGACGAAATCTATCGTGCACGAAAGGGAAGCCGATATTCATATATTGCTCTCTCTTTTTCGGTCTTATAATCTGCCTGCACTCGGCGGTAGCAGAGACAAATTTCGGCCGGTCCGTCATTCTCTTTTGCGCTTAACCGTTATGTTCAGCTAGCGACCAAAATTTGGCTGGAATAATTTTCGTGACGCAGCGACATGTGTATGCCCTTACATTTTAGGAGCATTATTATATTTCGAAATAAACAAGTTAATTTCCTGTTATAGACTTAAATTGTTTATTCATAAAATTTGAATTTACTTAAACAATACATTTACCTAATTCAAATTTTTATTTAACTTGATTCTATAAATTTATTTTTTAGTTTAGTTTAAAAAAATGGTCCCTTAATATTTTTTTAAATAGTTTTTTTTAATTCAATAATAGCAACAGTTTTAAGAAATCGCGTTTTTACTAAACAAATACAAATTATTTAGTCGGATATATACCGCTTTAGAAAGGGTATAGGAGCATTGGCACGCGCCAACAGCGAAGATGAAACAAAAGAAATCGGGTAAAGGGGTAAGAAAAAGACTTGGTGCATCGCATTATTTTCAAAGGTTTTCTGAAGGAGTGTTTTGCGTGGTTAATTAAATATTTTGTGACAAGTGATACAGTGTGCCACTTAAGTCATCATACAGTAGTCGATTTTCACTTTTATAGCCAATTGCTCCTTTATTAAAGGACATACAGGAAAACTAAGTATGCCATGTTGCTCGTTACAGTTTTGTTAACAATATTCAAAAAAAAAAAATAACTTTTCCATTTAAATAACGTACAAAATAAGGAAAAACTAAAAAAAGTCGACATTTTGGCTCCACAAAAGTCTTCATACACTTTCAATTTTGTTCACTAATACTATATTTAACCGCATAAACTTAAATTTAATATTTTGTGGGATATCCGTTACACTTTACGACTGCATTAAGTCGTCTTGGCATCGATGAAACTAAAGTTTCCAAGTAGGATGGATCCATTTTCTGCCACTCATCTTGCAGCGCTGCCATTAGATCGGATTTGGACAGAATAGTACGACCCCTTATGTTTCTTTCCAGCTGATTCCATACGTGCTCAATGGGGTTGAGATCGGGACTCTGTGGAGGAGGTTTAAGTAAGTGTGGGACATTGTAAAGCAACCAGAGGCGAGTATTTATTGCCGTATGTTTAGGGTCGTTATCTTGATAAAAGTAAAAAGATGACCCAATACCAAGACGATCTGCACTTTCTTTAAGATTTTTTTTTAGAATATCAATGTACACTTTGTGGTCCATTATACCATTAATGAATTCCAGATTTCCAACGCCTCCAGAGGCCACACAACCCCATACCAACACACCGCCTCCACCGTGCTTTACAGTTTTGATGGTGTATTTTGGTTTATAGGCATCTCCAGGCCTTCGCCAAACTTTATAACGGCCATCTGACCTAAATATGTTGTACTTAGACTCATCGGTGAAGATTACTTTGCGCCAGAACTCAACCGGCTTATGTCTATATGCTTTAGCGAACTCGAGTCTTAGTAAACGATTTTTTTTTGAAACGTGCGGCTTTTCGCGTGGTGTATATGAGCCTATCCCGAATCCTTTTATGGCTTTACGAATCGTTTCTGGGTGGACATCCTTCTTAAGAGTTGTACTTATTGTTGCACTAATTTTAACGGCACTTTGGAAAGGGTCGCGGTCAATAACATGTTTAATACTGCGTTTATCCCTATCATCTAGTTTTGACGGACGGCCAGATCTCGGGATATTTCCAACACGACCCTCTTTTTTAAATCGACGAATTACATGTTGAATAGTTGACCTACTCCTGGCAAAAATTTTAGCAATGGCGCCATAGGATTTCCTTTCCTTTACGTGTAAATTTAAAATTATTTTTCGTTCCTCGACCGTGAGCTCCTTACCCCCCATTTTACCAGCTCATACTAAATTTTTGTTAATTGCAAAGCTGCAGTTATGCAGATGAAAGCATAACAAAGCAAAAGAAAAAAGTCCCGTTACAAAAATCAAAACAGATTAGGAAAGAGAGCATTAACCGTTAAGTGTATGAAGACTTTTGTGGAGCCAAAATGTCGACTTTTTTTAGTTTTTCCTTATTTTGTACGTTATTTAAATGGAAAAGTTATTTTTTTTTTTTTGAATATTGTTAACAAAACTGTAACGAGTAACATGGCATACTTAGTTTTCCTGTATGTCCTTTAATAAAGGAGCAATTGGCTATAAAAGTGAAAATCGACTACTGTATGATGACTTAAGTGGCACACTGTATATACATAAATTAAAGTCAGGTAAGTGCTACCTTAAATGTAAGATATTGTGATAGACTAAACTTTAACTTGCACCAATTTTGAAAGTGATTTGTGTTTTGCAAAAAAACCTAGAAAGTTCTGTGTGCATTAGCCGAAAGTGGCAAGCTGAAACGCTTTGCAACAATAAAAAACAAAACGAAAATAAATATAAACACATTAATTAGTGCAAGTTTTTAGTATTAAACTTTGTAAAGTGATCAAAATAATTAGCAAAGAAAATATATTGAAATGCCTGAAGCTGATTATTTCCGATACTCTAGTCATTAATTACAATCCGGACGGAAGCAGCGGGAAAAAATCTTTAAAAGCACGCAAAGGGCTATATGCGTTGCTTAATGGTCAGTAAGCAATTATTTGAATATTAAATACAAATGGTAATACTTTTTTTATAATTTTTTCAGAAGCTTTGACCCACCATTCCGAAGACCCTGACAAGTACCTTAGAAAGGCCTTGCTTAATATTAAAAATAAATTAGTAAAACAAAAATCTAGAAATAATAATAATAATAATTTCAATAATTTAAATAACACAATTTTAAAAAAAAAACGAGAGAGAACGTTATAGTCGGGTGCCCCGACTATCAGATACCCGTTACTCAGGTAAAGGAGTGCGAGGGAGATGGAGATAGAAACTTTGATCACGCATAACTTTTTAAAGAATGGTCCGATTTGAAAAATTTCTTCTACATTTCGATAGGTATTGATAAACACAATAAAACTGCATTTTTACTTTTCCGAAATATTGAAATTTTTAAAATCGTATATAAGCGATTGTGGGCGTTAGAGGGGGCGTGGCACCCTTTTGAAACAAACTTGCGCTGCGTAGGAACTCCAAGAATCTTCATGCCAAATACCAATCCTCTAGCTTTTATAGTTTCCGAGATCTCAGCGTTCATACAGACAGACGGACGGACAGACGGACATGGCTATATCGACTCGGCTAGTGACCCTGATCAAGAATATATATACTTTATAGGGTCGGAAATGCTTCCTTCTAGCTGTTACATACTTTTGCACGAATACAATATACCCTTTTACTCTACGAGTAACGGGTATAACAAGAGAGAACGCTTTAGTCGGGTTGGTGTCCCGACTATCTAATACCCGTCACTCAGCTAAAGGGAGTGCGAACGCTGTACTCGGGTTGGTGTCCCGACTATCCAATAATCGTAACTCAGCTAAAGGGAGTGCGAGGGAGATAGATGTATAAACAATTTTGATTGCGTATAACTTTTTAATAAATGGTCCGATTTGAAAAATGTCTTCTACATTTCGATAGGTATTAATAAACACTATAAAATTGCGTTCATATATTTTTAAAATCTTAAAAGATGTGGCCTCCAGACACATTTGAAAATCGTTTATGGCGATTGTGGGCGTTAGGGGGGGCGTGGCACCTCGATGAAACAAACTTGCGCTGCGTAGGAAGCCCAAGAATATGTGTGGGTAATCCCAACTTTCTAGCTTTTGTAGTTTCCGAGATCTCAGCGTTCATACAGACAGACAGACGGACATGGCTAGATCGACTCGGCTAGTGATCCTGATCAAGAATATATATACTTTATAGGGTCGGAAACGCTTCCTTCTACCTGTTACATACTTTTGCACGAATACAATATACCCTTTTACTCTACGAGTAACGGGTATAATAAATAAGAAATATAAATGAATGAAATGAAATAAATAAATTGAAATAAATAAAATTAAATAAATGAATTAAAAATATAAATTTGTATGTTATTTTTTTTTTTTGGGGATGAAATTGCTGATGACTTTTTGGAAGAAGTCACTCGTGAAATCATGCGTGACATGTCACAGGGTGGTGAAGTCTCATATGACAAATTCGTATAAGGCACTGGTGATATCACCGGTGACTTCGAAGAAATTGTCATTTGAGCTGTCACTATGGTACGGGGTAGGACATCTCGAACAAATGTCTCTATGGAATGTCACTCGTGCGTCACGAGTGCCAAATGACATGTCACGAGTGATTCACCCGGTGATTCACGAGTGAAAACTGATTTCTGGAACTGAAGGGTACTGTCTGCACAAATGCACTGATATACAAAATGTTCCACCTACACAACTTTAACCAGCATCTGACTAAAATAATATTCAACTACCTAACAAACCGTTCCTTCTACGTAATTAGCCCTGATGGTACTGAACGCTCACTTATACGGGAAATAGTCGCAGGCGTCCCACAAGGATCCACCCTAGCTCCCATCCTGTATAACATCTATTTAGCAGACCTTCCACAATTCCAGCGACATCTTAACTCAACATCCAGAGCCATAATCCAGCCATTTGTTTACGCTGACGACATCCTACTGCTCGCCTCAGGAGCCAGAATCTCCAATGCTGAGACTGACCTAAACGAATACCTTGATCCGACTATTTTAATAAATGGCGACTCAAACTAAATACCAGCAAATGTGAAAGCTGCATACTAAAAGGTCCCGTGATACGTAATCTATACCCAAATGCTCGTAATTTTCAACCGAAAATATATGTCAACAGAAACACTGAAACAAAAAATGTAAAGGAAATAAAATACCTGGGAGTATACTATGACGAAAAACTAAGTTTTAAGCCAAACACACAATATCTCCTTAAAAAAGCGAAAATTCAAATAGACCAAATTCATAAAGCTTTTGGTTCACTCGGAACAAATACATCAGATTCAAATAAAGAACTAATCAAAATAAGATCGCTAATATATAAAAAATTAATACAACCAATACTCACATAGCCCTGGGCTCCTCTACCAGAAACTCGATAACAAATCACTTTATAAACAACAGCAGCCTATACCAACAAACACAAACCAAGCGCATCGATACCCAAATATTCAAAATAATCGAACAATTCGTTGAAAACAACCGAAACAATAGTAATCATCTGATCTCAAACAGCGTCGCCCAAATACAACCTCCTATTAACTTTTCCATTCATAATTTAACAATAAACCATATAAACTACCTCAAAGAAATAGGAATAATATACAATACAAATAATAAACTGATATTTTATCATAGGAGGCATGACTCCATAAACCCAAACAATCTAGTATACAACACAAACCAGTAAAAATAATTTATAAATAATCTATAAGAAACACCAGCCACCGTGCCTTATATACCTTGTATATACCTCCCTTTGTAAATACGCCCCCACCCTTCCCACTAATCTTAGTCTACTCTAGCTTTTAAGAATACAACAACCAAAATCAAACATCATTCTCTCAGGTTTTTCTGTTTTGTAAACATTTTTCCCTGAATATAAGTAAATATAAGTATATATATAAAAAAAAAACAAAATACAAATACACTAATATCAATGCCGTACAGAGTACAAATAAAGATAAATAATAATGTAAAAACGAATGCCCGGAAAAGCTTGAAAGCGCAGGGTTAAAATGTAACACTAACTAAGCTAAGTAAACATGAACTTGTCATTTTTGTATTACTTACTTACTTAACTATGTATCTAAACCCAAAAAGAAACCGACAATAAACTGAAACTGAAACTGAAACGCACCACTATGATCAGTGAATTGTGTTTGTGAAATCATAAGTGAAGTGAATAATGCCGCCGAAAACTAGTGGAAAGGCAGCCAAGAAGGCTGGCAAAGCCCAGAAGAACATCACCAAGACCGACAAGAAGAAGAAGCGCAAGAGGAAGGAGAGCTACGCCATCTACATTTACAAGGTCCTGAAGCAGGTCCATCCTGACACCGGCATTTCGTCGAAGGCGATGAGCATCATAAACAGCTTTGTGAATGATATCTTCGAGCGCATTGCTGCCGAGGCCTCTCGTCTGGCTCACTACAACAAGCGCTCGACCATCACCAGTCGGGAAATCCAAACGGCTGTTCGCCTGCTCCTGCCCGGAGAGTTGGCCAAGCACGCCGTTAGTGAGGGAACCAAGGCTGTCACCAAGTACACCAGCTCCAAGTAATTTTCTCTTGCTGCGGATGCGGAGAAAGATCCAAAACGGCCCTTTTCAGGGCCACAACATATTTTACCAAAGAAACTACATTTTCAATATTCCATTTGCCATCAAATATAAAATTATCAATGAATGAGTTATTGTGGAGCTCTACATTATACATAGTTCCAATATCATGAACTATATCTATTTACAAAGAAATTGTGCAATGGCGTCTAGGAACCTGATATACTGATATATGTAGAAGTGTTAATAAGATTGACTATTAATAATAATAACACAAAAAATGCTACTATAAATGGATAAATTAAGTTTACAATTTGTTTTGAAATTGAAAGTTCATTTCTCTTGTTAACGAACGTTGTAGCCCTGAAAAGGGCTTGTTAAACTAATTTCAGATTTCGAAATCTAAAATTGCGATTGCGAGCGTGTACCAGATACTGTACTTTTTCACAATTTACTTCTTAGCAGCCGTAGTCTTGGCTTTCGGCTTCTTAGCGGTAGCAGGAGCAGCCGCTTTCTTCACTGCCTTTTTGGGTTTAGCAGACGCCGCTGGTTTCGCATTTGGTGCTTTGGCCGCCTTCGGCTTCGCTGCCGTCGACTTGGCCTTTGTTGCTGCTGGCTTTGCCTTTACGGTTCCAGTTTTCTTGGCATCCTTGGCCTTTGCCTTCTCCGTTTTCTTCTTCTCGGCGGTCTTTTTGGTGGCCACAGCCTTCTTGGCCTTGGGCTTCTTGTCAGCAGCTCCCGAGGCAGCCTTCTTGGCGGTGGCTCCGGTCTTCTTGGCGGCTACCTTCTTGCTTTTCACTTTCTTCTCAGCAGACGCAACCTTTGGCTTGGGATCCTTCTTGGCGGAGGCCGACAGTTTAAATGAGCCAGACGCACCCTTTCCCTTTGTTTGAATCAGCTTTCCATTGACCACGGCCGATTTCAAGTACTTCTTGATAAATGGAGCCAGCTTCTGGGCATCGCATTTATAGGTGGCAGTGATATATTTCTTGATTGCCAGAAGCGATGAGCCGCCACGCTCCTTCAAATTCTTGATGGAAGCGTCTACCATTTGCTGAGTTGGCGGATGCGATGGCGGGGCAGTGGCCTTCTTTGCCTTTATAGCAGCGGATCCAGATGCCTTTTTGGCGGCCACCTTCTTCTCAACTGGCGCTGGTGGAGCAGCCACTGCAACTGCAGAATCAGACATTTTTATTCACTGAAATACACTTTTTTGTTTAGAAAATGGCGCGCGCGCTTGTACCGACCTCCTTTGTTCGGGTGAGAATCGAGGAGGAGACCACTTTAACTGTGGCTCTGGCATCAGTCATTTGCTCTGCTAATGTTTGCTTGAAGTGCAAACTTATTTTCTTATTTTCAGTGCTTAAGATTTTTAATCGAAAATATGGTTTTATTGGTATACATCCTTAAAAGATTAATTAAGCAATTACCGTTTTCGAAATGTAAGTATCTTGTTTTTGTGACTTTTTATTGCTGCATGAACTTCAACATTGACATTTGCAACATGAACAATTTTTTTAAAAACCCAGTTTAAAATAAGAAATCTTTGAAATATTTGGAATCTTGTTCATACAAAATAAAATTCGAACCTTTTTCTTTATGAAATACTAAAAATATAATCACTTATCATTAATTTAGGTATTTTAATTCTTGTTTCAAGTTGTCCCTTGGCAACGTACAAAGTTGTCTATCAGACGACATTCGGCAATAGTTTTCCGACTGTTAAATATATTAATCTTTTAAAATATTATATTTGTTTGTCATTTTATAAAATTAATCATGTCTTTGCTTAAGTCGATTTTGCTTTTCAGGCCATTTTATAAATAGTTTTTCCAAATTTTGATACTTTACGTCCCATATATGAATTATGTATGATCAGTGAATTGTGTTTGTGAAATCATAAGTGAAGTGAATAATGCCGCCGAAAACTAGTGGAAAGGCAGCCAAGAAGGCTTCTAAGAAAAGCTAGCTTTCTTAGAATTTCGAAATTCCCAGAATTCAGATAGAGACTGAAAACCAGATAGTGACTGAAAACTAAATTCTCAATAAGTGACCTACAAAGTTCTGTAGAAAAGTGGATCCGTATAAGATCAAAGTAATTCAAGAGTCAACTGCTTATGCAGTTTCGAGCACAAACCCAACTGCCGACGCTCATGCGCGGCAAACATGTAAATTGTTTAAAAGTCCTTGTAAACTTAGAAACATGCCTTACAACAAAAATGCAAAAAAAGTGAACAACAAAGCTTCAATGTTGCAAAACGAAGAATCACTAATCGACAAAACATCGCAAGATGCTTTGCCCTCAACATCTCATGCTTCCAAAGCAAATACACCCGAAGTACAAAACCTTCAGAGCTTCACAGCTGACGAAAACAGCGAAATCCAAGACGAAATGGATTCCGAAAATGCGAACATAAAACGCAAACTTGACACGTCCTCTGAGGAAGAAGGCGACTATAACCACGAAGAAGAATGCACCAGCGATGAAGAAGAATTCACCAGCGATGAAGAAGACGAAACACCTAAGCGAGGTATATCAAGGGATCAGCTTGCTATACTACTAGATGAACTTCGCCGACTAAAGGAAGTCGTTAAAGATCTACAACAACAGCTAAGCATTGCAAAAGCCAATTCAAATATTAATCCATCTACGATTGAAGAAAATAGCAACAATGAAGACTTCCCTACATTGAAGTCTTCCTTGAACCATCAAAAACAAAAGAAGACATCGAAAGATGAAACTATCCTAGCAAAGAAGACATCAACGTCGACTTCATTAAAGCCAGCTGCATCATGTGGACCGACCCCAGGAAACAGCGACACTCTGAAGAACCTTCCAGTCATCGTCCTCTATAACGAAAACCCTAAAAAGATTAGAGGTATTCTGTCCAACAAATATACTCTTAACATTATTAACAAAAACGTAATGCACATTAAACTATATACACTAAAAGATCTATTTAACGCTAAAGATACTCTCATTCAAAACAAAATGTTATTCTTTACATACACCCCAAAACAACTAAAACCCCATAATATTATAATCAAAAAAATACCACCCACAGCTTTTGATCAATCTGACCTTAAAATAGCTCTCACTGAAGCCGTCCCTGAACTAGAAATCATGTCCATAGAACCATATAAAATAAAACACTGGCTAATAGTAGTTAAAAAATCAACCGAAATTAAAAATATTTTTAAATTAAAGACGCTACTAAACTGTAGGATAGATGTGGAAGCTTTTAGGCCCAACCCAAAACATATAAAGCAATGCCGTAAATGTCAACGTTTTCGACACGTTGCATCTAACTGCAACATGCCATACAGATGCGTAAAATGCATTGAAACACACGCCCCTGGGCAATGTAAAATTAAAAAGCCCGAAAATGATGCTGAAAAACTGGAAAATATCACCAAATGTGTAAATTGCCATGGCCCACATACGGCCAACGCAAAAATATGCCCAGTAAGATTAAATTAGATTAGATTAGATTAAAGTAAGTCAAAAAACACGTGCTCAAAGCCAAATAAAAGAAGGTATTACCTTCTCAGATACCCTAAGATCTGGTATACGCAACGTACGAAATAATGTAAAGCAGAGTAAGCCACATGTTATTAAAAATAACACAACATCAACACGAAATGAACCTACAAACACCAATAAATTTACGTTTGAAGACCTTAATATTGATTCCATGAAACTATTTGGAAAAAATATTGTGGACTGCATAGAAATAATGCAAGAAACCATTCAGAAGTACACAAGCAATCACAACCAAAACACCAAAAAACAAATATTACTTGATTTTATCATAAACATATCACAATGAAGTTTAAATGTATATTCCAAAATTTAAACGGACTTAGACAGCTTTACAAACGAGCTGAGCTTGAGAAATATATTCTAAAGCAATAGAAATGCCATGCTTATAGCAGAACACCGCCTATCTGACACCATAGCCCCAATCTCTTACAATACCAATTTACCCGCCAAAGACCAAACAGTCAGCCAGAAACCAATAATCGATACTCCAAAGCCTCAGTAGCCATTGCAACAAAAAACGGAATGAAATATCAACAGCTGAACATACCAGCCACAATCAACATCGAAGCAGTCGCAATCCAAATCTGTTACCTAAATCGACGACAAGAAAGGCACAGCATTGTATTAGTGACACTTTACAAAAGACCAGGGACTCTGCTTCACACAGGAGACCTAAACAATATAATAAACCATCTAAATAAACAGACCAACAATAGCCCAATAATAATAGGATGCGATCTTAATGCAAAACACCCTAGCTGGCATATACCAAACCATAGTCCCAGACACCTTAATTCAAATGGACAATTACTCTACGATTGGCTCACAAACCAACCCAATCTTACACTACTCTCAACAATATAACCCACCCGGCCCAACCAAATAATAGACTCATCAATAGACTTTTTTATATGTTCAAATGAATTATCGATAGAAATCGGCAATGGATGCAAAATAACCAAAGACTTCCCATCAGACCACTTTGGAGTAGAAATCAAACTAAATCTTGAAGCGTTTCAACTAGAGGAAATAGACCCGAAAAAAATCTACAACTTTAAACAAATGGATTCGTTAATGTGGAACAGGACCATCCTATCAAATCTATCACCAGTCCCAAACTGTCTGAACCAAACCTCCGACCAGATTGACAACCACATAATTAAACTCAATGAAGCAATAGATAAAGCATTGAACTCCACCGAAGCCATACCAATTATTAAAATAGATCCAAAAAAACCCAACAAAATCGTACGCCCTAGTCATACCTGCTTGCAGCAAATAAGACACTGCCGGTATCTCAGACGGTACCTATTTCGACATATATTTTCCCTTTCGTCAGCTGAAAAACAGTACATTAACAATGAAATAAAATTGTTAAAAGTGGAAATAAACAAGCTGCTAAAAATCAGCCACATTAACTACATACAAAATAAAATACAACAACTAAAACCAAGGAACATAAGCTTAAAAACTCTAAGACTCACACAACCTAACCATATAAATCAAAACATCATACTCACACCAGTTGAAATACAAACCATCGATATAAATACTCCAACCAATTTAAAATCAGAATTTGATAAAATAAATGGACTTGCATGGTCCTTTGAACGAATTCACAAGCAAAACAAGAGAGAACGCTATAGTCGGGTTGGTGTCCCGACTATCTAATACCCGTCACTCAGCTAAAGGGAGTGCGAACGCTGTACTCGGGTTGGTGTCCCGACTATCTATTGGGGCTAAAGGGAGTGCGAGGGAGATAGATATATAAACAATTTTGATTGCGTATAACTTTTTAATGAATGGTCCGATTTGAAAAATGTCTTCTACATTTCGATAGGTATTAATAAACACTATAAAATTGCGTTTATATATTTTTAAAATCTTAAAAGATGTGGCCTCCAGACACATTTGAAAATCGTTTATGGCGATTGTGGGCGTTAGGGGGGGCGTGGCACCTCGATGAAACAAACTTGCGCTGCGTAGGAAGCCCAAGAATATGTGTGTGAAATCTCAACCTTCTAGCTTTTATAGTTTCCGAGATCTCAGCGTTCATACAGACAGACAGACAGACAGACAGACGGACGGACGGACAGACGGACATGGCTAGATCGACTCGGCTAGTGACCCTGATCAAGAATATATATACTTTATGGGGTCGGAAACGCTTCCTTCTAGCTGTTACATACTTTTGCACGAATACAATATACCCTTTTACTCTACGAGTAACGGGTATAACAAGAGAGAACGCTTTAGTCGGGTTGGTGTCCCGACTATCTAATACCCGTCACTCAGCTAAAGGGAGTGCGAGGGAGATAGATGTATAAACAATTTTGATTGCGTATAACTTTTTAATAAATGGTCCGATTTGAACACTATAAAATTGCGTTCATATATTTTTAAAATCTTAAAAGATGTGGCCTTCAGACACATTTGAAAATGGTTTATGGCGGTTGTGGGCGTTAGGGGGGCGTGGCACCTCGATGAAACAAACTTGCGCTGCGTAGGAAGCCCAAGAATATGTGTGTGAAATCTCAACCTTCTAGCTTTTATAGTTTCCGAGATCTCAGCGTTCATACAGACAGACAGACAGACGGACATGGCTAGATCGACTCGGCTAGTGATCCTGATCAAGAATATATATACTTTATAGGGTCGGAAACGCTTCCTTCCACCTGTTACATACTTTTGCACGAATACAATATACCCTTTTACTCTACGAGTAACGGGTATAATAAATAAGAAATATAAATGAATGAAATGAAATAAATAAATTGAAATAAATAAAATTAAATAAATGAATTAAAAATATAAATTTGTATGTTATTTTTTTTTTTTGGGATGAAATTGCTGATGACTTTTTGGAAGAAGTCACTCGTGAAATCATGCGTGACATGTCACTGGGAGGTGAAGTCTCATATGACAAATTCTTATAAGGCACTGGTGATATCACCGGTGACTTCGAAGAAATTGTCATTTGAGCTGTCACTATGGTACGGGGTAGGACATCTCGAACAAATGTCTCTACGGAATGTCACTCGTGCGTCACGAGCCGATCTGGACATTATATTTGCAAAGCGCGAATATCTTGGATTAAAATCGGAGTTCCGCGAGAAGCTGCAAAAGTGGAAGCGGTAACAAGTAATATAAATTTTAAAAATTTTCACAATTGGTTGAACTATTTTAAAATTTTAGAGCATTGATGCCTGCGCAGGGGATAGCGCTCCTAACGCAATCCCAACAAATATCGAAAAGGTACGATTATTATGGTTTGAATATTATTAGTTTAATTTATTGTTCATTGCTAATTTAATTATATTTTTAATTATAATTATACTTCTACAGTCCTGTGAAATTGGAAAACAAATCATTCTTGATTATCAAGAAAAGGGCAAACTATCGGCAGATAAACGAGGAAAAATCTTATCAATTATAAAAGAAAGTTTTTACAACGTCAGCTCGCAATGCTATTGCTATTGAAATACAATTTTAATATATTTTGAATAAATGTAAAAATGTGTTTAACTTCAAAACAAAAACAAGAGAGAACGCTATAGTCGGGTGCCCCGACAATCAGATACCCGTTACTCAGGTAAAGGGTGTGCGAGGGAGATGGAGATAGAAACTTTGAACACGCATAACTTTTTAACGAATGGTCCGATTTGAAAAATTTCTTCTACATTTCGATAGGTATTGATAAACACAATAAAACTGCATTTTTACTTTTCCGAAATATTGAAATTTTTAAAATCGTATATAAGCGATTGTGGGCGTTAGAGGGGGCGTGGCACCTTTTTGAAACAAACTTGCGCTGCGTAGGAACTCCTAGAATCTGCATGCAAAACGCCAATCTTCTAGCTTTTATAGTTTCCGAAATCTCAGCGTTCATACAGACAGACAGACGGACAGACGGACAGACGGACAGACGGACAGACAGACAGACGGACAGACAGACGGACAGACGGACATGACCAGATCGACTCGGCTAGTGATCCTGATCAAGAATATATATACTTTATGGGGTCGGAAACGCTTCCTTCTAGCTGTTACATACTTTTGCACGAATACAATATACCCTTTTACTCTACGAGTAACGGGTATAATTAGGGAAACAAAAATGGATTTTAAAATGCATGGGTACGAAATGCATAACATTTTAAAATGAAACGAAAGACAAATTGATGCAAAAGAACATCAGCTTGGTTTGAAGAAATAACAGTTTGATATGAAAAAATACCATTCTGGTACCAAATTTCCCATAATTTTGTAGCAACATTTGATATGTGCACATAACAATCTTGTATGAAAAATACCATATTAATATGTTCGAAAATACCAATTTGGTATGTTCGAAAATATCATTTTGGTATGGCCTCATATGGGCCGAAATTGATATGAAAAAATACCCGAATGATGACCAGATTTGGTTTTTTTTTTTCTCTGTGTAGCAACCACAAACTCAGCCCTACAACAGCACATGGGTAATATAATAAGGTCGAAAACAAGAGAGAACGCTATAGTCGGGTTTGTGTCCCGACTATCTAATACCCGTCACTCAGCTAAAGGGAATGCGAGGGAGATGGATTGCATTTATACTTCTCGGAAATCTTTAAAGGTGTGGGCGCCAGACACATTTTAAAATCGTTTGTGGGCGATTGTGGGCGTTAGAGGGGGCGGTCACCTTTTGGAAATAAACTTGCGCTGCGTAGGAAGCCCAAGAAATATGTGTGGGAAATCTCAACCTTCTAGCTTTTGTAGTTTCCGAGATCTCAGCGTTCATACGGACAGACAGACAGACGGACAAACGGACATGGCTATATCGACTCGGCTATTGACCCTGATCAAGAATATATACTTCATAGGGTCGGAAACGCTTCCTTCTAGCTGTATATATATAAAGTATATATATTCTTGATCAGGATCACTAGCCGAGTCGATATAGTCTGTATGAACGCTGAGATCTCGGAAACTACAAAAGCTAGAGTGTTGGTATTACCCACACATATTCCTGGCCTTCCTACGCAGCGCAACTTTAGCAACTTTAACGCCCACAATCGCCCACAAACGATTTTAAAAAGTGTATAGCGTCTACATTTTTTAAGATTTCGGAGAAGAATAAATGCAATTTGGTTGCGCTTATTTATACCTATCGAAATGTAAAAGACATTTTTCAAATCGGACCATTCATTAAAAAGTTATGCGTAATCAAGAAAATGTTATATATCCATCTCCCTCGCACTCCCTTCAGCTGAGTGACGGGTATTAGATAGTCGGGACACCAACCCGACTATAGTGTTCTCTCTTGTTGGTTCTGCATTGTAAACTATAATTATTGGAGGAATCGCCGCTTTTAGTGTAGTCATCTTTTGGATACCCCGGGGTCCTCCTGGTTTTGACGATTTGTTGTTGTTGTTGTTGTTGACATGATGAAGGCTTCCAGCGGGAAAGTTGGTTTTTAGCGTTCTTGAAATTCTGTTCCTTTTTGCAGGAGGCGGTGTGGGGATAGATAATTTTTGAGCGTTAAATGGGGGTGGGTTTCTGAGTAGCATCAATATCAGGCCACTTATGCGCTGTGTCATTTCTGTGGCACTACGATTATAATATTTCTCGGAAACTACAAAAGCTAGAGTGTTGGTATTACCCACACATATTCCTGGCCTTCCTACGCAGCGCAACTTTAGCAACTTTAACGCCCACAATCGCCCACAAACGATTTTAAAAAGTGTATAGCGTCTACATTTTTTAAGATTTCGGAGAAGAATAAATGCAATTTGGTTGCGCTTATTTATACCTATCGAAATGTAAAAGACATTTTTCAAATCGGACCATTCATTAAAAAGTTATGCGTAATCAAGAAAATGTTATATATCCATCTCCCTCGCACTCCCTTTAGCTGAGTGACGGGTATTAGATAGTCGGGACACCAACCCGACTATAGCGTTCTCTCTTGTTGGTTCTGCATTGTAAACTATAATTATTGGAGGAATCGCCGCTTTTAGTGTAGTCATCTTTTGGATACCCCGGGGTCCTCCTGGTTTTGACGATTTGTTGTTGTTGTTGTTGTTGACATGATGAAGGCTTCCAGCGGGAAAGTTGGTTTTTAGTGTTCTTGAAATTCTGTTCCTTTTTGCAGGAGGCGGTGTGGGGATAGATAATTTTTGAGCGTTAAATGGGGGTGGGTTTCTGAGTAGCATCAATATCAGGCCACTTATGCGCTGTGTCATTTCTGTGGCACTACGATTATAATATTTTTTAACAAAAAAATCATCAACTATTAAATAATATTCGAAGAACTTTTGGTCTTTTCCAGCAAAAAATCGAGACAAGTGGTTTTCGACAGCCTCATCTGAATCAAAGCTTTTACCATTCAAAGAGTTTTAAAGAGAGCGAAAGAAATGGTAATCGGAAGGTGCTAAGCTCCGTTAATTTTTGCCGAGTGACCAAAGATGTGAGGGGCCTAGCGTTGTCATGGTGAAAGACTATACCCTTGCGATTATCTAGTGCCGGCTCCTTTTCTTTAATTTTTTCCGCCAAATTGGATAGCTGGCGTCAGTACACATCTGAATTGATGGTTTCATTCCGTCCCAGCAGATCAAAGTGCACTACACCCTTCCAATTCCACCAAACAGACAGCATAACTTTCCTCTGATGGATATCAGCCTTTGATGTGGCTTAGGCTGGCTCATCTTTCTTGCTCCATGATCTTTTTCGTTGGACATTATTGTAAACAACCCACTTTTCGTCGCCAGTAATGATCCGCTTCAAAAAAGGATCGTTTTTAATCCGTTGCAGCAGAGAATGGCAGATATTGATACGCTTAGTTAGGTGAATTTCCTTTAAGTTATGCGGAACCCAAACATCGAGCTTGTTTACGTAGCCAAGTTTCTTCAAATGGTTTTCAACCGTTGTATGCGACACCCTGAGCTACTCTGACATCTCCCGCGTTGAATAACGCCGGTTTTCATTCAGCGAAGCCTGAATTTGTTCGTCAAAAACGGCCGATGGTCGACCATAACGTGGGGCGTCTTTAACTCCAAAATCTCCAAGCCTGAATTTGGCAAGCCAGCGCTGACATTGGCGATCACTCATGGCATCTTTATCACAATTTGTGACACAATATTTCGCGAGCTTCGACCGCTTTGCTCACTTTGATCCTCCATGTTTAATTTGCTATAGCTTCCACAAATGTTATCGAATAATTACCAAATTTTCATCGATAGTACCTAAGACAATAAGCTTTAAAACGATACTAAAAAGTGTGACCCTGGTGCTCGATTAGTCGTAAATAAATTAGATTAAAAACGATTACTAAAAAAACGACATGACTTTCGTGCCCACCCAATAGTATTTTTAAAATTCGTAGAAAAAATATTAATAATTTTTAATCAAATAAATTAAACTCAATAACTGTAATCATAAGGACTATAATCGGGGGTGTCACAGAAAACCATTCCAACCAAATTTCCCCCGAATAGCAAATCTCGGTGTCACAGACGTCATTTTTGACGGTTTCTAAATCCCCCGTTCTTTGCCGGACGTTTTGGTAAAATCAACCAACTTACAAATGTTTCCCAAAAATATAACTTTATTTAAGACAACTCTAATGAATTTTATGAACTATCTGCATACTACGATTTTTATATTTACTTCGGGTTGTATTTAAAAATATGCTTTTTATAAAAACTCTCAAAAAAATTAGCTTAAAAAAATCCGTCGGAAAACCGTCTAACCTGACAGTGGTACCAACTAGCTCGAACTTTAAAATACCAAATTTCGGAGTGGTTATCGAAATGTTGTGCTAAAGAATTATTTATTCAAAGGTACTTAGTATAGTAGTTAAAAATAAAACTTATTTCTGGTAAAAATTTCATGGAAAAAGAAGTTGTAGTTATTGAGAAATTAATAAAAACATGCCGCCTTTGCAAAAAGGTGGCAACACTGTCGTGAAAAATGTCCTATTTTGGCCCGAAACAACGCCGGGTGTGAAGAAGAAGAAGACATGTAAGTAAAAGTAAACAATTTTTGTTCATTATTAATTTAAACTAATAAACTTTGCTAGTTTTCAGGGGTAAACATAGGTCACTAGCATAAGACGCCATATTCTTTCGATTCATTCGCGATAATATCGACATTGCCAAAGGATTTACTCAGGGCGGCCGCGTTCTTGTGACCACTGCTTGGAAGGACTTGGCCAATGAGTTAAATCCCCACGGACTACCATGTAAAACCGCTTCAAGGGATTCTCCTCTGCATCCTAGCCTAGAGCAAGAGTTCGTGCAGATGGCATTTTGCTTTAAAATTCGTGCCAACTTATAAACGTAAATAAACAAACGCAGCCGCTGCAAACAGCTGTTCAGGGCTGCAATAGAGGTAGCCTGGCGGGAATTTCAAATTTTTCATATTTTTCTTATATTGTGTACAATATGCGCTTTAAACAAGTATTCTTTTTGTAATTTGGCAAGAAAAACATAAATTAAGTTATAAACTTAGTGGAAAATAGTCAAAATAAGACAAATAAAACTCGATAATTAATGAATATTCAATATTTAGTGTGTGTATCCAGCCCTGGTCGTTTTTCGGTAAATTTTCCGAAAAAAGGAAATCTCTCGAATTTCTGTGACACCTACGGTTTTGATCGGTTGGTTTCTAAACCAACCGTCCCCAAATCCGTCCCCGGTTTCTGTGACACCCCCGAATAATATTTATTGATGATTTAAATTTATTTCCGTGCCACACGGCTTTTGAATAAGATTCTGTGCCAATTTCATTTTAAACTTTAAAATTTAAAGCAACAACCAAGATTTTCTAAAATATTAATAAATATTGAATAAATAATACAAATAATAATAAGAATGATGACGGGACTCAAAAAAATTATCGAAATATTTGATCAATATTTACATAGAAAACTATTATTGTTTTTTTTTACATTTTTAAATGAAATAATTGAAATAAAATAATTTGATCGTCCGATCGTGGCCTAAGCCATTTTGAAGTGTTATTAACAAATAAAAATTAGTGTTGGTAGTATTGATAACACTTAACATGAAACCGAATTGGCGAAAAATACCTACTATACCTATAATATACGTACATTTTAATGATTACGGTCCCTGAAAAATGTTATTTAAATGAAATATTTATTCGCGGGCAAAGTATGACCTCAAGTTACAACGAAATTATGACCAATTATTATCATTCTTCGGAATGTTGGTATTATCAAATATATGATGCACGGTCACATCAATTTTAAAATTTGGTGCAAAAAGTGAAAATAGTTAATGTTAATCTAAAAAACAAGAAAAAGGTGAGTGATAAAATAAATGTTGTCGTTTAATAATCTTAATTTCAGCGTTACAGAGGTTAGTATCACAGATATTTTCGCCATTAATAAATATAAGCCTCCAGATGCTATCTTCAACACAAATTCAGCATTTCAGTGTCACTTGAAATGTTTATACCCGTTACTCGTAGAGTAAAAGGGTATATTGTATTCGTGCAAAAGTATGTAACAGGTAGAAGGAAGCTTTTCCGACCCTATAAAGTATATATATTCTTGATCAGGATCACTAGCCGAGTCGATCTAGCCATGTCTGTCTGTCCGTCTGTCTGTCCGTCTGTCTGTCTGTCCGTCTGTATGAACGCTGAGATCTTGGAAACTATAAAAGCTAGAAGATTGGCGTTTTGCATGCAGATTCTAGGAGTTCCTACGCAGCGCAAGTTTGTTTCAAAAGGGTGCCACGCCCCCTCTAACGCCCACAATCGCTTATATACGATTTTAAAATTTCAATATTTCGGAAAAGTAAAAATTCAGTTTTATTGTGTTTATCAATACCTATCGAAATGTAGAAGAAATTTTTCAAATCGGACCATTCGTTAAAAAGTTATGCGTGTTCAAAGTTTCTATCTCCATCTCCCTCGCACTCCCTTTACCTGAGTAACGGGTATCTGATTGTCGGGGCACCCGACTATGGCGTTCTCTCTTGTTTTAATCTTCGCCAGTGGTAAATGGTGTGCGGTGTTCATTAAATGGTTGTATAAATGGTACTTCAGTAATAACTTAGTTGTTTAACTAAATCAAAATATTACATTTGTTTCAGCCTGACCGATTGAGACTTCTTGGGACCAGAACTGTTGCGCCTGCATTTGCCATATTTCATTTTTTCTTCTCATAGTTTAAAACAGCTGATCAGAGAGTAAATGATCGGCCATGGCAAAATAGGCATAATTACTCTTTTTATTATTCCTGGTCTTACATTCATATCTTAATTATTTTTGATATTTTCAAAAGACAGGCTTACAAGATATGGATACCTAAGACCTGCATTCGGCCAAGCAAAAACCAGCAATGCTTCAGGCATTAACAATTTTTAATTCCAATGCTTCGATTGTAAATATTATTAATAAATACACATACAAATATTACATGAAAAAAAGTTATTTTTTGTTGTGGGAAATCAGATACTGCAAATAATTAGAAAACCAAAATTGCGAGGGTGTAGAAAAGCAAATATTGCAAGTGGAGGAAAATCATAACTGAGTACGTGTGGAAAATCTATAATGCGGGAAGTCGAAAAACCAGTGGATTTTGGCCTGCATTCTACTGCCAGAGATCCAGATAGAAACCTCATTTCCCCCTTACTTTTTGTGTCACCCCAGTGTATTTTGAAACCAGAGATGGAAGAAATGTAAGGGTTAAATGAGGTTTTGTCCCTTCCGCTTGTGTGGAGAAACCTGACGAAAATATGTTATTTTCCAGAGGAATTTTCCCGGTGGGTTGTGTTGTGTTCAAAGTAATAAGTTTGTGTTGAGCCTACTTAAGAAAGTTAAAGTGCGATCCTTCAAAGAGGGATGACCGTAAAAGGTTTTAGTTGTTTGGGGGTGTACGTAAAAATACGGGTGATACGTTCCGTTAAATTTTTTTGGTTTTCTCAAAGTCATCTATAGAGAAAAGTTTAATGTTTGTCCTGTTTTTTTCTAACAATGTTTAATATAAAGTCTTCCTGCTTAATAATAGTTTTATGGAATATTTGTAGGAGCTTTTGGTTTTGGTTAACTTGACACTTCCTCTGAGGAAGAAGGCGACTATAGCTACGAAGAAGAATTCACCAGCGATGAAGACGACGAAACACCTTAGCTAGGTATATCAAGGGATCAGCTTGATATACTACTGGAAGAACTTCTCCGCCAAAAGGAAGTCATCAAAAATATACAACAACAAGTCAATTCAAATTCCAATCCATCTGCTATAGAAGAGAATAACAACAATGAAGACTTCCCTACGTAAAAATTATCCTTCAACAATCTATAACTAAAAAAGACACCGAAAGACAAAACTTTACCAGCAAAGAAGACATCAACCTTCTAGTCCTCTTCAACGAAAACCCTAAAAATTAGAGGAATTCTGTCTAACAAAAATACTCTTAGTTTTGTATACAAAAATTTAATGTATACACCTTGGAAGATCTATTAAACACTAAAGATATTCTTATGCAAAATAAAATGTTATTCTTTACATACACCCCAAAACAACTAAAACCCCATAATATTATTATAAAACAAGATACAACGCTATAGTCAGGTGCCCCGACTATCAGATACCCGTTACTCAGCTAAAGGGAGTGCGAGGGAGATGGAGATATAAAATTTTGATCGCGCATAACTTTTTAACGAATGATCCGATTTGAAAAATTTCTTTTAAAATTCGATAGGTATTGATGAACACAATAAAACTGAATTTTTACTATTCCGAAATCTTAAAAAGTTAGAGTGGGCGTGGCGCTCGGCTGAAACAAACTTGCGCTGCGTAGGAAGCCCAAGAATATGTGTGAGTAATACCAATACCAATACCAAATTTCTAGCGTTTGTAGTTTCCTAGGTCTCAGCGTTCATACAGACAGACGGACAGACGGACATGGCTATATCGACTCGGCTAGTGACCCTGATCAAGAATATATATACTTTATAGGGTCGGAAACGCTTCCTTCTAGCTGTTACATACTTTTGCACGAATACAATATACCCTTTTACTCTACGAGTAACGGGTATAAAAATATACATAGTGAAAAAGACGATTAAATTATACATATTTTTAATGAAAATGGGCTGTGAACAGGTGAGGATTTTGGGTTGTAATTAGGCGCTGAAAAGGCGCCAAAAAGGTGATAAATTAGGAAAAGTGGTGATGAACAGGTGATAAAGAAGCGCCAGGTTTCGTGCACTGATGAACCCCTACACCGAGAAAAAAAACCGTTCTCATCGATGTTGATTTTAGTATTTTCGATCACAAAACCTAGCCAAGATCGAATCATACTAAAAATGCTAAAATCAACATCGATGTCATCTCGGTTTTGAGAATGGTTTTTTAGTATGTGTGCTATCGATATCCTGCAATTCCATTCAACGCCTTTTTGGCAGTGAATCTCTGCTAAAAATTGAGCACTAAGCGCTCAATCACTAGTGAATTTGTATGAAAAATAGCGATGATTTTAACATGGGCATGTCCTAGGGGCTCATCACTGCCAGAAACTAGCGCTTTTTTAGCACCTGTTCATCACCATTTTTCATCGCCTAATTCATCACCAAATTTTTAGGCGCGCGCTGATTTACTGCTATTTCACCACCTTAATTTCGTAAAGAGAGAGATTGAGAGAGAGGGGGTTGGTGAGAGAGTCGATTCTGCCGAGGCTCTGCCGGCGTCGCAGTCGACTCAGTGCAATTTAGCGCTCGGTCTGAATTCGGTAACTGCAGGGTATCGAGATGACGTCTTCTTGGTTTCAACATCGAATCGATGTCGATTTCAAGATTAAAATGGAATAAGAAGAAAAAAAAATTGAGGAATCGGGAATTATGCCTGTTGCACCCCCCTCCTGTCGGTCGGTGTTGTCGTTGGTTCTCAACTTATTTTTCTCTCCTTTATTTAAACACATGGATGACGTCACTATGTTCGTACATAAACACATTTAGTTTCAAATTTTAACTGAAACAATAACTAAAATTATTATATAATTAACAAATGATAAATATAAAAATCAAATAACTTATTATCTTGGGGAAAACACCTTGGTCGCTCGTGGGAATCGAACCCCTTACCTCACAGTTTGCAGTCAAACACTCTACTAGCTGCGCCAAGGAGGCATCACGTGAGGCGCTGTACATTCACATCTTGTTCTTTTGGGTTCTTGGTTTTTACTCTTATTTAGCCATTTACGTGTGTGTTAGATTAACTAAATCCTAATTTGTATTATATATTTATGAATATTAATGAGTAAAAAAAAAAAAAAAGACGCAAAGAATTTCCGCCTCGACGTGGGACTGAACACACACTTCCGACTATACGCTTACAAAACATAATCCGTACGCTTTAGTCCCCTAGGCTACCGATATCAAGAACCATGACTGCCCGATAACTACAAGAGACGAATTCGGCCTCTCTCTCCTTTCCCTCACGTCCCTCTTCTACAAAATCAAAAGTAAGATTGATTTAGACTGGGAATACTAGAATCAACACTGTTTTCATCTTGATATCAAGAAGAAAAAAGTGAGAATACAAATACTAAAAACAAGATCGGTCGATGTTGATTTTTTTCGTTCTCAATTTTTCTGGGTGTAGGACATGCCCATGTTAAAATCATCGCTATTTTTCATCCAAATTCACTAGTGAATGAGCGCTTGGTGCTCAATTTTCGTCATTGATTCACTGCTAAAAAATTTAGGAATGGTACTGCAGGGTATAAATACTCCAACCACCTTAAAATCAGAATTTGATAAAATAAATGAACTTGCTTGGTCCTTTGATCGAATTCACAAGCAAAATGACAGCCTATCGACAGTTAACCCACAGCACCAGGCTCATGCTAACCTAATCCAAAGCACAGTAAGGAAAACATTCTTAAGCGAAAACAGCCCATTCATAACCTTTAATGAAAATATTACTGCGGAAACTGGCAAAATGCGGAAGAACATAGGTTCACAAACATCAATCAACTTTTTGAGCTTATAAAAGTGGGAGAGCAAAGAAAACGCTTGGTTCAGATGGAACGAGCAACTACCTTCTAACAATAATGAATATACCAATATACCTGTACTAAGACACAGCAAAAATAAAAATTGGCCCCATCTTCCAAAATCCACCGTTCCACAATCGCCACTAAAGGCATTTTTCCACTTTGCGTTTTTTTCGGTATTTTTCGGTATTTTCGATTGGCAACGCGATAGGCGGACGTGAGGTGTTTCCATTGGCAAACGCGTCTGAAAACAGCTGTTCTGCTATTGTCATTTGTGAGCTGAAGTAAACAATGGATTTAAATAATTTGTTATTGATAAATACAATCACAGAACAGCATTTGAACAGCGTAAATATATGTGGAAACATTGCTGCAATGATGAAAGCAGCACATCCCACGTTATGCTGCTTGAGCATCTGTTGCCAGCAGTTGGTAGAGCTCCAAATAAAGATCGGATAGCGGCAAACAAATGCGTCGGAAACCCGGGAGTGCTGATAGCAAAAGGATCTGCTGCTGTCGGTCGGTGTTGTCGTTGGTTCTCAACTTATTTTTCTCTCCTTTATTTAAACACATGGATGACGTCACTATGTTCGTACATAAACACATTTAGTTTCAAATTTTAACTGAAACAATAACTAAAATTATTATATAATTAACAAATGATAAATATAAAAATCAAATAACTTATTATCTTGGGGAAAACACCTTGGTCGCTCGTGGGAATCGAACCCCTTACCTCACAGTTTGCAGTCAAACACTCTACTAGCTGCGCCAAGGAGGCATCACGTGAGGCGCTGTACATTCACATCTTGTTCTTTTGGGTTCTTGGTTTTTACTCTTATTTAGCCATTTACGTGTGTGTTAGATTAACTAAATCCTAATTTGTATTATATATTTATGAATATTAATGAGTAAAAAAAAAAAAAAAGACGCAAAGAATTTCCGCCTCGACGTGGGACTGAACACACACTTCCGACTATACGCTTACAAAACATAATCCGTACGCTTTAGTCCCCTAGGCTACCGATATCAAGAACCATGACTGCCCGATAACTACAAGAGACGAATTCGGCCTCTCTCTCCTTTCCCTCACGTCCCTCTTCTACAAAATCAAAAGTAAGATTGATTTAGACTGGGAATACTAGAATCAACACTGTTTTCATCTTGATATCAAGAAGAAAAAAGTGAGAATACAAATACTAAAAACAAGATCGGTCGATGTTGATTTTTTTCGTTCTCAATTTTTCTGGGTGTAGGACATGCCCATGTTAAAATCATCGCTATTTTTCATCCAAATTCACTAGTGAATGAGCGCTTGGTGCTCAATTTTCGTCATTGATTCACTGCTAAAAAATTTAGGAATGGTACTGCAGGGTATAAATACTCCAACCACCTTAAAATCAGAATTTGATAAAATAAATGAACTTGCTTGGTCCTTTGATCGAATTCACAAGCAAAATGACAGCCTATCGACAGTTAACCCACAGCACCAGGCTCATGCTAACCTAATCCAAAGCACAGTAAGGAAAACATTCTTAAGCGAAAACAGCCCATTCATAACCTTTAATGAAAATATTACTGCGGAAACTGGCAAAATGCGGAAGAACATAGGTTCACAAACATCAATCAACTTTTTGAGCTTATAAAAGTGGGAGAGCAAAGAAAACGCTTGGTTCAGATGGAACGAGCAACTACCTTCTAACAATAATGAATATACCAATATACCTGTACTAAGACACAGCAAAAATAAAAATTGGCCCCATCTTCCAAAATCCACCGTTCCACAATCGCCACTAAAGGCATTTTTCCACTTTGCGTTTTTTTCGGTATTTTTCGGTATTTTCGATTGGCAACGCGATAGGCGGACGTGAGGTGTTTCCATTGGCAAACGCGTCTGAAAACAGCTGTTCTGCTATTGTCATTTGTGAGCTGAAGTAAACAATGGATTTAAATAATTTGTTATTGATAAATACAATCACAGAACAGCATTTGAACAGCGTAAATATATGTGGAAACATTGCTGCAATGATGAAAGCAGCACATCCCACGTTATGCTGCTTGAGCATCTGTTGCCAGCAGTTGGTAGAGCTCCAAATAAAGATCGGATAGCGGCAAACAAATGCGTCGGAAACCCGGGAGTGCTGATAGCAAAAGGATCTGCTGCAAAAGGCGTTCATATATATACATATATCTGAACAGGCATTTAAATAATTCTCTGACACGACCCGCGACAGCAGTAGCTGCAGCTTCTGCGGCGGCACGTCAGTGAACAGAATCTGAGCCGGGTCTGAAAGGACTACGAGGACATTGTGCGCCAGAAGGAGGGATATGTGCCCTTTTCCAGCAGTCGCCTGTCAACGTGTGTCACTTGAATATGGAATGGCCCTCTATGGTCGAAGCAGATTTTGTACCTGCGCTCAAATGGGACCAGGAGGTCGCCTTAATGGACGAATGGCGGGCGCACGTGATCAAGAAGCAAACGTCAAGATCATGGAGCCGGGGAAGAAGGCCCATGTGCCTGCGCTGCAACGACCAACGGGCCATTCCATTGGATAAACGTACTGCTACTACCCTTTATGCGCTTATATCAGATTATGCCAGAACATTTGGCATATCAAAAACCAAAATTACACGAAATAAAGTTCAGTAAAAATCTGTAAACAATTCAATATCATCAATAAATGTTTTTAATTTACCCGCTTCTTATCAGCTTCTTATCAGTTTCAAATACAGAAAAATTATCATGCCTGGTTAATACTGCTGAAAAATACCACAAATTTGACTTCGCAGCCCTGTAACGCGACAATTTTCCACCCTCTCCTCCCCTCCCCTCGCCAACAAGTTTTGTATGGGATTTGGGCGCGTTCAACGGTAAATGGATGCAAACGCGACGCGTCCATAATGAGCAGAGGGCATAAGTCACCGACGCTTATTTGACGCTCATATATTTTTCGACTTCATTTCATTAGCCATGTGCTGCTGTAGGCTGGGTTTGTGGTTGCCATGAACTTATGTCTTGGAACTTACTGGTTCAAATTTGAATCTGGCGGCACTTCTTTCAACTATCGTGGATCATGGCTAAACAATTAAAAAGAATTCTACCGAATTGATGGTTTTCACGACAGCTGTGAGCAGTGCTGCAGTTGCGGGGGCGGGAAAAATATATTTTTTCAAATTGAGCGCGCAATATTTGATATATTTTACTTTTACGTCATCGAAATGTATCATGAGCGTTCAGCAGAACAAACTTGATTACTGATTACTGATCCATCAGTGATCAGTGATCATGTTGTTCTGCTGAACGCGGCCATTGCTTCTGGCATGTATCGATAGTCGAAATATCGAAACTTATTAACATAATAAGTTTAAAAAAAACCATCAATTCGGTGTATTTCTTTATAATTGTTCAGCCATAGCTGTGATAGCTGTGAGCCATGCTGCAGTTGCGGGGACAAGAAAAATACTGTTTTTTACTTTACGTCATCGAAATGTATCATAAGCGTTCAACAGATCAAATTTGATCACTGATTTCTGATCCATCAGCAGAACTATCGTAAGAAATCCATCAGTGATCAGTGATCATGTTGTTCTGCGGAACGCGAACGTTTTTTCAAAAACTGATAGCTTTAAATTTATAATTTTTTCACTGAACTTGATTTAGGCGATCCCCAATCTGCCGATTTACCGTGCATGTTGGTACAACGTCTGAGAGTGGAGCCCTATGCAATTTAATATTTGCCCCTCTTTTTTGTATGGTGAAAATCCGAGTGCATTCACTGTTAAACGATTTTCTCTAGGACTGACTGAGCTCAATGTCACTTTCTGACAAGAAGCTTGAATTCGGCCGAAATCGGATAGGGAGACAGAATGCATTCGCGAATGTATATTCGTAATCGATCGTTTCTGCAGCTTTTGGAACATAGGATTGTAATGGGGCATTGTTTTTGATTCTCGCTCTCCCTTTTCATCGAGACTTCGGGAATCGTTCGGGTCGTATAATTTTTTTTCTGTTGCACGTTTCTAAGTTTACTTATGCTGTTATTCCACGACATTGTTCGACTCATTCATTAGAGCATTCATAAGAAGCATAGAAAGGGACAAATATATATCAGAGCTCGTAAACAACTGTCGACACTTTCAATCTGTTCGACAAATAATGCCCTCTGCTCATTATGGACGCGTCGCGTTTGCATCCATTTACCGTTGAACGCGCCCAAATCCCATACAAAACTTGTAGGCGAGGGATGGGGAGGGGAGGGTGGAAAATTGTCGCGTTACAGGGCTGCGAAGTCAAATTTGTGGTATTTTTCAGCAGTATTAACCAGGCATGATAATTTTTCTGTACCTGAAACTGATAAAGGCATTTCCCACTTTGCGTTTTTTTTGGTATTTTTCGGTATTTTCGATTGGCAACGCGATAGGCGGACGTGAGGTGTTTCCATTGGCAAACGCGTCTGAAAACAGCTGTTCTGCTATTTTCATTTGCGAGCTGAAGTAAACAATGGATTTAAATAATTTGTTATTGATAAATACAATCTCAGAACAGCATTTGAACAGCATTTGAACAGCGTAAATATATGTGGAAACATTGCTGCAATGATGAAAGCAGTTACCACATCCTACGTTATGCTGCTTGAGCATCTGTTGCCAGCAGTTGGTGGAGCTCCAAATAAAGATCGGGTAGCGGCAAACAAATGCGTCGGAAACCCAGGAGTGCTGAAAGCAAAAGGATCTGCTGCAGAAGGCGTTCATATATATAGATCTGAACAGGCATTTAAATAATTCTCTGACACGACCCGCGACAGCAGTAGCTGCAGCTTCTGCGGCGGCACGTCAGTGAACAGAATCTGAGCCGGGGCTGAAAGGACTACGAAGACATTGTGCGCCAGAAGGAGGGATATGTGCCCTTTTCCAGCAGTCGCCTCTTAACGTGTGTCACTTGAATATGGAATGGTCCTCTATGATCGAAGCAGATTTTGTACCTGCGCTCAAATGGGACCAGGAGGTCGCCTTGATGGACGAATGGCGGGCGCACGTGATCAAGAAGGAACGTCAAGATCAAGGAGCCGGGGAAGAAGGCCCATGTGCCTGCGCTGCAACGACCAATAGGCCATTCCATTGGATAAACGTACTGCTACTTCCCTTTGTGCGCTTATATCATCCTCGAGATACTGAACTATTGCCAGATCATTTGGCATATCAAAAACCAAAATTACACGAAATAAAGTTCAATAAAAATCTGTAAATAATTTAATATCAAAAATAAATGTTTTTAATTTACCCGCTTCTTATCAGCTTCTTATGCCCTCTGCTCATTATGGACGCGTCGCGTTTGCATCCATTTACCGTTGAACGCGCCCAAATCCCATACAAAACTTGTTGGCTAGGGATGGGGAGGGGAGGGTGGAAAATTGTCGCGTTACAGGGCAGCGAAGTCAAATTTGTGGTATTTTTCAGCAGTATTAACCAGGCATGATAATTTTTCTGTACCCGAAACTGATAAGAAGCGGGTAAATTAAAAACATCTATTGTTGATATTGAATATTTACATATTTTTATTAAAAAGTTTTTATTATTTTATTGTCAGAACGAAACAGGTTAATTTCTGTTCTCAGTTTTTTCTGTCTTTGCTCAACAGAAAACAGTTTGTTTTGTGTCAAATGTGTTTCTGTTTTTCAGAGACAGTTATTCTGGGACAGTTATTCATGTGTCTCATTGTCAAAAAGTAAAAGTTAAAAAAAAAATTTTAATGTTTTTAATGATTTGGATCCCAACAGCACAAAAAGCGATGTGCGGGAAATATCGAAAAAGAGAAAATCACAATTGCGACCAGCGAAGAATCTTTAACTTCTTCAATTGTAAAAATTGTAACTACGGATGGGAGGTCTTTCACGCTTTTAGACAGCGATGGGTTCCGCGAGATTGTGGACCCAATATAAGACGCCCTATAGAATCGCGAAATGTTATACAATTAAAGGAGCAGACTTTAATGAAGGGAAAGTTGTTATCCCTGAAAATCCATGCTGCCACAAGATTGGACAAAGCCATTTTGGGTGTAAATTTGCCACTCATTCCGACAACGCTGAACAATTCCCAGATTGTTGTTAAAACATTAGGAATGATACAGCATTTACACTCGCATACCGGCCAGTACATACAAAAAAGATTTTGGAAGTTCTGCAGGATTACGAAATAGAACTTGATCAAATCTTCAGATAAAAATTAAATTTAATAACATTTTTAATAGATGTCCTGAATGACTCTCTTTTGAACGACGACAAACAAGATGACCTTATGGAAAAGCTGGATACGACACAACTGGAAAATATTCAACTTGTTCGATGCGCTGCTCACACCCTGCAAATGTGCGTGATTGATGTCAATAAGACGAGCGAGGTCAGCAGCAATATCAACAATATGGAAAGCTTTGCATACGGAAACTCATAGGTAAGAGAATTTATGGCTTTTCACCATGAGCAGACGATTCTTAGTGGAACGCAAAAAAACCATTCCTACGCTGGGCATTTTAACCACACCCAAAAAAAAAACTTGGTAAAATTAACCAATATAATTGTCAAACAGTCCCCAACCACAAAAATTGTCAATTCTACCAATCAAATAGTTACTTTCACAACATTAAATACAGACAATTAGCAAAGACACACTAAATTGGTGTAGGTGGTAGAATTAAATTAAGAACTTTCTTTCCGTGGAGCACATAATAAAGGGCACGAATATAGACTGGAAATTCGTAGAGCTTTATATAACTGCTTTTAAACCCACTTATGAAGCAACTCTAAAGTTACAACAAAAAGAACTTCCATTTAGGGCCGGTTTCTCGAGTGCCGGCTAACATTTCTCGAACAGATAAAGTCCCTGCTAATGCATTTTGGCTTTCTCGAGCATCAATGTGAGAGCTAACTTTGACAGGGACTCGGACTCTCTGTTAAGCGTTTTCGGCTCGATAAAATGAAGGCTGATTTCCCAAAGCCAACTAAGAGGAAGGAACGAAATCACAGCTGACTTTGGCTTTGAAATATACCCAAAACAGCTGATGAAATATCAGCTTTACAGCTCAATTCTGTGCGTTAACAGCACTCTGTTATTGTTTCTCGTTTAGAAAAATTAAAGGAGTCGAGAAAACCGATTTGCTTTTACGAACAGTTTATCTGGTCTTTAAGTTTTTCGGACAGATAGCAGGGACTTTGACAGGGACTCGAGAAACCGGCCCTAAGTGATTTTTTTATTCTATGGATAGTTAAAACTCAAATGCAAAAAAACTAGGGAGAGTAAATTACTTGACAACGACGCCTTGTTATCTGCTATTTACATGGATCCAAGAATTAACTTAGTGTTAAGTCGCGAACAAAAAATGTTAGCCAAGCTAAAGACATTTTTCCACTGCGGTTTTTTCGGTATTTTTCGGTATTTTCGATTGGCAACGCGATAGGCGGACGTGAGGTGTTTCCATTGGCAAACGCGTCTAAAAGCAGCTGTTCTGCTATTGTCATTTGCGAGCTGAAGTAAACAATGGATTTAAATAATTTGTTATTGATAAATACAATCTCAGAACAGCATTTGAACAGCGTAAATATATGTGGAAACATTGCTGCAATGATGAAAGCAGTTACCACATCCCACGTTATGCTCCTTGAGCATCTGTTACCAGTAGTTGGTGGAGCTCCAAATAAAGATCGGGTAGCGGCAAACAAATGCGTCGGAAACCCGAGAGTGCTGAAAGCAAAAGGATCTGCTGCAGAAGGCGTTCATATAAATGAACTGGCATTTAAATAATTCTCTGACACGACCCGCGACAGCAGTAGCTGCAGCTTCTGCGGCGTCACGTCAGTGAACAGAATCTGAGCCGGGGCTGAAAGGAGTACGAGGACATTGTGCGCCAGAAGGAGGGAGATGTGCCCTTTTCCAGCAGTCACTGTCAACGTGTGGCACTTGAATATGGAATGGCCCTCTATGGTCGAAGCTGATTTTGTACCTGCGCTCAAATGGGACCAGGAGGTCGCCTTGAAGGACGAATGGCGGGCGCACGTGACCAAGAAGCAAACCTCATGATCATGGAGCCGGGGAAGAAGGCCCATGTGCCTGCGCTGCAACGACCAACGGGCCATTCCATTGGATAAACGTACTGCTACTACCCTTTATGCGCTTATATCATCCTCGAAATACTGAACTATTGCCAGATCATTTGGCATATCAAAAACAAAAACAAGAGAGAACGCTATAGTCGGGTGCCCCGACAATCAGATACCCGTTACTCAGGTAAAGGGAGTGCGAGGGAGATGGAGATAGAAACTTTGAACACGCATAACTTTTTAACGAATGGTCCGATTTGAAAAATTTCTTCTACATTTCGATAGGTATTGATAAACACAATAAAACTGCATTTTTACTTTTCCGAAATATTGAAATTTTTAAAATCGTATATAAGCGATTGTGGGCGTTAGAGGGGGCGTGGCACCTTTTTGAAACAAACTTGCGCTGCGTAGGAACTCCTAGAATCTGCATGCAAAATGCCAATCTTCTAGCTTTTATAGTTTCCGAGATCTCAGCGTTCATACAGACAGACAGACAGACGGACAGACAGACGGACAGACAGACGGACAGACAGACGGACAGACAGACGGACAGACAGACGGACAGACAGACGGACAGACAGACGGACAGACAGACGGACAGACGGACATGGCTAGATCGACTCGGCTAGTGATCCTGATCAAGAATATATATACTTTATGGTGTCGGAAACGCTTCCTTCTAGCTGTTACATACTTTTGCACGAATACAATATACCCTTTTACTCTACGAGTAACGGGTATAATTACACGAAATTAAGTTCAATAAAAATCTGTAAATAATTTAATATCAACAATAAATGTTTTTAATTTACCCGCTTTTTATCAGCTTCTTATCAGTTTCGGGTACAGAAAAATTATCATGCCTGGTTAATACTGCTGAAAAATACCACAAATTTGACTTCGCAGCCCTGTAACGCGACAATTTTCCACCCTCCCCTCCCCCACCCCATCCCTCGCCAACAAGTTTTGTATGGGATTTGGGCGCGTTTAACGGTAAATGGATGCAAACGCGACGCGTCCATAATGAGCAGAGGGCATACATTTAAAAATGAATCGATTCTCGAAGGCAAATTTCCACCACTGGAAAGTCGGATATGTTTGCAACCTATCTAGATTAATAGAACAAAATATGTACATAAAAATAGCGTCGACCAGTTAGCAACAAAAGTGGAACGGTAGAATTTGAAACACTGGGGCCATTTTTATTTATTAAATTTTCTCGCTATTTGTCTGCAAGTGTTTCAAAAATGCATTCGAAAAATCGGGTATCCACCATTTGGTTAACTGCTCCCCTCACAGAGGTTGTGCCAATATGCACGCTAAACCAGGTTATTAAGCGTTAATTCAAGCTTCTTGTCTGGAAGTTTCATCAAAATCAAACCCACAGATTTTGAGTAAAACGCCTAACAGTTAACCAACCTCGGATTTTCCCATACAAAAAAGGGGCCAAAAATTAATTTGTCTGGGGCTCCACTCATAGAGGTTGTGCCAACATGCACGGTAAATGGGCAGATTGGGGATCCTCCTAAGAACGTTTTGTGAAAATTTCATGAAAATTAAACCCACAGTTTTCGAGAAAATTGATTTACAGTGTGGGGGTTAAATGGTCAAATTTTGAAATTGGCCGTTTCCCGCTGACTGCGCCAGCGAGACACCTTACAGCCATGACATCAACCATGTAAAAATCCATACTTTTTCTATGCAAACTTTAAGTAATTCAAACAGCTCTCACAGAGGTTGTGCCAACTTGCACGGTACATCAACAGAAAGGGCATGTTTTTAAGTAATTTCTGCATTAATTTCAGCGAAATCAATCCCACAGATTTCGAGATTTCAAGTCATTTTAATAATGGCTTTTCCCACGCGGTCACACTGTCCAGCCAGCGAGACAGCGTACGGAGCCATGACATAAACCATCAATATGTTAATGTTTTCTATGCAAACTTTAAGTAATTAATACAGCTCTCACAGAGGTTGTGCCAACTTGCACGGTACATCAACAGAAAGGGCATGTTTTTAAGTAATTTCTGCATTAATTTCAGCGAAATCAATCCCACAGATTTCGAGATTTCAAGTCATTTTAATTAAAGCTTTTCCCACGCGGTCACACTGTCCAGCCAGCGAGACAGCGTACGGAGCCATGACATAAACCATCAATATGTTAAGGTTTTCTATGCAAACTTTAAGTGATTAATACAGCTCTCACAGAGGTTGTGCCAACTTGCACGGTATATCAATAGAAGGGGCATGTTTTTAAGTAATTTCTGCATTAATTTCAGCGAAATCAAACCCACAGATTTCGAGATTTCAAGTCATTTTAATTAAGGCTTTTCCCACGCGGTCACACTGTCCAGCCAGCGAGACAGCGTAGGGAGCCATGACATAAACCATCAATATGTTAATGTTTTCTATGCAAACTTTAAGTAATTAATACAGCTCTAACAGAGGTTGTGCCAACTTGCACGGTATATCAATAGAAGGGGCATGTTTTTAAGTAATTTCTGCATTAATTTCGGCGAAATCAAACCCACAGATTTCGAGATTTCAAGTCATTTTAATTAAGGCTTTTCCCACGCGGTCACACTGTCCAGCCAGCGAGACAGCGTACGGAGCCATGACATAAACCATCAATATGTTAATGTTTTCTATGCAAACTTTAAGTAATTAATACAGCTCTCACAGAGGTTGTGCCAACTTGCACGGTACATCAACAGAAAGGGCATGTTTTTAAGTAATTTCTGCATTAATTTCAGCGAAATCAATCCCACAGATTTCGAGATTTCAAGTCATTTTAATAATGGCTTTTCCCACGCGGTCACACTGTCCAGCCAGCGAGACAGCGTACGGAGCCATGACATAAACCATCAATATGTTAATGTTTTCTATGCAAACTTTAAGTAATTAATACAGCTCTCACAGAGGTTGTGCCAACTTGCACGGTACATCAACAGAAAGGGCATGTTTTTAAGTAATTTCTGCATTAATTTCAGCGAAATCAATCCCACAGATTTCGAGATTTCAAGTCATTTTAATTAAAGCTTTTCCCACGCGGTCACACTGTCCAGCCAGCGAGACAGCGTACGGAGCCATGACATAAACCATCAATATGTTAAGGTTTTCTATGCAAACTTTAAGTAATTAATACAGCTCTCACAGAGGTTGTGCCAACTTGCACGGTACATCAACAGAAAGGGCATGTTTTTAAGTAATTTCTGCATTAATTTCAGCGAAATCAAACCCACAGATTTCGAGATTTCAAGTCATTTTAATTATGGCTTTCCCACGCGGTCACACTGACCAGCCCCAAATAGCGAGAAAATTTAAAATATAAAAATGGCCCCAGTGTTCCAAATTCCACCGTTCCACTTTCGTTGCTAACTGGTCGACGCTATTTTGACGTACATAAAAAATTGGCTTCGTGTTCTAAATTTTGCCGCTAAGTCACCGACGCACACTGACGTTAGTGCTAGCATAAGTAAATGTGGCATAGAGTCCATTCATGTGAAACGGCTGGGACTTTTGACAAATATGAAACTCCCACAGAGCACAACCACCATCCGATAATAGCTGACTTGAAGAGCATTTGCTAATTTAATTTGGTAATTTTAAGAACATTTGGGGTCAATTTGAGAACGAAAAGTTCATAAAAAACAAAAATAAACAAGATTTCTGCACTTGCCACTTGCTGTTTTTCTGTGCGCCTGGTAGAGATGTATTTAATATTCTTACTTTTAGTGGTTGAATTATTTTTGATATTATTATTAGAAGTACATATTAACATTAGAAATAATATTTTATTAAAACTTACGATTCACGATGTCCTCTTGCGGGATCGAACCTGGGCTACTCTATGTCAAAGGCGGACGGTCTAACAGCTGGACCACGGAACCAATTTTTCAAGTACGGACAAACGGGGCACTAGACTTTCATGTTCAGCGTTCGCAATTTTTGAACCATCGTTCATAATCTGACCACAATCGTTCAAAGCTCGCGTTTTTTACCAAAAAGTTCATGATTTGACCCCGCGGCGTTTGTTTTTCATGAACGAAAAATAGCGAACGGGTTGTTTTTAAATCATGATTTTTTCGTTCTTTTTTTTCTGGGTGTAGAAGTATATACTACACTTTTAATTAATATTAGTTATTATTTACGAATTGCAGAACATATTCTGAGATTGTAACCATTGATGTTTTCGTTCGCAGAACAGCTTAAATTTTGGTCCACACATAGCAACCGGTTTTCGAATGCTTTTTCGTTCGTAACAAACTACAAATAATTCAACAATAGACAAAAATCAATGAGCTTTAGGCTCAGATGACCATTCAATTTTTAACGTCAATTTATTGTAGCCTTTTTTCTTTAATGGGACTTTAAACGAGCGCGAGAAAGAATCAAATATTTTTGGCTGCTCTACCACTAACACTAATAATAAAGGCGCGATATCATATTAATCCTGACTCGCTGGCACTTCTTTAAACTCACACAAATGAACTCACACAAATATAAATTGACGTTAAAAATTGAATGTGTCATCTAAGCCTAAGAATTATTTAATATTTTGGCGCTATCGGTTTGCTTTGTTCTCCTAGTCACCGTTCCAACTTATGGACCATCCGTTCAACGGATGGTGGATGGGTCCCTGTGGGAAGATGCTACTATTAAATTGATAAGGAACTAATTACTAGTCTTTGCTTTTTTGACAGAACACTGTAGTTGTTGTTCTTTCTCCACGGTTGCAGCTGTTTTTTCATCCGCTGTTGCGATTTTAGGCGCGCGTGTGCAGAGGGTATGTCTGAACAGGCTATTATGTCGAATAATATCGATACATTGATAATGTTGTATACTTTTCACATCCCTCATCCCTACATTTGTAATAGGAATTTCGGGCTGCGAAACTAGCGACATAATCCCACAATGGATTCCTCCACCAGCCTGGCGGACAAGTTGGCCTCCAAGGCGGCTAGCAGCAACTCACTAGACAGCAGCTCTAAGTCCAGTTCGTTGGGCTCCAAGCACGGTAGCGGGGAGAACGGTGTTTTGCGGGACACACCCTTCGGTTACCTGGACGGCGAGGAGGACCAGGACCAGAAGAACGACGTGACCTACGTGTGTCCCTACCGCGGACCCGTGTTCGGTGCTCTTACCATTACCAACTACCGTCTTTACTTCCGGTCGCTTCCTCTGCGGGATCAGGAGCCACCTGTGGTCGTCGACGTGCCCCTGGGCGTTATTGCTCGCGTGGAAAAGATAGGCGGTGCCACGTCGCGGGGCGAGAACTCCTACGGCATCGAGATCTTCTGCAAGGACATGCGTAACTTGCGCTTCGCCCACAAGCAGCAGAATCACTCGCGCAGGACCGTGTTCGAGAAACTGCAGGCCAATGCCTTTCCGCTCTCGTACAGTGGACGCCTCTTTGCCTTCGCCCATGCGGCGGCAAACTCGGTTAACGGAAACGGTGGATGGGACGGATGGATGGTGTACGAACCGCTGGCGGAACTACGGCGATTGGGCGTTCCCAACGACATGTGGCGGGCTACCAAGCTGAACGAGTCTTATGCTATTTGCGACAGCTATCCGGCCGTGTGGGCTGTGCCTAAGGCGGCTTCCGATGATTTCCTGAGGCGCGTAGCTACGTTCCGCTCTCGTTGCCGCCTGCCGGTGCTGTCCTGGATGAATCCCAGGACACAGGCGACCATCACCCGGTGCTCCCAGCCCCTGGTGGGCGTGAGTGGCAAGCGAAATTCTGACGATGAGGCATACCTCAGTTTTATCATGGAGGCAAACGCACAGTCGGACAAGTTGACCATCATGGACGCGCGGCCAAGCGCCAATGCGATTGCCAACAAGGCTAAGGGTGGAGGCTACGAGTCTGAGGACGCTTACAAGAACGTGGAAATCAACTTCCTCGACATCCACAACATCCACGTGATGCGGGAGAGCCTACGCAAGGTTAAGGAGGCCTGCTTTCCCACAACCGACGACTCAAAGTGGCAGACGGCTATCGACAGCACTCTGTGGCTGAAGCACATCCGGTGCATCCTGGCTGGCGCCGTCAGAATTGTGGACAAGGTGGAGACCATGAGCACATCCGTGGTTGTTCACTGCTCTGACGGCTGGGATCGCACAGCACAGCTGACGGCCCTCTCCATGCTGCTGCTCGATCCCCACTATCGTACTGTGCGCGGCTTCGAGGTGCTCATCGAAAAGGAATGGCTTTCTTTTGGACACAAGTTCCAGCAAAGGGTTGGTCACGGCGACAACAAACACTCAGATGCAGATAGATCACCAGTTTTTTTGCAATTCATTGACAGCGTGTGGCAGGTAAGCCAACAGTTTAACAACGCTTTTGAGTTTAATGAGCATTTCCTGATTACCATCGTGGATCATTTGTACTCGTGCCGCTTCGGCACCTTCCTCTGTAACACTGAAGCCGAGCGTGTGACCGAAGGTAAGAGTCCACGATAGTTTAATTTTCATGAAAATCATTCACATATATTTTCAGATCTGAAACATAAGACCACATCCCTGTGGACGCATATAAATTCTTCGCTGGATCAGTATTTAAATCCCCTATTCCCTTCGTTCACGCACGGGGCTGAGCTGGTGCTTCGCCCAATAGCTAGCGTGAGGTCTGTCCGCCTGTGGAAGGGTTTATACTGTCGCTGGAATCCTGGTCTATGCGCCCTACAGCATGGTTGTCAGCGAACCCGCGAACTGCTCTCCAAGCAGGATCAGCTCTTTAAACTTGTCAATGAGCTGCGCCTTAAGTCCAACAACCGCAGCAATAGCATGCAGACAACTACCAGACTGGCCTCGCCTATGCACTAATAGTATTCCTTTTTTATTTTCCCCTACATGTAAGCATAAGTATTCTTATTCTGAACTATTGCCTAATTCGAAATGAAACAAAGGATTTTTATAATAGAAAACAAGTCGATAACACAATCGAACTAATTACAAATACAAAATCATGTGTTTAAATTTTAGAAAAATTGCTGTGGAACCACACGTTTGTACTTTTTAATCACTAGACGGTATAACAGTACATAAGGTCATAAAGGTCTCCAAAACAGTGTCCTAGAAGATATCTCATGTACTGTTGATGTCAATTCTATGATCTTCTTGATTTGGACGGTATATGTATGGTTGTGTAAGTGTGTACCTTTTGATTGGTCCATATCATACGATTTTTTGCTTTTGCCGTAATTTGAAAGTACTTTAAAGATGTATCTATGTAAGTAATAAGTATTTCAAAATGTTCATTACATATGAACTTAATAGCGTTTTTCTTGTGACCTTAGGTGTGACTCAAACCTTGCAGCACTAATAATTTGTACAGATGGCCAACTGTGGCGTGCACCTTCTGATTCATTCATAAAAACTACTACTTACAGGCGTCTGCGCGTTGGACTACTGACGTTAAATCACACTTTGACACCACACCCCTTCAATCCATTCGGCTTTGCGCCAAAATAAAATCACAGTTGCCTCAGTACGATTTCGCACGTTCATTAGAACAGTCGTGTTTTGTTGGCCGGTAGGAATCCAAATATTTATTTTTGAAAATATAGATAAATGTGCGTATAAAATTATAGGGTTCCGTCATAGACATTAGGTATGCCAGCTAAGGTCAGTGTGGAGCTGGTACTATTGTGCTTTGCGAGCTTCTGCTGCTGCAAAATTGAACCTGGAGAAGTGCTCCTGGTTATCGCCTGCCCACCCCTTCCTCACCAAGCAAAAGATGCGTGCTTAGCATTGGCAGACAGCGTGCGGGAGCAGCGTAGGCAACTGGAAATGGCGGAGATCTTCTCCGGGGACTATGTCGTAAAGGTCCATGTGATGCACGAGCTTTTCAACTACTGGACCCTGCTAGACGCACTTCCACATTTGAGAGGCCAGACACGTCTGTTAGGACCTCGCACGGAATGGATTATATGGTGTCAACACAACACACGTTTGTCCTCGCTGCGCGGCCTGCTCGAGCAGCTGCGTCGCCAGGACCCGAGGGAGGTGAGTTTTTTCACCTGGCGGTCAAGCCTATGCCTGTACCGACGTGCTTTCTCCAGTTCTCCTTTTACGGTCACGCCCTGTACGATTCGGAGGCCACCATTATACATCATTTCTTGAATTACAAGGATCCGCACCGCTTTCCGTATCCCATGTTTAGCGCCGGAGTTGTCTTCACAGGTGTTATGCTGCGCAGGTAAAACCTTTTTAACTAACTATAGGAAAAGTGCATTCTCTTTGAGCTATGGTTCTGATATACATATGCAAAATTGTGATATATTAGTCACAGTTGTCAGGACATGAAGTTCGGTCGGCCCCATACAAAAGCAAAAAAGAGTTAAAAAAATTGAATAAAACTCAACCGAAAAAACCTTACATATTAATACCCGTTACTCGTAGAGAAAAAGGGTATATTGTATTCGTGCAAAAGTGTGTAATAGGGAGAAGGAGGCATTTCCGAAAGCAGGGACCGTAACGATTATAACTTTTATAGAACAAAATCACAAATAACCGTTATCTGAGATTTTTATTTCAAAAGAATTCAAAGTAATCGTTAATTGAGATTTTTTTTTTCAAATCTTAAATAATAATAATAATAATCTCAAAAAAAAAGTACTACGAAATAAAACTATTCGCCCCTCTGTCTTCGGCTCTCATCCAATCGCAATTAAATCGAACGCCTTATTAGGATCTATAAAAATCGTAAGCGAATAAAGAAGCAACTTTAAGGCAGAACCTGGGTAATACTCTAGATTAGCGGACTCACCCCCGAAATTCGTGAACAAATTTTCATCGATGGACCGCGATTTCTTAAGAATTTACGTGAGTTGAGTTTCAAAGTTCCCGGTTTGATATAAAAACAAGAGAGAACGCTATAGTCGGGTTGGTGTCCGGACTATCTAATACCCGTCACTCAGCTAAAGGGAGTGCGAACGCTGTACTCGGGTTGGTGTCCCGACTATCTATTGGGGCTAAAGGGAGTGCGAGGAAGATAGATATATAAACAATTTTGATTGCGTATAACTTTTTAATGAATGGTCCGATTTGAAAAATGTCTTCTACATTTCGATAGGTATTGATAAACACAATAAAACTGCATTTTTACTTTTCCGAAATATTGAAATTTTTAAAATCGTATATTAGCGATTGTGGGCGTTAGAGGGGGCGTGGCACCTTTTTGAAACAAACTTGCGCTGCGTAGGAACTCCTAGAATCTGTATGCAAAATGCCAATCTTCTAGCTTTTATAGTTTCCGAGATCTCAGCGTTCATACGGACAGACGGACAGACAGACAGACAGACAGACGGACAGACGGACAGACGGACATGGCTAGATCGACTCGGCTAGTGATCCTGATCAAGAATATATATACTTTATGGGGTCGGAAACGCTTTCTTCTAGCTGTTACATACTTTTGCACGAATACAATATACCCTTTTACTCTACGAGTAACGGGTATAACAAGTATGCTTTTCTATAGATTGCTAAAAAAATAATAGATGTATACATATATGGGCCGTTCTTTAACAAACCGAACAGATTTGGCCAAACAAAAAATTTCACATTTTTGATTTGCCTGAAACTATTTACGCGTAGGAGAGAAGGGGGCACTAAAAGGAGGAAAAGTTTGGTTAGACATAGCAGCTATAAATAAAGAGCCATTGAAATGAGACTGGTATCACCGGAAATGCTGTTCTTTTGGCTATAACTTTTTCCTGCATCATTTTGAAGTCAATTGCAAAGTCTTCGAGAAACGTTGCAAAATGTCAGTATACTTTTTAAACTGGTTTGGCCCCAATACTGGGGTAATAACAGTACGAAACTTACTTTCGTTGTTAACGGTATAGGGTAAAAGAGATAATTTTCATAAAATTTTATTGGACTCTTTGGGCACTAATCCTTCGATCTAAAATGGAGTAAATTTTTTGTAGTTTTTTTTTTAACCTTTCTTGTGCTATTAAAAATGCGGTTATAGCTCTTTGACGCAGAGGTCCATATTTTTGTAAATTTATTATTTTTCTTCCTTGATTTTTAGAATTCCATTATTCCTTAAAAATTTCGCGTTGTCAAATTTTTGTTTTGCTGCCCTTAACCGCTTAGGTCATTTTGCTCATTATACCCGTTACTCGTAGAGAAAAAGGGTATATTGTATTCGTGCAAAAGTATGTAACAGCTAGAAGGAAGCGTTTCCGACCCTATAAAGTATATATATTCTTGATCAGGGTCACTAGCCGAGTCGATATAGCCATGTCCGTCTGTCTGTCTGTCTGTCCGTCCGTATGAACGCTGAGATCTCGGAAACTACAAAAGCTAGAAGGTTGAGATTTCTCACACATATTATTGGGCTTCCTACGCAGCGCAAGTTTGTTTCATCGAGGTGCCACGCCCCCCCTAACGCCCACAATCGCCATAAACGATTTTCAAATGTGTCTGGAGGCCACATCTGTTAAGGTTTTAAAAATATATAAACGCAATTTTATAGTGTTTATTAATACCTATCGAAATGTAGAAGACATTTTTCAAATCGGACCATTCATTAAAAAGTTATACGCAATCAAAATTTTTTTATATATCTATTTCCCTCGCACTCCCTTTAGCTGAGTTACGATTATTAGATAGTCGGGACACCAACCCGAGTACGGCGTTCGCACTCCCTTTAGCTGAGTGACGGGTATTAGATAGTCGGGACACCAACCCGACTATAGCGTTCTCTCTTGTTAATGATTAAAAGTTAAGTTTTAATTCTTTTGACAAATTCTGAATGACAAAAGGTAAAAAGTCATTTTTTAATCTATTAAAATATTACAATTATTTATTTAATATCCATTTATTAAACAAAAGTTAAAATTTTTTTATTTATTATTTTTTTGTATTATGTAATTTAAATAACATTTTTAAATATTTAAAAACATTTTTTTTTTAAATTTATTTAATAAAAATAAAAAATTATTAAATTTAATCAAAAAAATTTTTTTTTACAATTGTTTTTATCTAACATATGTAAATAATTATTTTTTAATATTTTATTGCTTATGGAGGGTTAAATAAATAATTGTAATTTTTTAATAGATTAAAAAGTGACTTTTTACTTTTTGTCATTCAGATTTTTTTATACCCGTTACTCGTAGAGTAAAACGGTATATTGTATTCGTGCAAAAGTATGTAACAGGTAGAAGGAAGCTTTTCCGACCCTATAAAGTATATATATTCTTGATCAGGATCACAAGCCGAGTCGATCTAGCCATGTCTGTCTGTCCGTCTGTCTTTCCGTCTGTCTGTCCGTCTGTCTGTCTGTCCGTATGTATGAACGCTGAGATCTTGGAAACTATAAAAGCTAGATGGTTGGCGTTTTGCATGCAGATTCTAGGAGTTCCTACGCAGCGCAAGTTTGTTTCAAAAAGGTGCCACGCCCCCTCTAACGCCCACAATCGCTTATATACGATTTTAAAAATTTCAATATTTCGGAAAAGTAAAAATTCAGTTTTATTGTGTTTATCAATACCTATCGAAATGTAGAAGAAATTTTTCAACCATTCGTTAAAAAGTTACGCGTGTTCAAAGTTTCTATCTCCATCTCCCTCGCACTCCCTTTACCTGAGTAACGGGTATCTGATAGTCGGGGCACCCGAATATAGGGTTCTCTCTTGTTTAAAGTGCTCTTTGTGTGTTTTACATGTGACATGTTTAAGTGCGTTTTTCTGGAAACCACGTTTTGAAAGTCCGTGTTCATCGGAATGTTCATCCGTTTAGAAATTCCGATGAACACGGACTTTCAAAACGGCTCAACCGATCAAATTAGTTATTTTTTTTTTAACTCAAAATATATTTTTTTTAAGACCGAAGTCGATTTTTAAATGGAAAAAAGCGATTTTGACTTTGAAAGATACAAAAAATTCTTAAAAATAAAAAGTTAAAAATCGAGCTTCACAGATGGCATGTTTTTTTTTAATTCTTAAGCGAAATGTAAAAACAAAATGGAAATCCGATCATTTTTTGATAATATTCCAGCAATCGCTTTGCCACATTATATAATAGCCGATAATATCGGCTATAAAAATTAGAAAAATTAAAAAAGGTTTGAACTAGTTATTATAGAATCGCAAAGTTAGTTGATTTTTTGATGCCAAAGAACCTTACAAATACCTTTCATTCCTCTCCATAAACAGAATGGCGGAACTTGTTGTTCATAATGCCCATAACATCACCCTTAATAGCGACTTCTCCATCGATGCCTCTCATGAGCTGGCGCGCTTTATTTACGATAACGTATCGCCCGACCCGCAAGAACGAACACCGATGTCTGGGAAAATCCTTCTAAAAAGTGCCAGCTACATTTGCCCGACCGCTGCAGAAGTGCAAAACCCGGAGATCCCAAACAGAGGACGTTGTTGTTTACTGCATGCACAGCCAGAGGAGCCATCTGTTGGCCTGCCACCTTCTTTGGGACACAGGATGGAGCGATGTGTAAGTTTATTTACGCCTTCTTGTAGTAGGATAACAAAACATCCAAAGGGGCTTTTGATTAAGATGAGGTATTTCGAAAAAGTATGTTTATCACTCTTGAGGTGCATAAACATAGGTAATTATTCTTTGCTTACGAAATTTCGTATAGGAATATAAATTCACTTGGTTCTGCATCTGAATAACGGGTATTTGATAGTCGAGACACTCGACTATAGCGTTCACTCTTGCTTTTTAAGGTTGTATAATGTGGTAAAAGTTTATAAGGGTGTTAGCACTCTAAACATTTTCCAAATAAAAAATTAACATTTGTTAAATAACATTTTTTTCGTGCTTTAAGTTTAAAGCACACCGTGCTACCGAATACCAGATTCATTCATTTTTACCCCGAGCAATTAGCATTTGAAACCTGCATAACCATAAATTGTGCATCGACCCCGACTTGATTCTCTCCGTCTCCATATCTCCTTTCCTGGCTACCCCAATCACACGAACAGGTGTACACTACAGGATCGAACATATATTTCGCAATCAAAACCTGTGCGAAATTCCATAAGGAACGCATAGCAATCATCGAACGCACCTGGGCAACCGAAGCCCGGAACAGGAGATACTACAGCGATGTGTCAGGTAAGCACCCCGATGACAATGAGCGGGCAATTAAACCAAATGGGGGTTCCGGTGCAGCGGGTGGTAAACGGGTCATACATGCACAAGAGAGTATGCTCAGCGCAATAACAAAAACACGATGAGGTGGAGTGACATGCGAACAAAACACATACGTCAATACGCATACATATATGAATGGACAAATATCGGATTTCTCGGGACTTCCCCCATTCCCGCTCCCCAGCATCACCTTGCGAAGAACGGCCCAACTTATTGAATATTCATTGATTTGACTTTACGATTTCCCGCTCCTCCTCCGAAAACCTCAACAGACGTCGGCATACCGACAATCAGCACTGGGATACCGAATGTGCAGTCAGGACATTGTGCCAAGACATTGGCAATTTTACAATTATCCCTCAAGGATATCGGTGAACAAATGGACATACGCTGGCTTATGCTTGTCGACGATGATACGCTACTGAGGTGAGTGCAGCGCATTTCAACCTGGAGAATATAATGCAAGAGAAAAAGAAAAACATCACAATTTCATCCGATAAATATGTGTAACACAGCGACTGGATTCTTCCGACCTAGATTCTTCTGCTGTTACAGTAAAGTAAAATGGTCCCCAACCATCGAATTGTAGATATCGAGTTATCACATTAAATAGTTACACTTCCGCAGGAGCGATTTGGTTAAGGGAGCGTTTCAGTGCCTACGCCTAAAAGTCAATTACCCATTTACCTTTTTTCAAAATGAGTTCATCCTACACTTCTTAAAGGTGCCGGTTTCACTTGACTTCCAGCTAGTGTTATAAAGTAGGGGACTGTAGGGTATTGTGACGAACTCGTCGAATCTCACATATGACGTCACGATAAAAATTGTAGTCGTCTCCTCTTATCGTGTCGACAATGTTTTTACAGTAATATTATTAAGAAGTCCCGTAATTTGTTGGTGTGGTAATTTTTTCTAAAAAGGTGTTGCACAAATTAGCAAACCTATTCAATTTATTTGTGTTTCAGCAGTGCCAGAGTGAAGATGTGTTGAAAATCAAATCAAATAAGTATATACACTTGTAAATGAGATCTTTATCAACAGTTTTTGGTACTTGGCGTTTGTTTATTTTGCGCCGTTTGCTCCAAGTGTACCTTGTAGGGTATTGTGACGAACATTTTATATTGTATGGTGACAAATGTTTTTTATTCAAGAATTTTAATTCTTATCGTTGATTTTGTGTAGAAAACTATAATATTACCAGATAAAATTAAATGCTGCAGTTTTGTTGTAGTTTTGTATTGTTTTTAGTTGTGCCGTCAGTTGGAAAGGATGGCTCACGCCAAAGGCTGTGGGATTTAACTCCGATGGATTTTCGAATCGTACATTTACAGAAATATGCTCAGTAGATGTAAGCAACTTTCTGCTTTTACACTTTTAAAAAATATTGATTCTTGGGAAAGTTACATTAAAAAACAAATCTTTCGTCACATTACCCTACAACTTTTGAAAGTTCAAAAAAATTATGGTTCACGCCAAACGCTGTAGAGTTCAGTTCCGTTGGAATTTCGAATCCTAATTTTACAAAATTATGCTCAGTAGATGTAAGCAACTTTCTGCTTTTACAGTTTTAAAAAATATTGATTTTTAGAAAAGTTACATTCAAAAATCGAATCGTTCGTCACCCTTACCCTACACTCCCCTACGTTAAAGTCTTAATACAGAAACTTGCCTTGGGTTTTTGGTGCACCGACCGCTAGACCCAGTTGGGAATTATAAATGTATAGTTTGAGAAGCATGATTTCTTGAAATAATTATTCATTTTCCAAAAGGTTTGACAAAGTACAATAATACTCGTAGAATTGTTGAGATAGAACATGAAAACTTATCATTTTTAAATTCTCATGCCGCTGAGTGGTGAAGCAACGTGTTAAGGGCAAGACGAATTTGAACTATTTGCATGAGTAAATGTTACCAAAAAAATTTGTTACACACAAAAAAACTCTCGGATTATAAAGGATTTATAGTTGACATCACCCTAGACTGAAACCTCACTTGCTGCCATTTTTGTAGTATTTAAAACCACTATTTTAAATAAATATTTGTACGCAAGTAAAAACAAGAAAGGAAGCAAATCATTCTATTAATTTACAAATCGCAAAAATGTTAAATTTCCTATTATTTCACATTAATTTTTCGATCGTTTCTATGGCAGCTAAATTATCTAGTAGTTCGATCTTCTTAAAATTAAAATCGAAATTCGGAAATATTTAAAAATAGTCATATCCCAGAGTAGAAGAGAGTGTAATAAAAATCAACAAAGATATAATTTTTTTTCCTATTATTTCCATTTAATTTTTCGACCGTTCATATGGCAGCTATATGATATAGTGATCCGATTTTTTAAATATTTAATTCGAAATTCAGAAATATATAAAAAATAATATTCCCGAGATTAGAAGGTAATACTTCAAAAAACACCGAAGCTAGAATTTTTTTTAACGTTTTTTTCCGATCCTTCCTATGGGAGCTATAGGATATAGTTGTCCGATCCGGTCGGTTCCGACTTATATACTACCTGCAATAGTAAGAAGACTTTTGGGAAAGTTTCATCCCGATAGCTTAAAAAATGAGAGACTAGTTTGCGTAGAAACAGACAGACGGACAGACGGACAGACAGACAGACGGACAGACGGACGGACAGACGGACATGGCCAGATCGACTCGTCTAGTGATGCTGATCAAGAATATATATACTTTATGGGGTCGGAAACGTATCCTTCACTGCGTTGCAAACTTCTGACTGAAATCATAATACCCTCTGCAAGGGTATAAATATACATAGACTGGTGTGTTGTAACACTTTCACACATTTTAAAAGTTTACAACGCAAGTTAACTCTTTTTTGAGTTTTATCCTAATCTGAATTCTATATCTTATAGCTGTCATATAAAAATAAATAATATTATATGGACATTATTTACCATAATATTACCAATCGCTGGCAAGCTGGAAAAGTTTCAAAATCTTAGAGCTGTCATGTTAGGATACACTTTTGTTATAACTGCAAGGGTATATAAACGTCGATTTACCGGTGCTATCTTCGTGACTTGGCTTTATTTTTATTTTCCGGCTCAAATGCATGACGGCGTATTCAATTAAAAACGATTATATTGATAGAACTGACTCATCGGGTACTTGCATTTCCCGCTTCTGATCCATCCCACTTTCCATTTGACCACACATGCTCTCAACAGTGTGTCCCGACTGAGCGGCGTGCTGAGCTGTCACAACCACACGGAGCTCATGTATCTGGGCCAGCGCTATGGCTACCGGCTGCATGCCCCAGACGGCTTCAATTACCACACGGGAGGGGCCGGCATCGTGCTCAGCCTGCCCCTGGTGAAACTTATCGTGGAACGCTGCAGTTGTCCCAGTGCCAGCTCCCCCGACGACATGATCCTGGGCTACTGCCTCCAAGCACTAGGTGTGGCGGCCGTGCCGGTTGATGGCATGCACCAGGCCCGTCCTCAGGACTACGCCAGCGAGCTACTGCATCTGCAGCCGTCCGTCTCATTCCACAAGTTTTGGAACACGGATCCGGAGCACACCTACCACTGGTGGCTGGGAGGAAGCTTGCTCAATCGGAGTGTCCCGCTCGCGGCGCACAAGGAACAGACTGCTGCTGCTCCACTGCACCTGCTTGAGCGACTTCCCCGGCTCGGCGACGTCGGATTCCTACAGAAGTCGGAGCTGGAAGCGTCGGGCAAACATTTGGATCTTTAAACAGCTCAGGTGAGTGCTCAGAGTCAGTTGAAGAGAAGTTGGCGGGGAAACCCAAAAACCAATCTGCAGACATCAACCGGGTGCCAAGCACACAAATTCTCATTTTCTATAAACCAAAAAATAAAAAGTCTGCGGCATCAGCATTCGGATGGGGGTCTACTTATTGCTGTGTCTGTGTTGCGGCTTTCGTGTCAGTTTAATTAGTGAAAATGCTCAAATGTGGCTGGAACTTTCCTTGATGTTGCTTGCATTTATTTTGTTGACACGGATTTAAAGCGGTCAAATACAGCTCAGCCACTTGCACTTAAAAGCGGAATTATTGAGATAGCGAAGCTTGATAAAAGTCGTTTACACTGTGGAACACAGAGATTTCTCCTTTGCATATCCTTCTATTGTCTTGAATTCACGTTTTGAATGTTTCCAGTAGTTTCCAGTAAAAACAAATGAAACACTTTGTTGCGAGAACCAAATCGGATCTCTGGTTTGTAAACCGGTGTTCTGAACCAGGGTTCAAATAAATCGATTTTGTTTAATAACATTAAGCCTTATAAGATAATTTATTTGATTAAAGTTAAAGTATTCATGAGTTAACCTCCAATGCTACTCCTGAGATCAGATAAAACTAATTTCAAAGAGGAAAACCCCCTTTCTACTGATACATGTGTAGCAGGTACGGCATAAACTATAAGCAACACACAAAAAAAAAACTTGGTAAAATCAACTGTAATAATTGTCAAACTGGCCCCAACCAGCAAAATTGTCAATTCTACTAAGTAAATAGTTATTCCACAACAACAAAATACACACACCCAAAGCAAAAACAAAATACCCGTAACTATTTTAATAGTTACGTAACTATCTTTGTTGGTCAATTTTACCAAGCAAATTTTTTTGTGTGTAGTTTCCTTAAGTTTTCACATCGGAAGTCTAGTCCCAGTAATTCATATTGATTTAAAAGACAATTTTTTGTGGTTGGGGACTGTTTGACAATTTTTTACGAAGTTTTTTTTTTAGGTTTTAAAAAATACAACAAAATGGCATTTACACTTTTACAATTTCTGTAAAGATGTAGCCGCCAGGCTACTTTTAAAGTCCTTTAAGGGGATTGTGGTCGTTAGAAGGGGCGTGCGCTCGGCTGAAACAAACTTGCGATGCGTAGGAAGCTTAAGAATTTGTGTTATTAATGCCAAATTTCTAGCTTTTGTAGTTTCCGAGATCTCAGCGATCATACAGACAGACAGACGGACAGACAGACGGACAGACAGACAGACAGACTGACGAACAGACAGACGGACATGGCTAGATCGGCTAGTGATCCTGATCAAGAATATATATACTTTATAGGGCGGAAACGCTTCCTTCTACCTGTTATATACTTTTGCATGAATACAATATACCCTTTTACTCTACACACAAAAAAACTATGTAAATTCAACTATTTAACAGTGAAAACTGCCCAACCCATACAAAATATAAAATGCCCCAAAAAATAGTAGATTACCTATAAAATAGTAGATTACCTACAAAATAGTATTTTACCCGAAAAAAATTGTTGTTTTTTTAATTTATTTTTTTAGTTATTTTTATTTTTAATTTCATTTGTTATATTAATTTATATGGAAGTCATTTAAAGACAGTTATTGTCTATAAATAACTTCCATATAAATTAAATTAACAAATTAAATTAAAAACAAGAGAGAACGCTATAGTCGGGTTTGTGTCCCGACTATCTAATACGTGTTACTCAGCTAAAGGGAGTGCAAGGGAGATGGATGTATAACATTTTTTTGATTGCGAATAACTTTTTAATGAATGGTCCGATTTGAAAAATGTCTTCTACATTTTGATAGGTATAAATATACACAACCAAATTGCATTTATACTTCTCGGAAATTTTTAAAGGTGTGGGCGCCAGACACATTTTAAAATCGTTAGTGGGCGATTGTGGGCGTTAGAGGGCGTTGACCCTGATCAAGAATATATATACTTTATAGGGTCGGAAACGCTTCCTTCTCCCTGTTACATACTTTTCAACGAATACAATATACCCTTTTACTCTACGAGTAACGGGTATAAAAATACCGAAGGACTTTTTTGACAACCCAATATATGGTATCTCTATAAATATGTTTTCTATTAGATACAAAAAAAAAGTCGTAGCATTTTCAGAGTGGATGGCTGTGGGTGGTGTTTTCCCTAAAAATTAAGTTATATTAGCATATAAGCAGTATATATGATCATTCCTTTAAAACTAGAGTTTATGCCAAAAAAGTGGGATTTTTCCACACCAGGGACCGTAAATAATCGTTATTTGAGATTTTTATTTTAAAAAGACTACTGTGATATTTTGTTTCAAAACTTAAAAAAAAAACGTTCTTATACTCTTGTCCACAAAGTATATGCATGTCAACAAATCTGGAAAGCAAATTCACTGCTATTTGTTCATGTCTATTAAGTGCATAAAAACTAGTTAAATTGTCGATTAAAACTTGTACAAATCGCAGTAGGTATTTCTCGGAACTTTTTCACAAAATTGCTAAGTTTAACCAAAGAGTATAAATATATAGAGAGGACATGTCACACAAAAGAGTCTGTCGTATGGCGGGTTCTAGCGGTGGAACCCGCATTTTAACAGTAGAACCCGCACTGCTCGATTCTACTTGGAATCTATTCGGCCGCAGCTCTGCTTGCCATTTGGCCCAGTGGATAAGACATCTGACTACCAATCTAAGCGGTACGGGGATCGAATCCCGTTGTAGAATTTCAATTTCTTGCGTTTTTTTTTTTTTTTTTTTGTTTTTTAAGAGTATTTTGTTTTGTTTTTCGGTTCGATCGGTTGAGCCGTTTAGAAATGCCGATGAACACGGACTTTTAAAAACGTGGTTTCGAGAAAAACATGTCACATGTAAAACACGTATAGAGCACTTTAAAAAGACGTTTTGCGGTGTTCACTGTATCTCCGCCAAAAATTGATGAATTTCCATTCTGCTTTTACATTTCGTTTAAGAATAGAAAAAACCCGCCCCCTGGGAAGTTTTATTTTTTATTTTTTTACTTTAAATATTTTATTAAGCCGTGCAAAATCAAAAATTATTTTTTTTAGAAAAATTTTACTAGTACTAATTACATCCTAACTTCCAAAGTTCTTTTAGATTGACTTAAAACTTTTTTGTATAATCTGAAGATGTTAATCTACAAGAAAAGAAATATAAAAAAATTGGATTTTTTTTTTGCAAGACCCTACCATTAATTATTGTTTAGCTTTTAACTAAAATAATACAAAAAAATATATATATTTCGAGACATCAAAAAAAGAAAAAAACAATATTACAAAAAGTCTGCCCCTTGCGAGGATCGAACTCGCATCAACATCGCTGATCAACGCTTTAACCAGCACGACCATAGACCGAGTTGAAAATGTTGGACAGAAAACCCTTTTCGACTTTTAAATGTTGTTGGCCCTAGATTATAGAAATTACAAAAATGAAATTTTGTCGAAAATGTGTTGCCACGTCCTCGCACACATACACACAAAGCCCACTTACACTTATGCATTGTGTACTCAATAAACGAATTCTAAAAATAGAACAAGTTCTTTCCCCCTTTTCCCCTTGCCAAAAACAGTTTGAACAGAAAGTCAGAGTTATGCCCTCTCTATATAATGTATACTCTTTGGTTTAACGTTTGCGCTGCGTTTGCTTCTCCACTTTTGATAGACCTCTCCACACAAACATTTCACTGCGATGTCATTAACATAGTCCGCAGATCAATTTCTTACCATCTCGCACAAATCTGCATTCAAACAATTTGCATTTGAATTCATTAAGTGACACTTTAAATCATTTTGAAAACCAAAGTACCTCTTTAGTTCAACATTATATTTGCACCTTGCTAGCAGTTTGCCCTCATTAAATGTAAATTTTCACAGACTCAGGGGAACGAAATCGTGAATGCTTTACATTCGGGGGCATCAACAGTTAACGCCTGACTGCATTTTTCGAATGGTTAGCTTAGCCCTTGATTGTAAGGCACTTCGTTCTGCCTTAAACCCATTTCCGGTCGCCCCTAGAGAATCTTTATTGTAAACAAAGGGTCAGTATGGGCGAATCGGAAACTACAGTTAAGTACTTTTAGCAGCCCAATCATGATTTCTTAGCCTCCCCTGTGTCGACTCTCTTTAATGCACAAGATGCATTTATTATTAACATACTAATCAATAGTTTTTGCAGGTCACCCACATCAGGTGGGTGACTTACAGACACTTCCAGGCAGTCTCCAGATAGGTGAAAACAATGTGTCAGTCGGTTTGTATGGTCGGTTGACAGCCGTAAATGTCGCAAGCCAGTGGGTGTTGAATAATTGAAAGGCTGAGTAAAAGTTGTTGTCAGTGGTATCACTATGGACGGCAGTCCATGTAGTGACGAAGCGCACAAGGAGAGTGTGCGAAGGCGACTACTATTATATAGCCGCAAAATTGAAAATCTGCTGTGATAGTCCGATCGTAATGAGTAATACACCAAATTAAAGGTATTGCTAAAACTTAAAGGATTGCATACCAAGACCTCATGAAAATCAATTGGTTTGGGAGAGAGAGCGGTGAAAGTGTAAAAGTGAAAATTTAGAAATTTGGATCTGTTGGGGCCGGTGGGGATAAATGCCCCCTCGAAATGTTTTAGTAGTTTTCCTATTGAAAATACCCGCCGAATGAGGGGTCATATGATAAAATCCGACGCTCCGTTCAAAAGTTATAGCCAAAATACGATTTTCTTCTTCTCCCCAAAATGAAAATTTAATTCTGTTTGTCAGTTTGTCCAAAACATGTTTTTTAAGTTTTGAAAATTTGATATGGCGTTCATCACATCGATATAAAAAACTTTTGTTCTACCACTTTTGGAAAAACCCGCTAGTTTAGCGGGAAAACAGCTATAAATAGCTAAAATTCGGAAAGCCGCTACAGACTTGTACTGCATCTCGTTTGAAAGGTATTCTTAAATGCTATAAACGCCTTCTATATGCAATTTGTGTAAATGTAATAGTTAAAAAGATATGAAGAAAAGAAAATTTTTTAAAACTTTTTTTTTTAGCTTTTTTTTATTTTTCTCAAAAACGGCTCTAACGATTTTCTTTAAAACTTGAAACTGTATAGCCCTTGAGATTCCTTAAATTTTGTTATATAAAACAAAGTCACGTTTAAAAGTTATTCAGAAACGAAAATAGCCACTTTTGCCAGCTCATAACAATTAATGCTGCCCAAGGGCCGTTCATTTACAACCCAAACAGATTTGGCCAAAAAAAAATTTTACATTTTTGATTTGCCTGAAACTTTTTTTACATGTTCCATTCGGAAAATGAACAATCACGTGTATCAGGATTAGTCCGAAAAAAAATATTTTTTTTAGTTAGAATTTTTTAAAGTTTTCCAAAATTTGACAAATTTGAAAAAGTACCCTCTCATTGAAAACCTTTATCTCCGGTTATATGAATCCGCGTGACTTCATGTCTTTTGCATTAATTCCTCTAAAATCTCTTCTTAAAAAAAAAATTAAAAAAAAAATAAGTTTTTAGTTTCTTAAAAATAAAAGCAAATTAAGATTCTAAAAAATTTTGTATTGAAATTTTTTTTTATATTTCAATGTATGCGCTATATTGTTAGTTACAATCGGTTTTTGTAAACAGTTGGAGCCATTTTTAGTTTTTAAAATATCGAATTTTTTTTAACAAGGCCTCTGCTTTTTTCTATGAAAACACGTCGCAGCAAGTAGGGCTACTCTCTCACTCTTATCGGATCCTTATGGAATTCATGTTTTCTCATCGTTTACTAGTCCTTTAACAATTTTTAATGATTAAAAGTTAAGTTTTAAGTGTTTTAACAATTTCTGAATGACAAAAAGTATTTTTTTATGTGTATGTGCATATCCAAACTGTATTTTAGGGTCAAGGAATCGTTAAAATTGTTTTAAACCGTTCCATTAATGCAATTCATAAATAAATAATTCAATTTAAATGTACCAATATATTAGCTTCTATGAGAGCAAAAGTAAACAATACAAAACATCTGATATCAAATAAAAACACCTCTTATCGAGGTAAAAAACTAGTGACGATCGCACCTTCAACGTACAAAAGTTCTGATATCAACATTTGTGACGAAAAATTATTACACTCGTCATTAAATACACTTTCTAAAATTTTCTCATTCGGCACGCTGCAATAGAAAATGCCTGTGAAGGGAAAAAGGCTGGAATAGTTTGCTAGGGCGGGCCGAATGAGAAAATATTAGAAAGTCTATTTAATGACGAGTGTAATAATTTTTCGTCACAAATGTTGATATCAGAACTTTTGTACGTTTTTTTGAGAAAAACATCTTGGTCGCCGCACGCGGGAATCGAAGCGCTTGCCTCACGGTTTGCAGTCGAGCACTCTACTAGCTGCGCCACGGAAGCATCACGTGAGGCGCTGTACAAAGTCTACTCACATTTTGTTCTCCTCTTTTTAGTCAAATAGATCTGACTCTCTTCTAGTTATTCCCCCTAGTTATTCATTTAATTTTGCTCGTAAATGTTTCATGATTAATATTAATATTTATGTACAAATATATATTTTATTAAGGTTTAATAGTACCTAACAGTAATTGAATGTTTCAAATTTGAAGAACTTAAACATCATTTTTATCAAAATATAACTATTTTATAAAAAAATGCAATACATTTTTTTTATTAACATGTAAATATTAGGGATAAAAAAAATACAAATACATTATGAGTTTTTCGTCTCGACGTGGGATTGAAATCACACTTGCGGCTATAAGCTTGAATAACATATTTATGCACGCCCACGTTAGACCTCTAGGCTACCAATAAAGGAAATTTTCTTCGATTTAAGGCGATTTATAAGAAGGGAAATTGATCAAATAAGGTTACATTTTTTATTTTTTAGAAAGATATTTTATAAAAACAGACATTTTTTCTAAATGTTAGAAAAATTTTCTATTTTTCTATTTTGTAACGGCGATTTTTTTTATCATTAGAAAAGTTTAGTCTTTTTTTTCTAAAATCAATGGCGTTTTAACCCTCAAATAAAGAAAGATTAGAAAAAATCACCTTATAATTTAGAAAAAACGTATTTTTCTGCATTTGAGAAAAAAAATTCTAAAAAAATCGTTTAATTGAGAATTTTTTCTGAAGTTTCGAAAATGTTTTCTCTAAAGCACAGTACATTTTTTTTTTCTATATTTAAGAAAAATAATTTTTTGAGTGTGTTTCTGTGTGTGAGGAAACAAACCCTCTTCAGGGCAAGTTAATGCAATGCAGCTCTGTTAATTTGTTTTTGTGTCAATGTTTATTTGCTCTCCTGGCCTGTCCCCCGCCTTCCCTGCCCCGCCCAAGTAGCTTATCTCGCACACGGCAGGAGAAGCCGGGCACGAAGACCTGTCGCCGTGTCGTCTACGTGCAGGCTCCTCGCCTCACTTCGTCCGTGCGTCCTAATTAGTTGCGGATTTTTCAATGAATACCAAGCCAAGCCCCAACACCCAAGCTGAAGTCAGCTGCAGCAACCGCATGACCATACTGCGACAAGTTAAATTTAAAACAAAATTAAATTTACAGCTTGCAGTTATATAAATGCGGCATGTGAATCGTGTGTCCCATCCTTGCAGTTTTCGTCTGAAACTTCCTCGGAAAAACCCCTTTGGCTGTGTCCCACAAGGCTGAGAGTCTTTAAACCAAGAGTGAAATCTTATCCCGATTGTTTGCGTTTTGGCTGTTTTAGTGCGATTCATAGTATAACTGTAACTGGCATTAGACGACCAAGTCAGAGAGCTTTTTCGGACTTTTGAAAAAAAAAGTTGATGTAATCATTAATAGTTCAGCACATAACACCCCTGCGGGAAAGAACATGTGGAAAATGTTTTCATCAAATTCCCGCCTATAGACGGAAGGACCTAATCTTCCTTACCTCCTTTCATATTTACCCCTTCTGTTTTTCGAAACACACGGGGGTGACAAAAAAATCCGGGGATAAAAAGAGTAGTAAGGAGATTTTCTGGCTACTAAAAGCAGGCAGAAATCATACAGGGGTTTCCCTTTTAGCAAGAACAGAATTTTCACACCCACTGCAAGAAAGTTTTCCACTCCTTTGCACTACCTGCTTTTCCACATTTTGTAGTAGGTGAGGACCTACACGACCCCTCTAACGCCCACAATCGCCTTAAACGAAATTAAAAGGTGTCTGGCGCGCACGCCTATAAAGATTTCGGAAAAGCAAAAATTAAGCTTTTTTGTGTTTATCAATTCCTATCGAAATGTTGAAGAAATTTTTCAAATAGGACCATTCGTTAAAAAGTTATGCGCGATCAAAGTTTTATATCACCATCTCCCTGGCACTCTCTTAAGCTGAGTAACGGGAATCTGATAGTCGGGGCACCCGACTATATCATTCTCTCTTGTTATACCCGTTACTCGTAGAGTAAAAGGGTATATTGTATTCGTGCAAAAGTATGTAACAGGGAGAAGGAAGCGTTTCCGACCCCATAAAGTATATATATTCTTGATCAGGATCACTAGCCGAGTCGATCTAGCCATGTCCGTCTGTCCGTCTGTCTGTCCGTCTGTCTGTCTGTCCGTCTGTCTGTCTGTATGAACGCTGAGATCTCGGAAACTATAAAAGCTAGAAGGTTGAGATTTCACACACATATTCTTGGGCTTCCTACGCAGCGCAAGTTTGTTTCATCGAGGTGCCACGCCCCCCCTAACGCCCACAATCGCCATAAACGATTTTCAAATGTGTCTGGAGGCCACATCTTTTAAGATTTTAAAAATATATAAACGCCATTTTATAGTGTTTATTAATACCTATCGAAATGTAGAAGACATTTTTCAAATCGGACCATTCATTAAAAAGTTATACGCAATCAAAATTGTTTATATATCTATCTCCCTCGCACTCCCTTTAGCCCCAATAGATAGTCGGGACACCAACCCGAGTACAGCGTTCGCACTCCCTTTAGCTGAGTGACGGGTATTAGATAGTCGGGACACCAACCCGACTATAGCGTTCTCTCTTGTTTTTAAATATTTTTGGATGGATTTACAGGGCTCATCCTGTTCCGAAGGTCCGATTTTCTTACTTTTCCTGTTCACAAGGACAAAGTTTTTACCGGAGATATGCCTAGATCGACTAGGATTGTGATCCTGATCAAGAATGTATTGGGTGGGCAAGAAAGTCATGTCGTTTTTTTTAGTAATCGTTTTTAATCTAATTTATTTACGACTAATCGAGCACCAGGTCACACTTTTTAGTATCGTTTTAAAGCTTATTGTCTTAGGTACTAACTATGAAAATTTGGTAATTATTCGATAACATTTGTGGAAGCTATAGCAAATTAAACATGGAGGATCAAAGTGAGCATTTTCGGCATTTTTTGCTTTTTTATTTCCGAAAAGGAAAAAAAGCGGTCGAAACTCGCGAAAAATTGTGCGAAGTGTATGGTAAAGATGCCATGAGTGATCGCCAATGTCAGCGCTGGTTTGCCAAATTCAGGCTTGGAGATTTTGGAGTTAAAGACGCCCCACGTTCTGGTCGACCATCGGCCGTTTTTGACGAACAAATTCAGGCTTTGCTGGATGAAAACCGGCGTTATTTAAAGCGGGAGATGTCAGAGAAGCTCAGTGTGTCGCATACAACGGTTGAAAACCATTTGAAGAAACTTGGCTACGTAAACAAGCTCGATGTTTGGGTTCCGCATAACCTAACACCTAACTAAGCGTATCAATATCTGCCATTCTCTGCTGCAATGGATTAAAAACGATCCTTTTTTGAAGCGGATCATTACTGGCGACGAAAAGTGGGTTGCTTACAATAATGTCCAACGAAAAAGATCATGGAGCAAGAAAGATGAGCCAGCCCAAGCCACATCAAAGGCCGATATCCATCTGAGGAAAGTTATGCTGTCTGTTTGGTGGAATTGGAAGGGTGTAGTGCACTTTGAGCTGCTGGGACGGAATGAAACCATCAATTCAGATGTGTACTGACGCCAGCTATCCAATTTAGCGGAAAAAATTAAAGAAAAGGAGCCGGAACTAGCTAATCGCAAGGGTATAGTCTTTCACCATGACAACGCTAGGCCCCACACATCTTTGGTCACTCGGCAATAATTAACGGAGCTGAATTGGGAAGTGCTACCACATCCTCCTTATAGTCCGGACTTAGCACCTTCAGATTACCATTTCTTTCGCTCTCTTCAAAACTCTTTGAATGGTAAAAACTTTGATTCAGATGAGGCTGTCGAAAACCACTTGTCTCGATTCTTTGCTGGAAAAGACCAAAAGTTTTTCGAGCGCGGAATTATGCAGCTGCCCGAGAGATGGTCATTAGTGGTCGAACAAAACGGCCAATACATAATTGATTAATTATAAGTCCTGATATAAATAAATCATCTTTGAAAATATTGAAAAAAAACATGACTTTCTTGCCAACCCAATAGAAGGTTGAGATTTCGCACACATATTCTTGGGCTTCCTACGCAGCGCAAGTTTATTTCAGCCGAGCGCCATGCCCCCTCTAACGCCCATAATCGCCCACTATCGATTTTCAAATGTGTCTGTGTCCACACCTTTAAAGATTTCCGAGAAGTATTTTGTTGTGTATATTTATACCTATCGAAATGTAGAAGACATTTTTCAAATCGGACCATTCATTAAAAAGATATGCGCAATCAAAAAAATTTTATATATCCATCTCCCTCGCACTCCCTTTAGCTGAGTGACGGGTATTAGATAGTCGGGACACCAACCCGACTATAGCGTTTACTTCTTTGTCGTAAACTAAATTTGTTTTAACTTTATTAACTTGTAATGATTTCAAGTTTATAGTTTGTTCTTTCAGTTCCTTTTCCTTTCAAAGTACGTTTGAAGTGTTTTGAAAAATGTTTGAAAACGCCGCGCATATTATCTTAAGTATAAAAGGCATGTGGACTTTTCTTTTGCATAAAATTACAGGTTGACCTGTAGGGGACGCACACAGATAGACACTAGCAGAGATTACATGGACGCATGGGTGTTGCTTGTGGCTGTTTGAAAGTAGATTATGCTGAACAATGTCACATCGCTGAGAGTCCAACTAGGGTAAGCTTTGTTAATCTGGCTTGGAACATCAAGAAGTTAAACCATAAGAAAATTTAAGTTTCCGCCCTCGAGCTGGACAGGATAAAAAAGAAATCAAGCATGAAATTGTTTAAAAGATTTCTTTACACAATGTGAGTCAAATCCTTGGGGATTTGTGAACAGTTTGCAACAGGGCGAAGTCTTAGTTCGACAGTGCCACAGTTAAGTGCAAGATTGTAATAGTAGTTTTTAATTTTGATTTACTTGCAACGACAATCGCAAACCGTATGCACAGTGTGCATTGCACACAATAATAATATAGATAATAATGTCTTAATATCACCCTTAAACATGGAAAATTTAGGTGTGCAACAAATTTGTTCAAAAACTGACATATTTATACTCGTTACTCGTAGAGTAAAAGAGTATATTGTATTCGTGCAAACAGGGAGAAGGAAGCGTTTCCGACCCTTTAAAGTATATATATTCTTGATCAGGATCACTAGCCGAGTCGATATAGCCATGTCCGTCTGTCTGTCTGTCCGTATGAACGCTGAGATCTCGGAAACTACAAAAGCTAGAAAGTTGAGATTTCCCACACATATTCTTGGGCTTCCTACGCAGCGCAAGTTTATTTAGCGAGCGCCACGCCCCCTCTAACGCCCTCAATAGCCCACTAACGATTTTAAAATGTGTCTGGCGCCCACACCTTTAAAGATTTCCGAGAAGTATAAATGCAATTTTGTTGAGTATATTTATACCTATCGAAATGTAGAAGACATTTATATATCCATCTCCCTCGCACTCCCTTTAGCTGAGTGACGGGTATTAGATAGTCGGGACGTCAAACCCGACTATAGCGTTCTCTCTTGTTTATTTTAAGATTTGTTCAACGTTTTTTTAAAGTTCTAGACTATTACCGATATTATTATTGGTGACTCCAGCTTTGCGCAATCAAAGCATGGACATACATATGATTTATGCCAAAAATACAAAGGTATTCTTTAAAAGTATACCCGTTATTCGTAGAGTAGAGTCACCTTTTCAACCGTTTTTCTCAAACCCCGATTTGCAAAACGTTGTATGGCTTTATGGGTCAAATGGCAGCTAATTAAATTTCTAGTTCAGTCTAGTTTCAAAAACCCGTTCTTTTTAAATCTTTTTAATTTTTTTGCTTTCTTTTTGTAAATGGTACAAATTAAAGTAAAGATCTATAAATTTCATAATGATAATTACACTATGCAATATCAAAAATTTACCTCGATGGATGCTATTCTTTTGAATTCGTTACGAATTCCCAAGTTAAACTGCATTTTCCAAAAAGTTCCCCGACGCTTGCGTCTGTATATTTTTACGTTTTATGGCTATGCTTCTTTTATTTTTTTCTCCCTTAAATATAATCCTCAAATTATTCTGAGTATGGGGTTTGAAAGATAAAGAGTGTCACTTTTAAAAAAATGTAACATCAAAACAAACCATGAATCCGTTTGCCCGTGATACTTCCGAAAAGTTGGCCAATTTCAGCATTTTTCGAAATTTGGGGTCCTTGTACTAAAAATCCTTGCGTCGGAGAACTTTTTGGAAAACGCAGTTTAACTTGGGAATTCGTAACGAATTCAAAAATATAGCATCCGTCGAGGTTAATTTAAAAATCATTAATTTTGTTGCACAGTGACACTATCATTGACACTACACTCAGAAAAAAAATTTTCCTTAATTTAAGTCCATTGACTTTGATTTAAGGAATAATGGCTTTAAAATGGCTATCAAGTCTATAAGTGGACTTAAAAATTTTCATCCCATATAAGTTTTAAGTCTAAATGGACTAAAAATGGACTTAAGTCCATGTAACAGTCCATATGGCCTTAGGTCCATTTTTAGTCCATTTAGACTTAAAATGTATATGGGATGAAAACTTTTAAGTCCATGTATAGCCTTATTTAGTCAATTTTAGTCCACCGTTCCTTAATTTAAAGTCCGTGGACTTAAATCAAGGTAATTTTTTTTTCTGGGTGTACTGGATTAGTCCTCAACCTCGTCGAGCAAAATAATGTTTGTACAACAAATAATCAATAAAGGGAGCTAATCGCTATTTTTGCGCTCACTGGTGTACTCGTCGACTTTTCGTTTTGGTGTCTTTCGGGGCCAACTTTGCCGTTCAGTTCCCAGTTGAGTTAGGGCAATTGTTTTAGTTTGTCTTTGAATTTTTGAACTTGGCGTGGCAAAACATAGTTGTGGTTTTTCTTGCGCATGTTTGTAAATCAAAATGTAAGCGTTTTTCTTAATATTTCAGAATTATTATTTGGTAAATACAGGACGACCACATTAAATACCTACCGTAGGAATGATAAAAAGGCATAATAATAGAAAACAGGCGAAGCTTTGGTTTTTTTTTACAATTTTGCAGATAACTAAATCTAAGCTTTTATTATTTTTTTTTTATTTTATTATTTGAAAAGTGTGGTGTAAAATAAATTCGATGAACAAATCATATAAATATTTGTATTCTGTATTTGTATTTTATTATAATTGCATGATATGATTTAAGCTGCGAGATAATTTTGTTCAACAATGAAAGCCACAACTTACTGGCAAACAAAAGGAATTGAACAAGGATCGCTTTGAATTGGTAATACATTGGCAAACGTTAATCACGTTCCTTTTGTTTGACTCAGTCCTCGCATCAGTTCTCAGTTAACGTGCAATAAATTTTATGTCTATGTCCAAACTTTAGTTTAACTCGAGGAAAAAGCATTTTGTGTCTATCAGGCCGTCTAATCTGCAGTTCAACCCATCTAACCGACTTACCACGTGCAATAAATTCACAGCGGCAACGTCTGCACTATTTTCCTCAGCCTCAGGACTTTTTCTTCGGTAGGATAAAAAGCAGTACAGAGATGAGGCAAGTGGGTGAGGGATCCCCTTTGCACTGCTAAGCTGGGCTCCAGTACGTGATCTGATAGCGAATGAAAAGGAACCTCAGCTATGTGTGTGCAAAGTTTCGGCCAAGTCGAGTTGCCACATTTGTTTGGCCTAGAGGACACGCAACTGTTCTGCCAACTCAGGCCCCCACCGCCTTTTCAGAACTCACCTACCGCCCCCTCCAATCCCGGCTCGCCGGGCACCCGCACGAAACGACGAGCATTTTGTGCTGCGCTAATTTACTTTAAATTGGTTTTTTGACAATAGGGTTTCCACATCCTTGTACGAATTATCATTGATTAATGACTACGACACCATCAGATACCCGTGCTAAAGGAGGGGTTTATTTAGAGGGCGGTGTAAAACTAAACAAACCGTCAAACATGTTGGATACTCTAATATTTGAATTGGTTAGGTTACTCACTTTCAAAAATGTTTGTAACGTAATTCGTTAACAAGGATGTTTCCAAGAACTCGTAATTTTAAGCCTTCTTAGTCTATATATACACCGAGAAAATACTGACGTTTTCAAATTGAGTATTTGTATTCTCAATTTGACAACCATAAAATATCACTTTTTGTGTTTGGTTTGACGAGAACTAACACGAAAAAACTAAGAAAAACATGACATCAAAAATCAATTTCGGGTGAGAGTTCATATTCTTGCTTAGTTTTTGAGTAAAAAAATACTCATTTAAAGTGCCAATTACTTGATGAATTCTCTCTGTGTATATATAGCCGCGACGAAATATTCCAGTCATATACAAAGAAATGTCTAATGCTTCGTTGAATTAATCTCTCAACGGTCTTTCAAATTTCGTTCCCGCCCAATAGGTATATCAATTTTTATCGCTAATGGCATCATGATGGCAGGGCTCAAGGTTAATAAATTGGTAAACAGAAGTTAATTCAACGAAATCGCCAATAACCAATTGAACCTAAACCGTCATGACAAACTCCTCGACATTTTCTTTAGGGGCCTTTTTCTTATACTTTCCATAATTAATGAGCAAAGTTTGAGAACCTTTTGTGCAAACTTCTGCAACTACCCCGAGCTCAAGCTTGGGTTCGAGAGCAAGTGAAAGTCGACGGTCTATTGTCGCCACGATTGGCTGCTTATTGACGAAACGGCGTCGACAGGGGCTACCAGACGAAAGTAGCCCCATATTTGCTTGCGGCTTGTGCCTTTGCCTCCCATCAAGACATAAATAATGGAAATAATTTTATATTCGCCCGATTAATCATGAAGACTGGCGGTACTTAAGAATTAGAGGGGACAAGGCAGTCCACAACCCAGCTAATTCAAATTACCAGTTAGCTTTTTTTGGGTCACGTTTAAATGCCAAACGATTTGCATACATTTTTGGTTCAACTGGACAACTGTTATTGATACCCGCATAAGCTTTTTATACTCATTCAACGTAGAACAAGCTTATCCTTATCGTCCTTTAAATAGCGAGACACCAACATTTTTAAAAGTATATAAACATTTTAATGCATTTTATATTTTGAGTGTAACAATTGCTTCCGGAATTATTTTTGATACATTTTGGTAAGGGTGCAGGCAAAAGCTTTAACAGAGCTTCAGCGTTATAAATTGGTTGCACGTGACATCTTAAATGGACACGGCATTTTCTATTATTGTTACCATCGAAATACCGTTTTGTGAACCCCAATGAAAAGTGTCAAACACATTGGTTGATTCGTTTGGATTTGGTTTGGTTGGTGAACAAATTGCATCCCATTAAATGGACGTACATAAATCAAACGTGAGACGAAAATGGCTGAAAAGTTTCCACGCACAATTGACCAAAACCCCGAAAATACGCTTGGTGACTATCTAAATTCCCTTCCAGACTGCAGTTCTTCTTTTAACATAATTTCAAAGATAAAAAGAACGATTTGTGCGGAGACAAGCTTAGGCACTATTTGGTTTTCTAAATCGTCTACTTGATTCTGGAAAAATTTCTGTGCGGTCGTCACGCAATACAATGACATGTTGGTTCATTGATGTGAGTAATTTGCACCCATGTGGAAAATATTATAATTTCATCAGGTTTTTGCCCATAAGATAGAATGAGAAAAACCGCCTTAACTCCTTACATTTTTACCCCACCTGGGGTACAAAAAAAAGCAGGAATAAATCTGATTTGTTTACAAGAACTTCGTTCTTTGTTTTCTGATAAATTGGATAAATTGTAAACTCAACAACTATTTATATAGTTGGGATTAAAAGACCCTAGTCTAAGGATTTATACGCAGCGAAAGTTTGTTACAGACGGGCGCGCCACGCCCACCTAAGCACCCCATAACCGCACGAGTTTTTGGTGCACATATTTTCTAACTTATTGACAGTGAAGTTGTATTTTATTTGATTTATTAATTCCTATCGGCCTAGAAGTTATGAGAAAATAATGTAATAGCCGCTAGGTGGCGCTGACAAATACGGATGTTATTTGGTTTCTCTACAGAAATTAATTTCTTCGAAGAAATAATCCAATTTAAAGTCGACTTTCATTTTACGTACATAATTTGCATTAACTTTTCTTTACAGCTGAGTTCCAGCCAACCGTATATTTTTAATGAATTTGCAAGCTACGTTTTTACTTTTATTAATTCAGGCACTTTTAACTCCACACACTCAGTCTTATATAAATATGTATGTTTCAAAAAGAAATCTGTCACTTTTTGTCGCTTTGAGTATCATAATACTCAGACTGTGGCTTAGGGGTTGTGGGACAACTCACTGTGGGTGAACAACACATAGATTAATATAAAAACAAGAAACACTGCGTTGCAAACTTCTGACTTAAATCATAATACCCTCTGCAAGGGTATAACAAGAGAGAACGCTATAGTCGGGTGTCAAGACTATCAGATACCCGTTACTCAACTTAAGGGAGTGCGAGGGATGGAGATATAAAACTTTGATCGCGCATAACTTTTTAACGAATGGTCCGATTTGAAAAAATTTCTTCTACATTTCAGTAGTTATTTATAAACACAATAAAACTGCATTTTTACTGTTCCAGATACCTTTGAAAATCTTTTAAGGCGATTGTGGGCGTTAGAGGGGGCGTGGCGCTTGGCTGAAACAAACGTGCGCTGCGTAAGAATCCTTAGACTAGGGTCTTTAATCCCAACTATATAAATAGTAATAGAGTTTACAATTTATCCAATTTATCAGAAAACAAAGAACGAAGTTCTTGTAAAGAAATCAGATTTATTCCTGCTTTTTTTTGTACCCCCGGTGGGGTAAAAATGTAAGGAGTTAAGGCGCTCAAAGAATTCCGCGAATTCTTAGGAAGAGGATATATTTGTGTGAATCATACATAACTTAACTAAAGAAACCTAAAGATATTCTACAGCGACTTTTCAAAAACCGCGAATTCCTAAGAACATGAGGAAATGTTTTTGTGGATCATACATCTGTAACTTAACTTTACTGAAATAAAATATTATTCACAAATAACCATCTGGACCTTAAGAATTCGCGACGAGTGGATGAGCTGTGAAAATTGTGATCGTCTTATTAAAAAATCGATTTTTTATAAAACTCACAAAGAAATTATTAGCATGACTTCTTTGGGTAACCTTAAACCCGAACTGATCTACTTGAAAACCATTTGACTTGGGTCGTTTGGGTTTGGGTATTTGGGTAAAATTTTACCCAAGCCCAAACGATCTGAAAATTAAGGGGTCAGGTGGGGTAGTTAATATTTTAAAAGAAAGCCTGACCTACATAACCTGAAATTTGGTTTGGGTACCCATATAACCCATTTTGTATACCAATGCAGGGCTTTAGTGTGGATCCTGATCAAGAATCTATATACTTTTTAGAGTCGGAAACGCTTTATTCACCTGTTTACCCTTTTACTCTACGAATAACGAGTATAATTATGCTAAAGTTGTGACATGTGAATGAAAAGTATTTAAGTTTGACATGATCGGATCATTCTTTTCATCCTACGACGTACATGAAGGCATTTTTATCTGCTGGCACTGTCACTAACGTTGGGCTATACCTAAGAAGAAATTTGAAATTTGTAAAGGGAATGGGCGGATACAGGGATTTTTACCGAACGGCTAAAAAGTGAGAGGGAATGTATTATTTAACAAGTATGTGTCGAAAAATTTGTTGTGAAAACCACAATCTAATTCTGGATCAGCCATTGGTTAAAACACATAAAAATGTTGACTATGATTAAAGTACCAAGAGTAATCTGCAAAATAATTTGACCACACAATTTGCAATTTTGCCAACTGTGCATCTTTCCGTTGCCGCAGCATATACTATGTAATTAGTCAAGGATTTTGCGTTAGGGAAACAAATTCTCGACCTCGATGAGAAAAGGTGTAGAACGTGACGCGCATTTATATTCAAAATAATGTATCCTTTTTGTAAGCACCCGCAAAGAAAAAGTAAAAAGAACATTACGACCTAGAAAAAAACCACCACACAATCCGCATTAAACAAAATTTTAATTGATCCAAAAAATTAAAGTTTAAACGCAAAATTAAAATAAAAATGTTCCCTGGGAAAGGAAAGAAAGAAAGAAAGTATTACTTACAAAATGTTATTGTATCTTTCTTAAAGAAAATAAATAAATTATTTAAAGATTTTTATATAGATTTACTAAACAAAATTACCTAACAAACATATATTTCCATTTTTCCAGAACCATGAATCATAAATGGCATTGATTAATTTATTTTGAATTAAACTATTATTATGTAAAAACTCTTCAACAATAAATACAAATATAAAAAATAAAGTTACGTTTCTTGTGTTGTCGAATTTTTTATGAAGAAATATTGTTTGTGCCTAACCAAACGGTATACTCTGGTGGGCCTGCCGCGGGACATTGATAATTCGCACAAGTCGCTGGCACAGGGTCGTAACTTATATTTATTCTAATAATATTTTTCTTAATATAGTATACTCCTCACCGAGTGCAGTGTGTTGAAATGCTAGACCGTTGAGCTATAGAAATAAAAATAACTCAACGTTAAATAAACTGACCTCGAGTCCGCTAAAAACGTATTCAATAGTATATTTTAGCTAGTTTTAACTTTTTTTTCACAAAATTAAGCTTTTTGGAAAAAACAAGAGAGAACGGTATAGTCGGGTTGGTGTCCCGACTATCTAATACCCGTCACTCAGCTAAAGGAAGTGCGAGGGAGAAGGATATATACAATTTTTTTGATTACGCATAACTATTTAATGAATGGTCCGATTTGAAAAATGTCTTCTACATTTCGATAGGTATAAATATACACAACAAAATTGCATTTATACTTCTCGGAAATCTTTAAAGGTGTGGGCGCCAGACACATTTTAAAATCGTTAGTGGGCGATTGTGTGCGTTAGAGGGGGCCTGGCGGTCGGCTGAAATAAACTTGCGCTGCGTAGGAAGCCCAAGAATATGTGTGAGAAATATCAACATTCTAGCTTTTATAGTTTCCGAGATCTCAGCGTTCAAACAGACGGTCAGACAGACAGACGGACATGGCTATATCGACTCGGCTAGTGACCCTGATCAAGAATATATATACTTTATAGGTTCGGAAACGCTTCCTTCTAGCTGTTACATACTTTTGCACGAATACAATCTACCCTTTTACTCTACGAGTAACGGGTATAAAAATGAAAAAAGTTAATTTGAATCTAAAAACAAGAAAAAGGTGACTGATAAAATAAATGTTGTCGTTTAATAATCTTAATTTCAGCGTTACAGAGGTTAGTACCACAGATATTTTCGCCATTAATAAATATAAGCCTCCAGATCTTTAACACAAACTCTGCATTTCAGTGTCACTTGAAATGTTTTTAATCTTCATCAGGGGTAAATGGTGTGCGGTGTTCATTAAATGGTTGTATGAATAGTACTTCAGTACTAACATAGTTGTGTCTCTTGGGACCAGAACTGTTGCGCCTGCGTTTGCCATATTTGATTTTTTCTTCTCATAGTTCTCATCCCCGACATAAAACAGCTGATCAGAGGGTAAATGATCGGCCTTGGCGAACTAGACATAATTTCTGGAGAGATCCCTTAATTTTGTATGGTAATTACTTTTTTATTATTCCTGGTCTTACATTCATATCCTAATTATTTTTGACATTTTCAGAAGACAGGCTTACAAGACATGGATACCTAAGACCTGCATTCGGCCAAGCAAAAACCGGGAATGCTTCAGGCATTAACAATTTTTAATTTTAATGCTTCGATTGTAAATATTATTAATAAATACACATACAAATATTACATGAAAAAAAGTTATTTTTTATTGTGGTAAATCAGATCAAACAAAAACACCTCTTAACGAGGTACAAAAATAGTGACGACCGCACCTTCAACATACAAAAGTTCTGATATCATATTTTGTGACGAAAAATAATTTTACATTCGAAAATATAAAAACACTTTCTAAAATGTACTCATTTGGCCCGCTTCAGACAAATTTATAGGATTTTACCCACACGAACATTTTCTATTGTATTATATTCTTTTCTAATACAGACGGCTCAATGATAGCTGCTCTTTGCCGCCTCAAATATATTTTTTTATCAGAACAATTTTGTAGATCTTTTCTATATTTACTTCTTAATCGATTGTATTCTATAATATTATTATTTTATGTATTAATGTTAATAATTGTCACAAAATATGATATCAGAACTTTATTATTTTTTTTATTATTTTATTTATTAATGTAAATAATTGTATAATGGAACGGTTTAAAACTATTTTAACGATTCCTTGACCCTAAAATACAGTTTGGATACGCACATACTAAATTCAATGCTTAGGCTGCGTAAGTTGTTTTGAGCTGGCAAAAGTGGCTATTTTCGTCAGGGTTCACAATGCTATGCTATATTTGTAGTTTTTACTATTTGATATTGCTACGAGAGTTATTTCTATGAAGCCTGGAGCAAAGCATTTTTGAAATGCTACAGTCAGAATACTATATGGAGCCGTAGCAATAATAAAAACTATAGTTATCGATCTAGCCATGTCTGTCTGTCCGTCTGTCTGTCAGTCCGTCTGTCTGTATGAACGCTGAGATCTCGGAAACTATAAAAGCTAGAGGATTGGTATTTGGCATGAAGATTCTTGGAGTTCCTACGCAGCGCAAGTTTGTTTCAAAAGGGTACCACGCCCCCTTTAACGCCCACTATCGCTTATATACGGTTTTAAAAATTTTAATATTTCGGAAAAGTAAAAATGCAGTTTTATTGTGTTTATCATTTTTCAAATCGGACCATTCGTTAAAAAGTTATGCGTGATCAAAGTTTCTGTCTCCATCTCCCTGGCACTCCCTTTACCTGAGTAACGGGTATCTGATAGTCGGGGCACCCGACTATAGCGTTCTCTCTTGTTTTTTAATGTAACTTCCCCAAAAATCAATATTTTTATACCCGTTACTCGTAGAGTAAAAGGGTATATTGTATTCGTGCAAAAGTATGTAACAGCTAGAAGGAAGCGTTTCCGACCCCATAAAGTATATATATTCTTGATCAGGATCACTAGCCGAGTCGATCTAGCCATGCCCGTCTGTCCGTCTGTCCGTCTGTCTGTCTGTCTGTCCGTCTGTCCGTATGAACGCTGAGATCTCGGAAACTATAAAAGCTAGAAGATTGGCATTTTGCATACAGATTCTAGGAGTTCCTACGCAGCGCAAGTTTGTTTCAAAAAGGTGCCACGCCCCCTCTAACGCCCACAATCGCTTATATACGATTTTAAAAATTTCAATATTTCGGAAAAGTAAAAATGCAGTTTTATTGTGTTTATCAATACCTATCGAAATGTAGAAGAAATTTTTCAAATCGGACCATTCGTTAAAAAGTTATGCGTGTTCAAAGTTTCTATCTCGATCTCCCTCGCACTCCCTTTACCTGAGTAACGGGTATCTGATTGTCGGGGCACCCGACTATAGCGTTCTCTCTTGTTTTTTAATTGAAATTAAACTGACGGCACAGCTAAGCAACAAGAAAACAACAATAAAACTGCAGCATTTAATGATATCTGGAAATATTAGAGTTTTTTTTACACAAAATCAACGATAACAATTCAAATGCTTGAATAAAAAAGTTCGTCACGATACCCTACAAAAAGTTCGTCACGATACCCTACAAGGTACACTTGGAGCAAAAACGGTGTTACTCTCAAACGGCGCAAACAAAAAAAACGCCAAGTACCAAAAACTGTTGATAAAAATCTCATTTATACGTGCATATATTTGTCTGATTTTATTTTCCACCCCTCTTCGCTCTGGCACTGCTGAAACACAAATAACTTGAATACATTTGCTAATTTGGGCACCACCTTTTTAGAAAAAATTGCCTCACGAACAAATTACGGGACTTTTTATTAATATTACTGTAAATACATTGTCGACACGATAAGAGGAGACGACTACATTTATTTGGAATTTTTGTCATGACGTCATATGTGAGATTCGACGAGTTCGTCACATTACCCTACACTCCCCTAGTATGACATTAATCTGTGCATTGGGGCAATGCGTGAATTAAATAAGTTGCCATGGTTCGGTGGGTAGAGTTAGGGGACAACTAACATCTTTGATCCCTTCATTGGATATAAATTTTCTCTAATCTACGAATACATTCAAATGCGTGTCGGCGCAGCCAAGTATATTAATGTAAACTCACTATTATTCATAATATTTTGTTTTTTTTTATGATCCGCGCATTAAACATTGATTTGAGTTAGTAAACTTAGGTAGCTGGGAGAGAAAGGACCCCTACCAATCCGACGAGCTGGACCCGAGCCCCGCTAGAATGCGCACCGTCGATCCCAGTTCCTTTTAACAGTGAGTCAGAACCAACATCATGTAGCCAATGTGATAGAAAGAGTCTTTTAGATTTTGGATCGTTCCTTGTCCTAAACTGAACACTACAACTATCACAGCTTAAATCTAGCTTTAGCCTTGCATATATTTCTGTAACTAAAAGTTTTGTCACTAAAAACAAGAACGGAAGCTAGCTTCGGCCAGCCGAAGCTTATATACCCTTGCAGATCATTCCTATTAATTAACAAATCGCAAAAATGGTAAATTTCGTATTATTTTGACATTGTTTTTTCTATCCTTCCCATGCCAGCTATATAATATAGTCGTCCGATTTTTGTTAAATTTAAGTTTAAATTCGGAAATATAAAAAAAGTCGTATCCTAAAGTACAAAAGAATACAATAAAAACCAACGTAACTATTATTCATTTCCTATTATTTCTCATTAATTTTCCGATCGTTCCTATGGCAGCTATACGATTTATTTTATTTAATCCGCAATTCATAAATATATAAAAAAACAGTATTCCTTAGAGAAGAAGGTAAAATGTCAAAAAACATCGAAGCTATAATTTGTATACCCTTGCAGAGGGTAATATGATTTCAGTCAGAAGTTTGCAACGCAGTGAAGGAGACGTTTCCGACCCCATAAAGTATATATATTCTTGATCAGCATCATTAGACGAGTCGATCTAGCCGTCTGTCCGTCCGTCTGTCCGTCTGTTTCTACGCAAACTAGTCTCTCAGTTTTAAAGCTATCGGGCCAAAAGTCTTCATTCGTTTGCAGACAGACGGACATCAATAATATATATACTTTGTAGGGTCGGAAACGTCTCCTTCACTGCGTTGCAAACTTCTGACTGAAATCATAATACGCTCTGCAAGGGTATAAAAATCTGAGATAGTTTACTATCTTAACTTACACATCTCTTCTCTATTTATTAATTTTGGTTGAATTTACTGTTAAGATAACTTGTTTAAAAATAAAAAAAAATTTAATAAATTCTTAGATTTAGTAAGGTATTTAAAATGCGAAATAGATATACCTAGGGGAGTGGTCTGTAGGTTGGTACACCTTTTGTTTTCGATCTGCCATTTTGACATTCACTTATGAAACTTCACGCATTAGGTACTGATCGAAAGGTTAGTCTATTAGCTTTAAAAAAACAACAACAAATATTTTTTATCCTTAGTGAAAGCTAAAAAATATTTTTTTTTGAAAAGTACCAAAAAACGACAGTTTGAAAAAGAGGTCTGTAAGTTGGGACACTTTTAAAAGTCAATAAAACTCACACTAAATGTACTTCAAACTTTTAGAAACTATTTATTTATGATAATTTAATCAATTTTAGTTCGTTTTAACCTATTTCCCGTCCATTTTTAATAAACTTAGACCAAATAGCAGTTAAAACTAAAAGAGAACGATCACATTTCCCCAAATTTCAAAGAAATATACTATGCAGAAAGCGACCTCTGTCGGGCAGGCCTTTTTGTATGCAAAACGGGTGTCTCAACTTACACGCTCAAAGTGTCCCAACTTACACAAAATAGGTTGTTTCGGAAAATAATTAATAACTTTTTTTTCTTTATTATTAATTTTTTATGGAATTTTGAAAAAAGTGGTCAAAAACTTTTTTGGTGAAAAATGGTACACGAGTGTCACAGCTTAAATCTGGCTTAAGCCTAGCTTCTAATGTTATACCCAAAAGTTTTGTTACTAAAAACGACTCTAAAAAAAAAAATTGTTTTAGTGGAAAAGTTTTGAGAAAATGGGGTGTCTCAACTTACAGACCGTCCTAACCCACAGACCTCTCCCCTACTATCAAAAATGCGAACGAAAAAAAGTAAGAAAATTAATAAATTTACATGAGATTTGATTAGCATTTACAAATACAAAATTGTTTATTGAATTAACTGATTCCATAGCATTTTGATTACACTTGAAGCAAGCTGCACAAAATCAAACCGCATTCAAATAGCATTATTCAATTAGAACCTTGCTCCCTCGACGGATAAAGTGGGTGGAACCGGCCCCAGCCGATGCGTTCACTTGGCTCACACAATGTCAATTGGGCCAGTGCAATTAAGGCCAGTTTGTTAAACTATTTTGTTAACGATTCACATTTCGGCCGACAACATTTACAAACATACAATAAACATTTTTGAAGTACAGTTCTCTGACTATAAACAAAATTATGACAAAGAAGCATTACGTTTATATGTAGAGAACTGTGTTTAAAACAATTAAAATTATGTTTTCAATTAATTAGCATCTATTCGCTGAACACGGGGCCCTGAGCAGCAAACGTGCCTTGCAAACTTCCGGTTTCAGCATGCGGCCGTTAAATAAACGTTGCCTGCGGTTATTGGATACTACGGGAATTCGGGGATACGGGGATACGTGGGTAGCGGTCCCGGATGCAGTTGTGGTGTGCAGTTTTTGTTTTCGGGTCATTTGACGGGAACGTCCACATCAGTGCTACCATTTTGTACTTTTTCCGTCCTTTTTTTTTACGGCTTTATCTAAAAAAAATATCAAATGTCTGGAAATTTGACTCTTTTTTTAATAGTAGTACAGGAAAACAATTCCGAAATTTTGATTCCCTGCCTCTTTTATCGGTAAATAGTTTCGGACTTGGGCAGATGATGAAAATCTGCTATGATGGTCCGATCCTAGCGAGTGATACACCAATCAAAAGGTATCGCAAGAACATTCAAGATTGCATACCAAGACATTAAGAAGGTCAAATGGTTTGGGAGAAGGGGCGGTGAACGTGTAAAAGTGCAAATTTAGAAAAGTTGAGCTGTTGACGCCGGTGGGGATCAATGCCCCCTTGTACCAGCCTAGTTGTGTTCTTACTGAAAATACGAGAAGTTATACCCAAAACTCGATATAAGAAACATACCACTTTTGGTAAAACAGTTATTAATAGCGAAATTTGGGAAGGCCGTAACTTCTGTACTACGAAATCTGCAGACTTGGGCTACATCTCGTTTTAAAGATATTTTAAACCTATAACCGCCGCCTTAACGTAATTTGTCTAATTACAATATTTTGAGACAATTTAAAAAAGTGTATTTAATCACGTGTGTAATCTTTTTTCGACAGAAATGTTGATATCGTTATGAAATACTAAATATATATGTAGATACTAGATTATTACGTTTACGCATAAATCAAATAGCACGCTCAAGCTAAGAAGGTAGTGAGTCAGCCTCAAAAGTTTTTACATAATTGAATTATTAATTCAGTCCATTTAAAATAAGTACAGAATTGAATGCGAATTAAAACACAAAAATGTAAAGGTAATTTTTGTTTTATCCTTTCTCTCCTGTCATTTCTTTTAAGCTGACTGCTGGCAGCACTGGTTCACATCCACTCATACTCTTACGAGAGAAACTAAGCAGGACAGATAGCGCGAAACAAAATCAGACGAACGCCAAATTACGTGCAAAGTTTACAAAAACATTTGGATTCGCCCAATCTGATGCCCCATTCTGCTTCTGCTCTCTTAATTTTTTTCAGTTTGGTCTTGTATACACTATTACAGTCGGTATAAGTTAAAGAAATGATCAAAAATACCCCATTAAAATTTATTTTGATGCCTAATACGCACCTCAATGAAATCCCTATGAAACAAAAGTTATACACAAGAAAATACACCAGTTTCCAAAAAAAAAAACCGACGTCACCCTAATTGAAGACGACCTTAATTGTCTGGTAAAGAACATCTCCCTGATTAAGAATTGGGCACTTAAAATTTTGTGTATGGTTCTGGTAAACCGCATCTTAGACTCATTTTACAGGTAATAGAATGTCCTTTAACTTTCTCAAACAAAGCATTGAGTTCCAGTCATTATCTTAGAAGCTACACCGCGTCAAAGTTAAAAAAGTTGAAAAAAATGCAAAAGCTCTGGCAAAAATGGCTTTGTCAAAAATACACGCCTAAAAACCGAAATTAGTTTTATAACTTATTCTGGTAGATGGTACTTTGACAGAAAATCAAGCTAATGATCATTAAAATCCACCAGAAAATGAATTTTATATGAATATTTTACAGCTGTTAACTGAGACAACAAGGCTCTAACAGGGTTCTAACAGGGCTGTAATACCCGTTTTCCCCAACTTAAAAAATCGATATAAAATTCAACTTTTGGTCGTTAATTAAGTTAAGTAAGCTTAAAGTTGTATTTTTAAGTAGATAATTTCGCCACAGTTTTTGCATATTTTTCAACTTTTTTAACTTTGACGAGGTGTTCCTACTAAACTAATGACTGGAACTCAACGACATGCATACGTAAGTTAAAGGGCATTCTATCATCAGTAAAATGAGTCCTCGATGATCGAAATCGGGTTATCAGAACTTGAGTTCTAAGTTTGAAGTTTTTAAAAATAACACCAGCTTACAAAATAAAATCGACTTCTTCCCACTCAAAGACAACCTTGGTTTTCCGGTGAAGTACATCTCCTTGATTAAGAAATGGGCACTTATAATTTATTGTATGGTGTACATTATATTTAGGTGTAAATAACTTTTTTCCATTTTTTTATTTTTTATCTCGAGTTTTGGCAAACCGATTTTGGTCATTTTACAGGTAATATAATGCCCTTTAATTTTCTTATATATAAGATGTGTATACACATCAGTGAGTTCTAGTCATCAGTTTAGGAGCTACGCAGTGCACTTGATTTTTGAACGGTTTATGTGACACCGTGATTTGCTTTTGAGGGAATTGGAATAGATTTCTGTGACACCCCTGAAACACATTTGAAAAACATGTGCCCATTTACCGTGCATGTTGGCACAACCTCTATGAGTGGAGCCCCAGACAAATTAATTTTTGGCCCCCTTTTTTGTATGGGAAAAATCCGAGGTTGGTTCATTGTTAGGCGTTTTACTCAAAATCTGTGGGTTTGATTTTGATGAAACTTCCAGAAAAGAAGCTTGAATTAACCCTTAATAACCTGGTTTAGCGTGCATATTGGCACAACCTCTGTGAGGGGAGCAGTTAACCAAATGGTGGATACCCGATTTTTCGAATGCATTTTTGAAAAACTTGTAGACCTCTGATTTGGCCCCAACCTATATAGATCGATAGATATTTTAATTCTAAACAATTTTGCATCAAACATTTTTCAATTCGGCCCCAAATAGCGAGAAAATTTAAAATATAAAAATGGCCCCAGTGTTCCAAATTCCACCATTCGACTTTCGTTGCTAACTGGTCGACGCTATTTTGACGTACATGAAAAAAAGTCAGCCTCAAAACATGATTTTGTGATGCGCAGCTCTGGTAACTCTGGGGTAAATTACACCAAAAATGTACCTCGATGGATGCGATAGAAATAAATTCGCTTCGAAATCCCAAATTGAGCTGCGTTCACTGCATTTAAAACAACAAACTTTTAAAATCGAAGGGTGGGCTGTATGTTTTTATGTTTTATGGCAATGTTTTCCTTTATTTTGTTCTCCCTTGAAAAAATCTTAAAATGATTTTGAGTATGGGGTTTAAAAGATAAGGAGTTGCACTTTTAAAATGCTTTGACACCACAACAAACCAAGAATCCATTTGCCTGTAATAAGCCAAAATAGTTGGCAATTTTTTGGAGAACGCAGTTTAATTTGGGAATTCGTTACAAATTCAAATTTATTGCATCCAGCGAGGTAAATTTAAAAAGCAATAATTTTGTAACACATATTGTCGCTCTTGTTCTAACATAAAGGGCATGTCTGAACAAGCCTGAGAAAACTGCCCCAGGCGATATTGCAAAATTTTGGATAAGGTTTGGTAGATAGAGTCTTAATGGATAAGAATTCCAATTTTCAAATCATTTGACCCGCTGGTTTACGAGTAATCTGCAGCAACTTAAGAACATATCACTTCATATATCTTCCCTTTGGTGGTTTTTAGGAAATCTTTTTTGATGCCAAAAATTTTTGAACTAGCTTGCAAGATTGTCAACCGATCTTTGGATTTTTACCATTCTTGTAAGTTAATTAAAATCGCGATCAAAATTTTCAAAAAATTGGTTCAAGACTTACCAGTTTTGACAACACCGCCAATTTTTTACAGTTTGTGTGTCCAATTGTCATCTACATCATATAAAATATTCATAGTTTTTCAAGTGGTGCAACAGGGTTAAAAAAATTAAAAACTGAAGATTTTATATTTTAGTGTTATTATGGAATTCAAAATTAATTAATCTTCATCACTATCCTCGTTTATTGTGGAGCTTATTCCAGTTCTGTCAAAAATGTTTGTGAGGATTTCTGCTGGCCTTACAATTTTAGACTTATATCGTCCGTTACATAGGTAATATAGAACCGATGCGACATGTGAGCAGCAGCCAACAGTTCGAGTTCCATTTGGGCAGCTGCAGAAGTGCCCTATTCTGGAGTCTAATGTGTTTCCATCTGGTACGTATTCAATAAATATGTGATATGTCTTCCGATTTATGTGCCTAGATTTTATGTGTATTCGTAATATGTTACGACTCTTACGTAAGTACTCCATATTGATTTGTCCGTTCTCATTCTGTAATTCTGCTAAATAGCATATAGACTGGGTGTACTGATAAGTACCGCCAAAATATATGATTAGATCTTCTTCTGTTAACTCCGGGAAATCTTCTATGTCATTGCTGCTGATTGCTCCGAACACCACTTTTTTCGCATTAGACCGTCTTTTTCCACTTTATCTGCCAAAAGATTTACTACGCTCACTTTGCTTTTTATTTGCTGTAATATTTTATCCGTTCTGTTATGGTCACTAGTTAATCTTTTGCCGAATCTGTTGTTAAGGTAACAGGCTATGTGACACAGAATTTCAATTTTGGGGATCATCTTGTTGTCCACTTTTTGGCCCAGAAGTTGATATTTTTGCTTTAAAATTCCATGCACCGCCTCGACCGCCCACCTTATTTTTGTGACAATTCGCGACTTGTTGGCTTCGTCCGTCGTAATTTGGTTTCGTTTTCCCTTCATTGCAGGCATTAAAACAGTAAATCCTTTGTCTTCTAGGCTTTTAACGACGTCTCGAAATCCCCTATCCAAAACAAAAATATCACCTCGTTGAAGTAACCTTGGCAATCCTTCCTGGTCGTTCATAAGGTCTTTAAGGATGGTGGCATCGTTGACATTGGCCGTGTATGGTCCCGTCATGTCAATTACGAAACCGTTTGTAGAGCAAATAGTAAATGGCTTGCACAAGGGAACTTTTTTTTGTCCTGAGAAGGACTTTCGTTGATACGCATTATTCAAACTTTTTTGGTGACGTATATATGTTCAATCACAAGTGATTACTAATTGGTTCTCTGTTATGTCCAATAGCCGTTTTGTTATGTCCGTGGTCTCCATTATTATCTGGGAGCGAGTTACAATTCTTTAAGCCGAATTCGGATTGCAGAACATCGTTCTTAAAAGCTTTGATTACTGCTGTTACGTAATCTGAAACCATTTGAGGATTGTCCATTTCAAATATGTTGGCAATCGTTTCATTGCTATTTCCGAGTCTCAGCTTAGCTAAAAAAATAATTATAGCTTCTATTTTACTTCTACTTTGCATGTTTCTCATAGAGTGCAAAGACTCCTCCAACTCCTTTAGCTGCATCCAATTTAAACCTGCTTAATTATTGTTATGAAATGGTACAAAAAAGTGAATTAGTAGTCATACCAGTAAACTGTAAGAGCTGCTTATCCGTTAACCGTTTCAGACACTTGGTTGGTGACTTAACCTCAAGCAACTCAGCGAATTCAGATTTTGGTATAGAACTTTAACCACAAAACGGCACCAATCCTGATAATTCGTTTTCGAAGAATTTTTCTTTTATCAAATGCGATTTGCAGCATCGGTTGTCCCTTGGTATGTATATCCCCTTCGTTGTATAGCACTGGAATCGAGGGGTCTTGGGTACAACTTTCAGGTTTGTTGCTTTGCGGCAAATGCAGCAGAATTTATGAGTGAAAACTAACTCTTTCTTCATTATCTACTTCAACTTTTGATAATGACAAGTAGTCGGGATCATTTAAATTCTGATTTTCCGAATTACCTAATTGGTATTTTTTTAGGTTGCAGTTGTTGCATATGGTTGAACCAATATCAATTACTTTTCCCAGTTTATTGCTTATGTGATCGGCTTCTTCCTGAGTTCAAAGGGTCTTTTTCCTGGCATTAATCTTTCGAAGCCAACGACAACAGATCGAACACTTTTCAGCCATATTAACTGCACTTTATTCTTTGAATATTTTTCGCTTATTACAGATAACTATTTACTAGCCAACTATATTTTTTGGACCCTATTCATAATTTTACGAAATATAAAATCTTCAGTTTTTAATTTTTTTAACCCTGTTGCACCACTTGAAAAACTATGAATATTTTATATGATGTAGATGACAATTGGACACACAAACTGTAAAAAATTGGCGGTGTTGTCAAAACTGGTAAGTCTTGAACCAATTTTTTGAAAATTTTGATCGCGATTTTAATTAACTTACAAGAATGGTAAAAATCCAAAGATCGGTTGACAATCATGCAGGCTCTTTCAAAGATTTTTGGCATCAAAAAAGATTTCCTAAGAACCACCAAAGGGAAGATATATGAAGTGATATGTTCTTAAGTTGCTGCAGATTACTCGTAAACCAGCGGGTCAAAAGATTTGAAAATTGGAATTCTTATCCATTAAGACTTTATCTACCAAACCTTATCCAACATTTTGCAATATCGCCTGGGGCAGTTTTCTCAGGCTTGTTCAGCTATGCCCTTTGATTAAAAAACCTCTTTGCTCTGCTAAGTTGATATCAAGTTAACAGAACAACTCTGTTAATTGAGATTTTGCCGTTATTGTTCCGTATCTAATTTTTAAAGCCTAGTACTCAGTACGACGAAAACTGCTAGCTGTGTTTGTGCAGAAGCGGTGTGCCAATAACACATTATAAATGGAAGGAAAACCCCGAAAACCAATGGAAAAGTGCCTGTAGGATTTGCGGCAATACATATCGCCATGCCAACAGCGAATTTAACTCTTGCGACCCAAGTCGGCTCAACATTTTGTAATATTTTAAAATTGGCGCCAGTTGATGTTTGCTGTTTGTCAACAAACCCAGTAAGACCATGCTATGAACTACAAAAACTTCGGCCACACTAAAAGATTAATATTTTTCGACTAGTAAAACTCTTAGCCGAACTGAGTACTAGGCTTAAAAGTAAATATTTAGTAGTCGTTGAAACTTTAAGATAACATTTGGCTTTTCATCGCTGTGTACTCAAAATCCGTATTAACAATATTAATATATTAAAGAAATATGTACCTAAACCATTAAAAACACCATTAAATAAATGATACAGAAATACATAACTTAAGTACAACGCCAATGGTAGCAGAACTCTGCTGACGCTGCTTAGAATACTACAAAATGTTGAGTCGTCTTGTGTCGCAAGCTTTAAATTCGCTGTTGGAATGGCGATACATATGTATTGCCGCAACTCCTACAGGCAGTTTTCCATTGGTTCTTGGGGTTTTTATAATTTGTTATTGGCACACCGCTTCTGCACAAACACAGCCAAAGATCAAATTTGTTATTCTTTGGGCCGCGGCTAAAGGCGTTCATCGGAATTCATCCGCTAAATCTGGTATTTTTTTGTTATTTCCTTACCATTTCCTTAGCTCGATTGAGTACCGCGGTGGGAAAAAGTCCCAGCTAAAGGCGTTAGCTACCTATTTGCCTCTCGCTTACTCCTATGCCTAGCCAGCAGTTTTCGTCGTACTGAGTACTAGGCTTAAGCTAAGAAAACGTTGGCCAAGCCCACTTAATGCCCTCTGCTCATTATGGACGCGTCGCGTTTGCATCCTTTTACCCTTGAACGCGCCCAAATCCCATACAAGACTTGTAGGCGAGGGGGGGAGGGGAGGGTGGAAAATTGTCGCGTTACAGGGCTGCGAAGTCAAATTTGTGGTATTTTTCAGCAGTATTAACCAGGCATGATCATTTTTCTGTACCCGAAACTGATAAGAAGCTGATAAGAAGCGGGTAAATTAAAAACATTTATTGTTGATATTGAATTATTTACAGATTTTTATTGAACTTTATTTCGTGTAATTTTGGTTTTTGATATGCCAAATGATCTGGCAATAGTTCAGTATTTCGAGGATGATATAAGCGCACAAAGGGAAGTAGCAGTACGTTTATCCAATGGAATGGCCTGTTGGTCGTTGCAGCGCAGGCACACGGGCCTTCTTCCCCGGCTCCATGATCTTGACGTTTGCTTCTTGATCACGTGCGCCCGCCATTCGTCCATCAAGGCGACCTCCTGGTCCCATTTGAGCGCAGGTACAAAATCTGCTTCGACCATAGAGGACCATTCCATATTCAAGTGACACACGTTAAGAGGCGACTGCTGGAAAAGGGCACATATCCCTCCTTCTGGCGCACAATGTCTTCGTAGTCCTTTCAGCCCCGGCTCAGATTCTGTTCACTGACGTGCCGCCGCAGAAGTTGCAGCTACTGCTGTCGCGGGTCGTGTCAGAGAATTATTTAAATGCCTGTTCAGATCTATATATATGAACGCCTTCTGCAGCAGATCCTTTTGCTTTCAGCACTCCCGGGTTTCCGACGCATTTGTTTGCCGCTACCCGATCTTTAATTGGAGCTCCACCAACTGCTGGCAACAGATGCTCAAGCAGCATAACGTGGGATGTGGTAACTGCTTTCATCATTGCACACTCAAAAAATTATTTTTCTTAAATATAGAAAAAAGAAAAATTTACTGTGCTTTAGAAATATATTCTATAAAGAGGAAACATTTTCTAAACTTCAGAAAAAATTCTCTATTAAACGAATTTTTTAGCATTTTTTTTCTGAAATGCAGAAAACTCCTTTTTTTTCTAAATTATAAGGTGATTTTTTCTAATCTTCCTTTTTTTATTTGAGGGTTAAAATCGCCATTGATTTTAGAAAAAAAAAGACTAAACTTTTCTAAAAACAAAAAAAAATCGCCGTCAAAATTATAAATATTTATACAAAATAGAAATATTGGTTTTCTAGAAAACAGAAAAAATGATTAATTATTTTTCTAACATTCAGAAAAAATGTGTCTGTTTTTTGAAATATTTTTCTAAAAAATAAAAAATGTAACCTTATTTGATCAGTTTCCCTTCTTATACACTTTTTAGAAATTTTTTTTTAAGTCTTAGAAAAAATTGTCTTAAATCGAAAAAAATTTCGTTTATTGGTAGCCTAGGGGTCTAACGCGTGCGTGCATGAATATGTTATTCAAGCTTATAGCCGCAAGTGTGAGTTCGATCCCACGTCGAGGCGAAAAACTCATGGTGTTTTTTTTTTTTATCTCTAATATTTACATAATATTAAAAAAAAAATGTATCGCATTTTTTTTTTTACTCATGAATAGTATATTTTGGTAAAAATGATTTTTAAGTTCTTCAAATTCAATATTCAATTTCTGTTACTATTAAACCATAATAAAATATATATTTGCATATAAATATTAGTATTAATCATGAAATATTTACGAGCAAAATTAAATAAATACTAGGGGGAATAACTAGAAGAGAGTCAGATCAATTTGACTAAAAAGAGGAGAACAAAATGTGAATAGACTTTGTACAGCGCCTCACGTGATGCTTCCGTGGCGCAGCTAGTAGAGTGCTTGACTGCAAACCGTGAGGCAAGCGGTTCGATTCCCGCGTGGGGCGACCCAAGATGTTTTTCTCAAAATAGTAAGTTATTGGGTTTTTATATTTATAATTTGTAATTTGTATACTCGTTTCAGTTATTATTACAGTTCCAATTTGAAACTATAAGAGCATTTACATAAATGTATACATCGACCATGTGCTCAATTAAAGGAAATTCGAATAATATGACAAACAAGAACCAAAAACAACAACACAAGGGAGGGGCAGGGGACGTGGTGTCACAGAAACAACCGGCATTATTCCGATTCCCGAAAAAAGATTTTTGTATTTTCTGGATTTGAGGATTTTTTTTTTGTTTTTTAGAAAATATTTGTCTATATTAAAAAAAAAACGTATTTCTATTTTTTAGAAAACCTTTATTTCTAAATTCTAAGAAATAATTTTTCTACTTTCTAGCAAGAAATTTCTAAATTGCAGTCTTTTTTCTTTTGATTTAAAAAAAAATGCCTTTGATTTAAGAAACCTACTTTCTTTAATGTAGACAAAATCGCCAGTAAAGCAAATTCATAGGCGATTTTCTAAAACCAAGGGCGATTTTAGTCGATTTTTTTTTTGAGTGCAGCAATGTTTCCACATATATTTACGCTGTTCAAATGCTGTTCTGAGATTGTATTTATCAATAACAAATTATTTAAATCCATTGTTTACTTCAGCTCGCATATGAAAACCCTGCAGGAAACGGAATCAGTTTTGGACCAGTAAAATACTAGTTGGGTCAGGATAGTTAACTAGTTCAAGTTATGTCCATTTCCTTGTAAAGAAGTTGTCCATTTTTCATATGCTTGTCATCGGAAACAACTAGTCCATTTGCGACCAGTTATTAAGAATCTGGTCATAAAATAGCTCGAAATTAGTTGAATTTTAACAATTTTCATACTATAAATGTTTAGATAGATTCCAAACTAGCTTAGTTCTTTCCAGTTTTAGGCTAGTTGGTTTTATTATGGCTCTTAAATAGTTGCTTTTAACTAATTACATACTAAAAAGGTTTAGATAGTCTCAAAACTAGCCCACTTTTTCCAGATTTAAGCTAGTTGATTTTATTATAGCTTCTAAATAGTTGCCCCTAACTAGTTGCCAATTAGAAATATGTTTACTATGTCATTACTAGCACAGTTCTTTCCTCATCTGAAATAGTTTCATATGGGAATGCTTTTACCCAAATGCTAGTTAACATTTTAGTATTTGCTTGAAAATCCAAGGAAAAACAAGAGAGAACGCTATAGTCGGGTGCCCCGACAATCAGATACCCGTTACTCAGGTAAAGGGAGTGCGAGGGAGATCGAGATAGAAACTTTGAACACGCATAAGTTTTTAACGAATGGTCCGATTTGAAAAATTTCTTCTACATTTCGATAGGTATTGATAAACACAATAAAACTGCATTTTTACTTTTCCGAAATATTGAAATTTTTAAAATCGTATATAAGCGATTGTGGGCGTTAGAGGGGGCGTGGCACCCTTTTGAAACAAACTTGCGCTGCGTAGGAACTCCAAGAATCTTCATGCCAAATACCAATCTTCTAGCTTTTATAGTTTCCGAGATCTCAGCGTTCATACGGACAGACAGACAGACAGACAGACGGACATGGCTAGATCGACTCGGCTAGTGATCCTGATCAAGAATATATATACTTTATGGGGTCGGAAACGCTTCCTTCTCCCTGTTACATACTTTTGCACGAATACAATATACCCTTTTACTCTACGAGTAACGGGTATAAATACTATATGAAATATTTTAATATAATTTAATATATAATTTCTAATTCAGTAGTCTAGTATAACACAGGCCGACAAAATGTGACATGGGTCGGTGTCCAGGCCTGCCACCATTTTATTTCGATAAATGAGGCTTTTCTAAGCATAAGTTTCCACTACACCTATAGTCCATCAGCTCTGGTATTTGCGGTATCTTTAATTTAAGAAAATCACAAATTTTCTTCGTCTTTTGGGATATATCTTCAAGAGTGGTTAACCAATTTTGGTAATCTTTTCGGAATTAAATAGTTACATGTCTTTTTTATACGGTCGTTTTAGAAAATTCAATCTAACTGAACCACAAGAGAAGGTGGACGCATTCAAACTTTTAAAGTCACAGCAAAGTTTAAAAATCTTCATTTGTGAACAGCGTTTAAAAATTAAATAAAAATATTTTCTTCTACAATGCATTTTTGATCCAAAGACACCTTATGTCCTCAATTTTTAGGACACTCATCAAAATTTTGTGAGTTGTTTTGGAATTTTTAAAATTGTTTTTCTTACTTCCTTCACAGTGACGATTCACAAACTGTGCCCAAACCTGTCACAATTTTAAATAACAAAAATCTATAGTTTTGCTTTGAATATAAGCACATGGGCGTAGCCTACGAACCTTTTGGGCCGAAATGCCTGAATTGTAACCCCCCTCCAGCTTTTAGCTTACGCCCATGTATAAATATGTTTAAAGCAAGGGTAACTTGTGCTCAAAAATAGTTATGAGTTACGTGAAATAGTGACAGGTTTGGGCACAGTTTGTGAATCGTCACTGTGAAGGAAGTAAGAAAAACAATTTTAAAAATTCCAAAACAACTCACAAAATTTTGATGAGTGTCCTAAAAATTGAGGACATAAGGTGTCTTTGGATCAAAAATGCATTGTAGAAGAAAATATTTTTATTTAATTTTTAAACGCTGTTCACAAATGAAGATTTTTAAACTTTGCTGTGACTTTAAAAGTTTGAATGCGTCCACCATCTCTTGTGGTTCAGTTAGATTGAATTTTCTAAAACGACCGTATAAAAAAGACATGTAACTATTTAATTCCGAAAAGATTACCAAAATTGGTTAACCACTCTTGAAGATATATCCCAAAAGACGAAGAAAATTTGTGATTTTCTTAAATTAAAGATACCGCAAATACCAGAGCTGATGGACTATAGGTGTAGTGGAAACTTATGCTTAGAAAAGCCTCATTTATCGAAATAAAATGGTGGCAGGCCTGGACACCGACCCATGTCACATTTTGTCGGCCTGTGTAATAGTTTAATGTGTATGTGTATTCTATTATTCAAATAAGGTCGTCAAGCATGTCTTGAATATCGTCCGGGGATTCTTCAGATTTTTATACCCTTGCAGAGGGTATTATGATTTCAGTCAGAAGTTTGCAACGCAGTGAAGGAGACGTTTCCGACCCCATAAAGTACATATATTCTTGATCAGCATCACTAGACGAGTCGATCTAGCCATGTCCGTCTGTCCGTCCGTCTGTCCGTCTGTCCGTCTGTCTGTTTCTACGCAAACTAGTCTCTCAGTTTTTAAGCTATCGGGATGAAACTTTCCCAAAAGTCTTCTTGCTATTGCAGGTAGTATATAAGTCGGAACTGACCGGATCGGACAACTATATCCTATAGCTCCCATAGGAAGGATCGGAAAAAAAACGTTAAAAAAATTCTAGCTTCCGTGTTTTTTGAAGTATTACCTTCTAATCTTGGGAATATAATTTTTTATATATTTCTGAATTTCGAATTAAATATTTAAAAAATCGGATCACTATATCATATAGCTGCCATCGGAACGGTCGAAAAATTAAATGGAAATTAATAGGAAAAAAATTATATCTTTGTTGATTTTTATTACATTCTCTTCTACTCTGGGATATGACTATTTTTAAATATTTCCGAATTTCGATTTTAATTTTAAAAAGATCGAACTACTATATCATTTAGCTGCCATAGAAACGATCGAAAAATGTATGTGAAATAATAGGAAATTTAACATTTTTGCGATTTGTAAATTAATAGAATGATCTGCAAGGGTATATAAGCTTCGGCTTGCCGAAGCTAGCTTCCTTTCTTGTTTTAACCTAAAGTACTTCTTTTTTGCGATCTGAATGGCATGCCGAAGTTGCTTATCTGGATCTCCGCTGGTGAGGGAGATGGAGAGATGAAAAAAGTCTTCTACATTTCGATAAGTATTAATAAACACAACAAATTTGCTTTTATACTTTTCCGAAATCTTTAAAGATGTGGGCGCCATACACATTTTTAAGTTGTTTAAGGCGATTGTGTGCGTTAGAGGGGGCGTGGCGGTCGGCTGAAACAAACTTGCGCTGCGTAGGAAGCCCAAGAATATGTGTGATTAATTCCTTCTAGCTTTTGTAGTTTCCGAGATCTCAGCGTTCATCCAGACAGACAGACAGACAGACAGACAGACGGACAGACAGACGGACAGTCAGACATGACTATATCGACTCGGCCTTTTACTCTACGAGTAACGGGTATAAAAATTAAATAAAATGAATGTTAAATAATATTTTTTATAAAACTTAAATATTAATTATATTAATATTAATTTCGAGCTGACTACTTTTAACTCGGCCAGAGCTTCCATTATAGACTGGCTGTAATGCAGATTTTTCGCTGGAAAATATGTTATATATATAATTATTATTATTTTTAAATAGGCTTTTACCCTCAATTTCCTCCAATTTTGAATTTAGCTTTAGCACGGATTCTGAAAGGATAACATTTTAAAATTGTGTTAAATAATTCAAATACAATCAAGTTCACCTTTCAATTCATCTAATTTGGCTTCCAATGTCTTGCAGTTCTCACATTCATGTTTGTCCTGCCCTAATTAGTATACAAAAAAATTAGTTTAATGGTGAATATTTATTTAAGAGGTTGTAAACATTTACCATTTCCACCGTTCTCCAACATTTTACGTTTGCGGCTGGTCATTGTATTGTTATACCCGTTACTCGTAGAGTAAAAGGGTATATTGTATTCGTGCAAAAGTATGTAACAGAGAGAAGGAAGCGTTTCCGACCCCATAAAGTATATATATTCTTGATCAGGATCACTAGCCGAGTCGATCTAGCCATGTCCGTCTGTCCGTCTGTCCGTCTGTCCGTCTGTCCGTCTGTCCGTCCGTCCGTCCGTCCGTCTGTCTGTATGAACGCTGAGATTTCGGAAACTATAAAAGCTAGAAGGTTGAGATTTCACACACATATTCTTGGGCTTCCTACGCAGCGCAAGTTTGTTTCATCGAGGTGCCACGCCCCCCCTAACGCCCACAATCGCCATAAACGATTTTCAAATGTGTCTGGAGGCCACATCTTTTAAGATTTTAAAAATATATAAACGCAATTTTATAGTGTTTATTAATACCTATCGAAATGTAGAAGACATTTTTCAAATCGGTCCATTCATTAAAAAGTTATACGCAATCAAAATTGTTTATATATCTATCTCCCTCGCACTCCCTTTAGCCCCAATAGATAGTCGGGACACCAACCCGAGTACAGCGTTCGCACTCCCTTTAGCTGAGTGACGGGTATTAGATAGTCGGGACACCAACCCGACTATAGCGTTCTCTCTTGTTTTTGAGTCTATTTATTATAATATTATTTATATTTATTTATTATATATACTGAATAATTAAATTAGCGATCTAAAATTGGTACTAATAGGCTCTTACTGTCATCCAATGGGAGACACATAAATTTATATTTAATGTCGCCTAATGCAGATACCTAATTTAATTGAATCAACAGGCTTATTATAAAAGCTTTCAATATTCAAAAACCTCGTCCCCAATACATAAATATCTCCTCTATCTTCTTCAAAACCGAAAATTTTAATTGGAATAAATGGTCTTATACAACAGACGTTGTCGGGTACGTTTTATTAATATGTACAACTGTTTAACAACAAACAAAGACCTTTCCGATTACGTTTTTCTAAACCACTTGCTTTGTTTGGAATAATTAAATTTTGATACTCTACTCTTTTAAAAATTTGTTCAAGGATTTGAGTGGGTTTTTTTACATAACGTTTTATAATTTGTAAATGATTTTCAAAATCATATGCAGATGTACTTGACATTATACCCAATTCTTTGTCGTTTTCAGTTAAATGCAAAAGACTGTGAACATTAAACGAAATGCTGTTAATACCAAACACTTCTGAGAATTTTTCAACAAACAATTCTACCAAATCCTTTGAAAACTCAATGGTATCTAAAAAAGTTTCAGGACAAAGAAGAAGTCTGCATTGACAATGTAAAAGCAAACAAACTTCATAAACTTCATTAGCAATTTTACCTTTAAGAACCGTAATTCCAGTGTATAAAAGAAATTGTCGAAATTCTGTGGCTTTCCAGTTGGCAATGTCATCGAAGCTTCTAGGCTTTCGAACAAATTCGGATGGAATAAATGGCCGTAAGCACATAAGAATATTTGACATAGAAAGTATATTTGGTTTTTTGACTTTAAAAAAGGTTTTGTTACGGAGCAATCGTAATATAAACTTTTTAGTTATACCTAAGTCGATTAAATGCATAGCATCAATTGAAACTTGGCTTATCATATTAATGTTTATTTCTTCGAAGGGGGTTTTTGTGAAGTGGTATTGAGGTAGATGATGTAATTTGTTACTTCTGTTTTTAAAATCAGCATCACTTATTGGTGTACCAGACACTGAGCTATATGTAAGAACATTTTCAATTTTTCTATCCATTTGCTTACATCTCATGCATCCATGCATCGAGGTATGACCTGGAACTCCACAAATGTATGCCCTAGCTGGAGTATCGCAAACGATTGCTCTGACTTTAATGGAAATCTGATTATTGTTAAGTGTTAATCCATTTTTTATGAGATCTTTCATTTCACTTATAAAGTCATTTAAATAATCGTTTTGATTTTTTGGCTTCTGATGTCCAACATATACACCCACTGGGAAAACCGAGATTTGTTTAAAATTTACAATTCTTATCAGTATAGGCCACAATTGTGTCCGAGAACTTTTAAAAAGTGGAATACCATCAATATTTATATCAACTTGTATTGTGGTAGAAGTTGTGAAAAAATAAGACATTTTTTAATTGGTTTTTTAGGCCAATGTGAAAATAACTCCCTGGATCGACTGCTCGGGTAATAATCCTTTTCTCCATTTTTGGAAGAATGGTTGCGGAACTTAATGGCAAGATAACATTTTCTTCTTTTAATATGCCGAGAAGCCCCTTAAACGCCTTTCGAGATAAATATCTTAAATACCATTGAGATAATTTTTCTTTTAAGGAAAACTTTTGCGTAGTTCCAGATTTATAAGATAAATTCGGTAAATTTTTTAACTGATTGGTCTCCTCATTATTGTCCTCTATTATTTTATCTTCAGTAATATTATAAACTATGGGTCTTTTTTTTTTTTTGAATAGTTTAATCTATCTAAATAAATTAGCTTTTGTTTTTTTATAAGTCTGGACAAATTTCTTTTGCTCATTTTTATTACTTTTGCTTTTTATTTCTTTATTTAAGTTATTAGGTTAGTTTGTTTTAGATATTTATTATTTTGTTTTCTTGTATATATAGTCACGATTGAGGTCTATGTAAGAAGGTTAATAAATTGAAATTTATGGTAAACTTAATATTAATAAATCCACAGCCGAAGTATAGGGAAAACATTTAGCACAACAAAAAACCGAAAAGCAAAAAACCGTAAATTCTTCAAATTGGGTCATTAAACAAGCATAGTCTTCTTATTTTCCATATGCTTCGGGTGGATTCAAAACTTTATTAACGTACTTACCAATATAAAATTCAGCTCAGCTTAAAAACTCGATCCGCTTTTCACACAATAGCTTCGTAATTATTTTTGACAAGAGCAGCAATGTGACCTTTTTTAATTTATCATTCTTCGCAGAATTTAGTGTTTAAAAATTGCGTAATTTATATTAAAGAATTTAGTGTTGTGCCTTTCCTAATCGATATCATTTAATGCTCCGACTATTCAAATTTTTCTTTTTATCATTTGTCATAATGAATATTAATCCCACAGCAGTGGTTCCGCTAGTCGCAGATAGCCGCGGATAAAGAAACATTTATATTACTTTGTTATCAGTTTATAATTCTTATCAGTATAATTTATAAATTATAAATTTACTTTAATCATACTTTTCAGTCCAAATGGCACCAAACCAGGACAAGTTTTTTCGTTACTAGTTTTTAAGAAACCTTCTTCGACTGATCAATATTTAATGCACCCTGTGTGGCTCGTAGGTGGTTAATTTCGAGTTGCTTTTAAACTAGATAATGACTTCCATTTAGGCTATAACTTGGACCCTATGTAGTCCGATTGCAACTAGTTAAGTTTTAGCTGTTTTTCAACTAGACTTTAACTTGTATTTGTTCTACCAATTAAATATTTGTGGTGATTTTCTAGTCCGAAAGGTACCAGTCCGAGACAAGTTTCTTTTCTACTAGTTTTGAATTATTCATTTTTTCGACTAGCACAAATTTTCTAGACCCTGTGTAGTCTAAACGTATTCAGACAAATTCCGGCTGCTTTATACTAGTTGTTTTTCAGACTAGTTCGCATTTTTCCTGCAGGGAATAGCAGAACAGCTGTTTTCAGACGCGTTTGCCAATGGAAACACCTCACGTACGCCTATCGCGTTGCCAATCAAAAATACCGATAACAAGAAAGGAAGCTAGCTTCGGCCAGCCGAAGCTTATATACCCTTGCAGATCATTCCTATTAATTTACAAATCGCAAAAATATTAAATTTCCTATTATTTCTCTTATTTCCGATCCGATCGTTCCTATGGCAGCTATATGATATAGTAGTTCGATTTTGATCAAATTAAAATCGAAATTCGGAAATATTTAAAAAGAGTCATATCCCAGAGTAGAAGTGAATACAATAAAAACCAACGGAGCAATAATTTATTTCCTATTATATTCCCATTAATTTTCCGATCGATCCTATGGCAGCTATATGATATAGTCGTCCGATTTTATTAAAATTTTTTTCGAAATTCATAATTAATTAAAAACTAATATTCCCAAGATTAGAAGGTAATACTTCAAAAAACACCGAAGCTAGAATTTTTTTAACGTTTTTTTTCCGATCCTTCCTATGGGAGCTATAGGATATAGTTGTCCGATCCGGCTCGTTCCGACTTATATACTACCTGCAATAGATAGAAGACTTTTGGGAAAGTTTTAGCCCGATAGCTTTTAAACTGAGAGACTAGTTTGCGTAGAAACAGACGGACAGACGGACGGACAGACGGACAGACGGACATGGCTAAATCGACTCGTCTAGTGATGCTGATCAAGAATATATATACTTTATGGGGTCGGAAACGTCTCCTTCACTGCGTTGCAAACTTCTGACTGAAATCATAATACCCTCTGCAAGGGTATAAAAATAAAGTTGGTTAGCTGTGTAACGGGTATTTAAAAGTCGAGGCACTCGACTATAGCGTTTTCTCATGTTTTTTATTGCGCTTTTAAAAAATCATGATTCTCATAACATTAATTTTTTGAATGAGGTGTTTTCTCTATCTTCAAAGAAATGTATGGCGCAGAAAGCGACCTCTGTCAAGCCAAGAACGTATTCGGGGGTGTCACAGAAAACCATTCCAACCGAATTTCCCCCGAATAGCAAATCTCGGTGTCACAGACGTCATTTTTGACGGTTTCTAAATCCCCCGTACTTTGCCGGACGTTTTGATAAAATTAACCAACTTACAAATGTTTCCCAAAAATATAACTTTATTTAAGACCACTCTAATTAATTTAATGAACTATCTGCATACTACGATTTTTATATTTACTTCGGGTTGTATTTAAAAATATGCTTTTTATAAAAACTCTCAAAAAAATTAGCTAAAAAAAATCCGTCGGAAAACCGTCCAACCTGACAGTGGTACCAACTAGCTCGAACTTTAAAATACCAAATTTCGGAGTGGTTATCGAAATGTTGTGTTAAAGAATTATTTATTCAAAGGTACTTAGTATTGTAGTTAAAAATAAAACTTATTTCTGGTAAAAATTGCATGGTAAAATAAGTTGTAGTTATTGAGAAATTAATAAAAACATGCCTCCTTTGCAAAAAGGTGGCAGCACTGTCGTGAAAAATGTCCTATTTTTGCGGGAAAAATTTCCGGCTGTGAAGAAGAAGAAGACATGTAAGTAAAAGTAAACAATTTTTGTTTATTATTAATTTAAACTAATAAACTTTGCTAGTTTTCAGGGGTAAACATAGGTCACCAGCGTAAGACGCCATATTCTTTCGATTCATTCGCGATAATATCGACATTGCCAAAGGATTTACTCAGGGCGGCCGCGTTCTTGTGACCACTGCTTGGAAGGACCTGGCCAATGAGTTAAATCCCCATGGACTACCATGTAAAACCGCTTCTGAGGATTCTCCTCTGCATCCTAGCCTCTCGCAGTTTATGCCTTCACAAGTACTCTAGAGCAAGAGTTCACGCAGATGGCATTTTGGTTCGCTTTTAAAATTCTTGCCAACTTACAAATGTAAATAAACCAACGCAGCCGAGGCAAACCGCTGTTCAGGGCTGCAATATGTAGCCTGGCGGGTAATTCAAATTTTCAATTTTTTTTCTTTTATTGTGTACGATATGCGCTTTAAGCAGGTATTCTCTTTGTAATTTTGCACGAAAAACATAATTTAAGCTTAAAACTTATTGGAAAATAGTCCAAATAAGTCAAATAAAATTCGATAATTATTGAATATTCGATATTTAGTGTATGCATCCAGCCCTGGTCGATTTTCGGTAAATTTTCCGAAAAAAGGAAATCTCGAATTTCTGTGACACCAAATCCGTCCCCGGTTTCTGTGACACCCCCGATTATTTGCGTTTTCCCTAATTTGAAACAAATGTTCAGTGCAGAAAGCGACCTCTGTCAAGCAAAAGGCGTATTATTTGAATGTCTCGCGATTTCCTTAATTTCAAACAAATGTACCGTGCAGAAAGCGACCTCTGTCAAGGAGAAAGCGTATTATTTGACTGACTCACGTTTTCCTTAATTTTAAACAAATGTACCGTGCAAAAAGCGACCTCTGTCAAGCAGAAAGCGTATTATTTGAATGACTCGCGATTTCCTTAATTTCAAACAAATGTACCGTGCAGAAAGCGACCTCTGTCAAGCAGAAAGCGTATTATTTGAATGACTCGCGTTTTCCTTAATTTCAAACAAATGTTCAGTGCAGAAAACGACCTCTGTCAAGCAAAAAGTTACAAATAGATGGAAAACAGGTGGCCCAACCAATTAATAATTTTGCTTCTGGGTAACTATTTTTTTTGACGAGTTTAGTAACTCACGTTTTTAAATCTTTATTAATTTAATTCAAGCTCAATTTTGGTATTTTAAACATTTTTTAAAAAAGTGGAAAAAATTTGTTTTAAATGACAGGCGACTGTCACAGCTTAAATCTGAATTAAACCTGGCATTTGTTTTACTTACAACTTTTGTCCCTAAAAAAATTTAAAAAAGTAACTTACCTTACTACAAAAGATTAACATTTTTATTTTACAATTTAAAATGACTATTCCAGGGACTGGTCAAATTGTACATGTTTGCTCTTTTTTGTAAATTATAACTACTACCCCTACTACCCCAGTCGGACTTAGATGCATGGTAGTTCGTTCGCTGTTCGTTTACAGCGTTAAAATTCCCAAGTTTTAATTCTGAAAGTGGTCAGTATATAAGCCAGCTGTAAGTAAACTTATAAGATTCTTATAATTAATATTTCTCGAATTTTCAATTCTGGTTTCCAATTCTTATCTATATCAACAATTCAATTATTTTCAGGCCCAAAAAAATGCGACTTCCTGAACATATCTAATTTTTTACATTAGAATTTCCTAAGTATTTACTTTAAGATTAACTAACAATAAAAAACAAGAAAGGAAGCTAGCTTCGGCCAGCCGAAGCTTATATACCCTTGCAGATAAAAGAAATACCTTTTTAAGTTGTCAGAAATCAAAACGCCTACTTCCTGCAACGTTACAATGAATTTTTTTATATTTGTTTGATTATTCGTATGGGAGCCTTAAGATATAGTGGTCCGATCCGACATATGTACTACCTGCAATAGAAAGAAGACTTTTGGGAAAGTTTCATTGCGATAGCTTTAAAACTGAGAGACTAGTTCGCATAGAAACGGACAGACGGACAGACGGACATGGCTAGATGGACTCGGCTATTGGTGCTGATCAAGAATATATATACTTTATGTGGTCGGAAACGTCTCCTTCACTGCGTTACAATATCTGACTGAAATTATAATACCCTCTGCAAGGGTATAAAAATAACATTTAATAGACGTGTGTGTATGTAGTACAATACATACTATGTATGTACTTACTCGGCGCCACCCGTCAGCGGTTTTACACGGTGGTCCATGGGCATTTAGCTCACTGGCCAGGTCCTCCCAAGCAGTGGTCACCAGAACGCGGTCGCCCCGAGTAAATCCTTTGGCAATGTCGATATTATTGGCGTCTTGCGCTGATGACCTATGTTTACCCCTGAAAATTAGCAACGTTTATTAGTTTAAATTAATAATAAACAAAATTTTTTTATTTTTTTACATGGGTTCTTCTTCTCCTTCACAGTCGGCGTTTTACCCGGCAAAAATAGGACATTTATGTATTTTGTTATTTTTGCATTTTTTTCAAGTTTTTTAACTTTGACGAGGTGTAGCTTCTAAACTAATGACGGGAACTCAATGCTGTATATAAGAAAGTTAAAGGGCATTATATTACCTGTAAAATGAGTCGTCGATGACCTCAATCGGTTTAACAGAACTCAAGATAGAAAATGAAAAAGGCCTAAAAAACTTTATTACTCTTAAAAAAAATTGACACCATAAAAAAAATTTTAAGTGCCAAAGTCTTAATCAGGGAGATGTACTTTACCGGAAAACCAAGATTGCCTTCGAGTAGGAAGAGCTCGATTTTTTTTTTAAACTGGTGTTATTATACTATGCAACATCCAAAGTTTACCTCGATGGATGCTATTGTTTTGAATTCGTTACGAATTGCCAAGATAAACCGCGTTTTCCAAAAAGTTACCCGACGCAAGGATTCTTAGCACAAGGACCTCAAAGTTCGAAAAATGCTGAAATTGGCCAACTTTACGGAGGTATCACAGGCAAACGGATTCATGGTTTGTTTTGATGTTAAAGTTTTTTAAAAGTGACTCTTTTTATCTTTCGAACCCCATACTCCGAATAATTTTAAGAGAGAAAAAATAAAAGAAAACATAGCCATAGAACGTAAAAACATACATACGGTCAAAATAGTAGTAGTTTTCCCGCCTTCCGTTTTTTAAGGTTTGTTGTTTTAATATGTTTCACAAAGAAGCACTCACCTGCAATTCTTTCAATTTATTTAATTTTTATCTTTTAAAATGGCGGCAGTGGGAATTTTATTGTCAGACTTTATTAAAAACAAGTAAGGAAGCTAGCTTCGGCAATCCGAAACTTATAACCCTTGCAGATCATTCCTATTAATTTACAAATCACAAAAATGTTAAATTCCCTATTATTTCTCTTTATTTTTCCGATCGTTCCTATGGCAGCTATATGATATAGTAGTTCGATTTTGACAAAATTAAAATCGAAACTAGGAAGTATTTAAAAAGAGTCATATCCCAGAGTGGAAGAGAATATAATAAAATCCAACGAAGCAATAATTTATTTCCTATTATATTCCCATTAATTTTCCGATCGTTCCTATGGCAGCTATATGATAAAATCGTCCGATTTTGATAAAATTTAATTCGAGATCCAGAATTAGATAAAAAATGATATTTCAAAAGTAGGACGTTATATGTAAAAAAAAACACCCAAAATATAATTTTTTTACATTTTTTTTTTCCGAATATTCCTATGGGAGCTTTATGATATAGTTGTCCGATCCGGCTCGTTCCGACATATATACTACCTGCAAACGAAAGAACACTTTTGGGAAAGTTTTAGCCCGATAGCTTTAAAACTGAGAGACTAGTTTTGCGTAGAAACGGACAGACAGACGGACATGGCTAGATCGACTCGTCTAGTGATGCTGATCAAGAATATATATACTTTACTGGTCGGAAACGTCTGCTTCACTGCGTTGCAAACTTTTGACTGAAATCATAATACCTTCTGCAAGGATAGAAAAAAAAGTATCAAATAAAAATTGTTTTTATTATTTTAGCTATAGCTGTATCAAATAAAAACACCTCTTAGCGAGGTAAAAAACTAGTGACGATCGCACCTTCAACGTACAAAAGTTCTGATATCAACATTTGTAACGAAAAATTATTACACTCGTCATTAAATAGACTTTCTAATATTTTCTCATTCGGCCCGCCCTAGCAAACTATTCCAGCCTTTTTCCCTTCACAGGCATTTTCTATTGCAGCGTGCCGAATGAGAAAATTTTAGAAAGTGTATTTTATGACAGTTTGGATATGCACATACACATAAAAATTACTTTTTGTCATTCAGAAATTGTTAAAACACTTAAAACTTAACTTTTAATCATTAAAAATTGTTAAAGGATTAGATATACTTTTTATACCCTTGCAGAGGGTATTATAATTTCAGTCAGATATTGTAACGCAGTGAAGGAGACGTTTCCGACCACATAAAGTATATATATTCTTGATCAGCACCAATAGCCGAGTCCATCTAGCCATGTCCGTCTGTCCGTTTCTATGCGAACTAGTCTCTCAGTTTTATAGCTATCGCAATGAAACTTTCCCAAAAGTCTTCTTTCTATTGCAGGTAGTACATATGTCGGAGTGAGCCGGATCGGACCACTATATCTTAAGGCTCCCATACGAATAATCAAACCAATATAAGAAAATTCATTGTAACTTTGCAGGAAGTAAGCGTTTTGATTTCTGACAACTTAAAAAGGTATTTCTTTTATCTGCAAGGGTATATAAGCTTCGGCTGGCCGAAGCTAGCTTCCTTTCTTGTTTTAATTCATTTCACATGGGTTGAAAATTCCCGGGCCTAACTAAGAAAAAACGGGTTTTTTGGTTTAAAACTAGCTTTATTCATCAACGTAATCTTTATTAAGAGCAACCCAATCATTCCATGGCCGCTCTAACATTTTAGTACCACTTTTGTAGAACTATTTTTTTTTTGCCTCAAAATAAGCCTCAGTTTCAGCAATAACCTCTTAATTCGTGAGAAATTTCTTACCAGCGAGCATTTTTTTAAGGTCTGCGAACAGCCAGTAGTCGCTGAGATCCAATGGGTGGATGTGGGAGCAATTCGAAGTTCAGTTCATCTAGTTTTGTCATTGTTTTGATTGACTTGTGACACGGTGCGTTGTCTTAATGAAACCGAAAACGCAGCACCCACTTTTAACAGAGCTTTCAATACGTTCTTTGAATATCTTTACGATGTCAGCTAACTCACGGCAACTTTACTTTTCGATCCTTCAAAACGATTTTGAGGATTTTTTGATGTTTTCTGGTGCTAGCGCCTCATTTGGACGTCCACTGCGTTCTGCATCATCGGTGTCTCTACACCCAGAAAAAAATCCGTTCGTAACGGTAAAAAATCAAGCCCATTAGAAATAATATGTTATAAAAACTTACGATTAACGACGTCCTCTCGCGGGCTCGAACCTCTATGTCAAAGGCGGACGGTTTAACAGCTGGACCACGGAACCAATTTTTCAAGTACGGACAAACGGGGCACTAGACTTTTATGTTTTTCGGTCCGGGCAAGAAATGGTTCATGAACAGCGTTCTCAATTTTAGAACCATCGTTCATAATCTGACCACAATCGTTCAAAGCTCAACACTTTTCTGTGACGCGTTCATTATTTTACCAAAAAATGCATGATTGACTTCGTGGCGTTTTTCATGAACGAAAAATAGCGAACGGATTGTTCTTAAATCATGAAAAATGTTCTTGATTTTTTTTCCTTCTTTTTTTTCTGGGTGTACGACCACGTTTTAAGTCAGCAAATCAAAGCATTATTGTGGTTTCTGATGGAGCGGAGTCCCCATAACACTTTTCAAGCCGTTGCTTCGCTTGAACGTATTTTTTCCCATCAAGAAGCAGTGTAAAATTAAAAACGAAATGGTTTTTGATCCATTGTTTTGAAAATAACAAAATTAGCGTCACTCTTAGCGCAATAACTCGCAAACTAATGAAAGAATGTAGGATTGGGGAATTTAGTATAAGTGTATCACCCTTGCAGCGTAAGATTAAGAGCGACATCAACGGTTTAGACCCAGAACCTAATTTTGAATTTGTATTGCTCTTCTATAATTATTTGTTATATCGAGTATTTATTTAAAAAGCATCGAGTACAAAAAGCGACGCTATAAAAGGAGAATTGAGCGAGTCGCAGAGAAAAGAGGTCGTCTAGTGGTTCCGAAAAGAAGTCGAGTTTTAAAAGACATACGTTATATCAAGAAACAATAAGGGCCGTTTTCTCGTCCGTCCTGCAAAGTAAAATTTATCCCGGTGGCAAATCGGTTTTCGTTTTCTCGTCCGTCATTTAAAACTCCAAATAAAAGGAGCACTAATTTGAGACTAGGTGGCAACCCCACATCAGAAGAGTTAACTAATTGTCAAAAATTAATCGAAAAACGATCGAAAAATACCATAAAACAGTCATACTAACAGCTGCTGATATAAACAACATTGCAGACAGCTTGCACATTTATTGAAAAGTAACCTTTTCTATTCCGATATATCTCTCCGGAATCGCCCCCGAGAGATTGAATTCTTACGTGCGTGGAATCAATGGCTTCTATGACTTTCGGAAACTTGGCTATTTTATAAAAATCAACAACATTTTCTTGAAGATCTTCAATACGCGGGAACTTAATAAAGTTTTTTGATAAAGACGCTATAGCAAAAGAAACTTCCCTTACAACTCGACTGGCTGTAGCCACGCTAACACCACAAAAATCGCCTACAGTTATAAGGAAACTGCCGCTTGCGTAGAATCTAAGAGCTATTAGAAGCTTAACCCATGGCTGTATTGTCGTTTCCCTGTAAAAATGGTTTTTGATTATATGGAATTATTTAAACCAAATGAATGCTCTTACTTCTTTACTTTAGATTCAAGTCGCAAAACAATTTTTTGCCAAACAAATAGTGCCGTGCTTTTTTTAACAAATTCTTCATCACTGTAATGTTCGAAGTAATTTCTCTGGACTTGATATCTGCGCCGATAGGTTCGCACTTCAGACAATTCGACGATATCCCACAAAGTTTGAAGATAAATCGCTCGGGAATTCATTGTAAAAAAAAATTTGGCACGGTGGATGAAGTACCGAGACAAAATTTGCCGCTACCTGCGCTAACATAAGGACGAGTAAACGATTTTTGGTTTATCGACCCGTTGTCCCGGCAGGCAAACTAAAGTACGGACGAGAAAACATGCCCTAAGTGTATTACAATATTCTGTTACTTTCCCAAATAAACTAAAATTTGTACTATCCCACAAGAATATCACGAAACTTTAACAGCTGTCTTTTGAAGGATAGTTCTAACAGAAAACAAGAGAGAACGTTATAGTCGGGTGCCCCGACTATCAGATACCCGTTACTCAGGTAAAGGGAGTGCGAGGGAGATGGAGATAGAAACTTTGATCACGCATAACTTTTTAACGAATGGTCCGATTTGAAAAATTTACATTTCGATAGGTATTGATAAACACAATAAAACTGCATTTTTACTTTTCCGAAATATTTAAATTTTTAAAATCGTATATAAGCGATTGTGGGCGTTGGACCTTCTTGAAACAAACTTGCGCTGCGTAGGAACTCCAAGAATCTTCATGCCAAATACCAATCCTCTAGCTTTTATAGTTTCCGAGATCTCAGCGTTCATCCAGACAGACAGACGGACATGGCTAGATCGAATCGGCTACTGATCCTGATCAAGAATATATATACTTTATGGGGTCGAAAACGCTTCCTTCTAGCTGTTACATACTTTTGCACAAATACAATATACCCTTTTACTCTACGAGTAACGGGTATAAAAAGGAAAAACATCAGTTGCAAAAGCGGGATTTGAACTAACGACCCAGAGATTATGAGTCGGATACTCTAACCACCCTAAGACCAGAAAAATAGTTGACCTACAATTTAAAATTGCATTTTCAAAACAACAAAATACATGAAGGAAAACAAGAAAGGAAGCTAGCTTCGGCAAGCCGAAGCTTATATACCCTTGCAGATCATTCTATTAATTTACAAATCGCAAAAATGTTAAATTTCCTATTATTTCACATTAATTTTTCGATCGTTTCTATGGCAGCTAAATTATATAGTAGTTTTAAAAATTAAAATCGAAATTCGGAAATATTTAAAATTAGTCATATCCCAGAGTAGAAGAGAATGTAATAAAAATCAACAAAGATATAATTTTTTTACTATTAATTTCCATTTAATTTTTCGACCGTTCCTATGGCAGCTATATGATATAGTGATCCAATTTTTTAAATATTTAATTCGAAATTCAGAATTATATTTAAAATAATATTCCCAAGATTAGAAGGTAATACTTCAAAAAACACCGAAGCTAGAATTTTTTTAACGTTTTTTTTCCGATCCTTCCTATGGGAGCTATAGGATATAGTTGTCCGATCCGGTCGGTTCTTACTTATATACTACCTGCAATAGTAGAAGACTTTTGGGAAAGTTTCATCCCGATAGCTTAAAAACTGAGAGACTAGTTTGCGTAGAAACAGACAGACGGACAGACAGACAGACGGACAGACGGACATGGCTAGATCGACTCGTCTAGTGATGCTGATCAACAATATATATCCTTTATGGGGTCGGAAACGCCTCCTTCACTGCGTTGCAAACTTCTGACTGAAATCATAATACCCTCTGCAAGGGTATAAAAATAGTTGTGTTACGATATTAATTGTGGTGTCACTATTCAATGCCCCAAAAAATAAAACAACAAAATACACGCGATCAAATAAAATAGTTTTGGTACGATATTAATTGAGACGTTACTATTTATTTGCCAAATGAATAAAACAACAAAATACATGAAAATTTCGTAAATAGGTTTTCTACTATTTTAATTGTTAAATACTATTCAATGACCAAAAAAATAAAACAACAAAATACATGAATAAATTACAATAAACGCCTTTTTAACACTTTTTATATATTTGCAAAAGTTAAAAAGTTATGCCCAAAACCATTTTTTTATACCTTTATGTTTAGGTTTTTTTATTTTTCTCAAAAACGGCTATAACGACGGCTTTAAACTTAAAACTATATAGCGTTTACGATTCCTTAAATTTTGGTATATTACACATTATTGTTTAAAAGTTATTTAGAAACGAAAATTGCCGCTCTTGCCAGCTCACAACAATTAACGATGCCTAAGCATTAAATTTTGTATGTGCGTATTCAAACTGTATTTAAGGGTCATGGAATCAATTTAATTGTTTTAAGCAGTTTTATATAGGAAACTTTTGTTTTACGACTTTTGGAAAAACCCGCTACTTTAGCGGGAAAAAAGCTACAAATATCTCAATTTCGTAAGTTCGTAAATTCTAAACTACTAAAGCTACAGACATTTTCTATACCTTGTTTAAAAGGTATTTTGAAATACTTAAACGCCTTTTTAACTTAATTCAATTCAATTTTAATTTTAATGTATATATTAGCTCCTATGAGAGCAAAAGTAAACAAACAAAAACTTCTGATATTAAATAAAAACACCTCTTAACGAGGTAAAAAACTAGTGACGATCGCACCTTCAAATTTTCCTCTTCGGCACGCTGCAATAGAAAATGCCTGTGAAGAGTGATAAAGAAAAAGGCTGGAATAGTTTGCTAGGGCGGGCCGAATAAGAAAATTTTGGAACGTGTATTTAATGACGAGTGTAATAATTTTTCGTCACAAATGTTGATATCAGAACTTTTGTATGTTGAAGGTGCGATCGTCACTAGCTTTTTACCTCGTTAAGAGATGTTTTTAATTGATATATCTTACTTGTTTCCTAAAAGAGATTTACTTGTTGATTTTTACTGTTTTTTTTAGCGTGCCATACCCAAATTAAGTCATTCCTTGAAAAAAATAAGTTGATCAATTTACTGCAATTGCATATCGCCGACTCGATATAGTTTTGCCTTAGTTTTCGGTAATCGCTTTTTTAAAATAAGTACTTCCATTTCAATGAATTTTCTTTATATGTTTCATGTAGAAGTATGCAACACTTTTTTTTGTTTTTTTTCAGACACATGCAAAAATACATCAATTTAGTAGCTTTTGAGAGGTACTTAAATATAAAGCATATCTTAAAACTTAAATAAAATTAAGAAAATAAAACTCAATGATGCAAATCTTAAGATGTTATAAAAAAAAAATGTAAAGTCAATTCGTGTATGAAAATGTATTGAGTGCGTCTTCTAGTTATTTTTATAAAAATAAAAAACCGAAAAGTACGTACAATTTTGCGACTTTGGTTTGGATTATCTATATCATAAAAAAATTCCAATAAATTTTATTTTTAGTTCGTTAGAAGGTTAATCTTTTAAGAAAAAATGCAAAAAAGCATCCTTCTAACTATTCTAGGAAAGAAAATGTTGGCTATATGGCAAACGATTTTAACCATATTCAATTCTTTTGCCTTTTGTAAAATACGATATTTATTTATCGGATATAACCGATATAAAAACAAGAGAGAACGCTATAGTCGGGTGCCCCGACAATCAGATACCCGTTACTCAGGTAAAGGGAGTGCGAGGGAGATGGAGATAGAAACTTTGAACACGCATAACTTTTTAACGAATGGTCCGATTTGAAAAATTTCTTCTACATTTCGATAGGTATTGATAAACACAATAAAACTGCATTTTTACTTTTCCGAAATATTGAAATTTTTAAAATTGCATATAAGCGATTGTGGGCGTTAGAGGGGGCGTGGCACCCTTTTGAAACAAACTTGCGCTGCGTAGCAACTCCAAGAATCTTCATGCCAAATACCAATCTTCTAGCTTTTATAGTTTCCGAGATCTCAGCGTTCATACGGACAGACAGACAGACAGACAGACAGACAGACAGACGGACAGACGGACAGACGGACATGGCTAGATCGACTCGGCTAGTGATCCTGATCAAGAATATATATACTTTATGGGGTCGGAAACGCTTCCTTCTCCCTGTTACATACTTTTGCACGAATACAATATACCCTTTTACTCTACGAGTAACGGGTATAAAAATATTTTTTATTGAACAAGTTGTAATTAAAAGCAATTTTTAGTTTAAATTTCCCGCTCTCTGACAGTGCTGCCCATGTGGAAAATTGTTTGTTCTATTTAAGTTTTCCACCTTTTGTGGTATATTGCTATAATTAGTACATTTGCACAGACTAATGGAGATGCGGTCACACTGGCTAAAAACGTGTAAAAAAACGTGGACAAAAAACGCCACCAAATCGAAGAAGAAGACGTACCGATAGGCTTGGAACAAAACAATAACAAACAAAAATTACGTATTACTAAAATTATGCAAAATTTATTCATTTTAATGCATACGGCCTGCATTGTTACCCTAGACTTAACAGGTTTTAGTCAGCTTTATTAATAATAATTTAATTAATAATAATTAAATAAATAAATAAACAATAAACACAGTTCGATACTATCGCGATAGTCAGGGAACCGTAGATAGTGCCATCACTGGCCTGGCCATTTTAAGAAACGTTGTTTGGTAAATTTACACAATATAGCGCAAAATGGTGGAACTGGAGGGCTATGTAGGTAAATAATGAATGATACGGCGCTTCTGCTGCAGCTAATTGTTGTTCACCTATTTTTCACTCAGTGGTTCCCCTACGCACCACACGCCAGGCTAAATACTGCCACAGTGTTTACATGCGGGAGCACTTCATACGGCTGATGGATCCCAACAAACCCAAGGGTCGCACGCTCTTCGTGCTCAACGTTCCGCCCTACGTGACGGAGGACAGTCTGAAGACGGTCTTCGGGCGGGCGGGGAGCATTGAAGCCGTAGAGTTCGCTGCCAAGCCGGGAAAGGAGGAAACTATCAAGTGGTACGAGGGCACCGCCGAACCGTTCTCTAGCATACGGCCGCCCTTTACCTTCAAGGTGGCCTACATAGTGTTCGAGAAGGCCAGCAGCATCGGCAAGGCCCTGGCCCTGAGGAGCATCGACCTCTTCAACAGCAGCGGCGAGTGCATTGTGAAAACCGGCATGGAGCTTTGGCACGAGGAGTACGAGGGCAACTACCTCTTGGATGCCCACAAGGCGAAGCTACAGGTCAGCAAGTACATGGCCGGGTACGACAAGAAGGAGCGGGCTGCGGCGGAGGCGGCTAAGACTGGAGAGGCTGACGCCGACGGATGGGTCACCGTCGGCAAGGAGGGCCGCAACGCTGGCTTCGAGCAAAAGGCCTCGGTGCTTGGACGCCTGGAACAAAAGGTGGCCAAGGGAAACAAGTCCAAGGAACTTAAGAACTTTTACACCTTCCAGATACGCGAGGGAAAGATGCAGAACATCGTGGAGATGCGCAAAAAGTTCGAGGAGGACAAGCAAAAGATCGAGCTCATCAAGCAATCGCGTCGCTTTAAGCCGTTTTAGTCAGTAGGCATAGGTTAAAAATAAAGTAAAACTTCCTTATGATACCAGAAAGAATCGAACTGAAAGATGCTGCGGGCCTGACCGCACGAAAATCCCCATAAATTCGCTATGCCATTGACACTACCGCGACCAAATCCTGACCACGACAAAGTCCCACAGCAATGCCATAACTTATAACCGGCCGCAGTAAGGGGCATAAAAGCTTATAAAAAGAGAACAACAAAAAGACAACGACGGCAATGGAGCCTGGCACAACAACCGCTGGGCTTATTGTGTGATAATCACATATAGTTTATGTTAATTTGAGAAATGATAAAAATATTTCGCTTATCATTTTTAATCATAATCGTCGCTGTGCCGACGTTGCGCCCGAAACGCACTCTGAAACTCAGCACGCGATCGCTCATCCCCAATTCGAGAAAGGCATTACTGACTTCTTCCAGGTCCGGACTGCAAGACTTTTGGGCAGAAGTATAGTATATAACGAAATAAGACCTGAACATACATATTTTTATTACTTTTTATGTTATTATGATAATTTCATTCTCGTTTTATACGATCGTCGCTATACGTTTGTCATTTTTAACAAACAAAAACACGTCTTGCTGAAGTAAAAAAGTAGTGACGATCGCACCTTTAACATATGTGCAATTAAAAAATTTCTATTCAAAATTTCCTTTATCTCAAGAGTCTAATGAAATTTTATTTGCATGTATTCATATATAGGTATTGACCTGAGGATATAAAAAGCTGAACAACATTTATTGAAAAAGTGCAGCTATCGTGAGATAGGCTTCAAAATGTCGGGAAAACTAACAGATTGTATTTATTGTATTTTAATACCAAATGCTATGTGTGTCTCAGAAAACACAACAGTTTTTAGCAGAGTTGCTTTCAAAAACAACAAAGAAACTCCCTTGTTTAAAGAAAAACTTCTTAACAAAACGACTGTAAAAATTGTCGCGTGTGACATGTAGCGTGTGACAGTAACTTCAATGAAAACAAAAAACAAGAGAGAACGCTATAGTACTTCGACTATCAGATACCCATTACTTAGCTAAGGGGAGTGCAAGGGTGAGGAGATATGCAGTCGTCAAAGTCGTCATTTTTTGCTCATAAGATTTTTTTTCGATATTTCTATAGGTATTAGTAAACACAACAAAATGACATTTAAACTTTTACAAAATCAATAAAGATGTGGGCGCCAGGCTTTTGAAAAAGTCCTTGAAAGCGACTGTGGGCGTACGAGTGGGCGTGGCGCTCGGATGGAACAAACTTGCGCTGCGTAGGAAGCCCAAGAATATACCTTAGCTTTTGTAGTTTCTGAGATCTCAGCGTTCATACAGACAGACAGACGCACATGACTAGATCGACTCGGCTAGTGATCGTGATCAATAATATATATACACTTAATATGGTCGTAAACGCTTCCTTCTCCCTTTTACATATTTTTGCACGAATAGAATATACATACCCTTTTACTCTACAAGTAACGAGATTACTTTTATTAAATTTTTTGAAGAAAAGTTATAATACACTTGACATACACACACACAAAAAAAATTTGTAAGGTCAACTATTTAATAGTGAAAACTGCCACAAAAAAAAAAATAGTAGATTACCTATATAAAAGTAGATGACCTACAAAATAGTATTTTACCCGAAAAAAATTGTTGTTTTTTTAATTTATTTTTTTAACTATTTTTATTTTTAATTTAATTTATGGAAGTTATTTATAGACACTTACTTAAACTTACATATCAGGTTTTTTGCCTCCGCTGGGAATCGAACAGGAGTTGCAATCATCGGAGTCGAGCATTCTTAACAGTAGGCCACAGAAGAATGACTTTCGTAAAGAAAAATCTATAGACTTGAAATAAAAAGTCAACAAAAGAAAACATCATCTGCAAAAGCGGGATTTGAACTCACGACCCAGAGATTATGAGTCGGATATTCTAACCACCCTAAGTCCAGAAAAATAGTTGACTTACAATTTATAATTGTATTTTTAAAACAACAAAATATATGAAGGAAAAAAATAGTTGTGTTACGATGTCAATTGTGGTGTCACTATTCAATGCCCCAAAAAATAAAACATCAAAGTACACGCGAACAAATAAAATAGTTTTGCTACGATATTTATTAAGACGTTGCTAATAACTTGCCAAATTAATAAAACAACAAGATTCATGACAATTTCGTAAATAGGTTTTCTACTATCTCAATTGTTAAGTACTATTCAATGACCAAACAAACAAAACAACAAAATACATGAAAAATTCAGAAAATAGTGAACTGCTATTTTTCTATGTTGATTTTACATAGTTTTTTTTTTTGTGTGCAAGTAAATCCGAATGTAAAATATTTTTTACGAATTTTCTTAGGGCAAATTAATTCCAATACTGAAACTATTTTGAGCAAGTGATATACCGCTAATAGACACATATTATATGACATGTCGGTCGGCAGTGTCCCAACCGTTGGTTTAGAAACAAGAATCGGGGAATAAAACCAGAACCGGAACCTATAACCGAAATAAACCGATTCCTAATAGAAAACCGGAACCGGTACCGGTACCAAAATAAAAATTTAATTTCGAACCGATTACCGTTTTGCTGGTACCGGTACGGTTAAATTCTTAAAAATTCTAAATTCGGCAAAAATCCTGAATAAAAAATACCCATTTGTATGTAACAGGTCCCACTTTCCGCTATATCGACTTCTTCCCGTCCCTTTTTAGCACATGCACTGCTTATGGAAGAAAATGTCGCTCTAGCTGAAACACTCTTTGTCTCAACAAGTTGTCTGGAATTTTTGGCGCGGAACTTTGGCGCCTTTCTACGCGGTTTTTTTTGTAGCTAATAGCCCAATTTCCTCTTAGAAATATAAAAGTGATAAATTTAATTATAATCTTAAGTTTCAATTTTAGTTTAAGTTCTTACAATAAAGTTTTTTTCCCAAATGAAAGTAATATAAACCATTTTAATGTATTAATAAAAATTGTTTTAACTGTAGCAGTACGTACCGGTACCAGAACCGGAACCAAAACATCAATACCAAAATATAACCGTTTACCGAATACGCAAATTCGGTATGGGACCAGTACCGAAACCGAAATAAAATTGGGTTTGATAGGAATGACAAGAAAGCTGCCTAATTATTTCCGTTTGCCTGAAAAGCATTTACATCACGTAAAACATTCCCCTCGGGTGAAAATTAAAAGGAAATGATAAGCAAAAGGTGTGCAAGCAAAAAATTTATTTTGAAATTCCCTCCCACAAGCAAATCCTGTTTCTGCCACTGGTGATATTAGTTATCATTTTGAGAAACACTTCTTTTTTACCTCAATCAACACTTAAGTCCGCCCCTGATCTGTGACTAATGTGGAGCGCGAAAGACATCGAAGCGTTCGAGACCGTAGGTAACACGAGATTTGGTGGAGACTTGGGGAGTGAAATACAAACGAGCTACGCGTCGGATAACGCATGCTGACGATGATCGCCGGGTACTCGGATCGGGCCGTCGTCTGGTTTGGGTTGAGGTATTGGTATGGGTTGCAGTTGTGGCTTTGGATGTTGTTATTGGTGGCCTACTGTGGAGCCTGGAGACAGCAACACATTCATAATTTCTTCCGATTCGTATCGTTTAAACATTTTAAATTGATTAAAATGCGATAAATCATAATCGCCATCGTCGACCCCAGCCACACAGACACTCTGGAACTTGGGAACTCGTTACCCTCTTCCAGACCCGCCATGTCTGGGTGATGGAACGATTTATGCGCCTCGAACATAATAAAGTGTTAACGGAACGAGTTATTAAGGTAGTCTGAATGGGCTTAAGTTAATAAAGGCCGAGAATAATTTGCATGGGCAGTATTGCGCGATGCGATGCAGCGTCTAAGGTTGCATCTAGGCTTAGCTGTGGATGTGGCCCCAGCCTCAATCTCGGCCCAGCTATGTATGCTGTCCCACCGATCGACGGACACACAAGATGTCGAGAAATATAACATAAACCGACCACACGTACGTCTCCCATGCCGCACAGCTGGACACCGGGCTCAGTCCTCATCTCGAGAGAAAAATGCTGAAACGCCGTGTCTTGTGAGCAGAACAATCAATAAATTTGAACACGTGAGCGGACGCGAACAGGAACAGACCGATCGCCCAAACCAAAACCCAAAACAGCAACAACAGCAACGAACATTTAGAGCGCTAAGTGAACCGACTGATTGGGCAGAATCAATATCAATGATCGGAGGGCGGGGAATTCGAAGGAGCTGGATTTTTATTTTTGTTCGCATAGATGCTGCAGAGAAAGTGATCTATATTGAATAGAAAATATATTCAACAGACAAATGTTTAAATAATTAACATTACAGATAAAATGTTGTGGGGGCCACAAAACAAAAAATGTATAGAACAAACTTGCGCTGAGTCAGAAGCTAAGGAATCTGTTTTGCCAACTCTTATAGTTTCCGAGATCACAGCGCTCACACGGACAGCGCTGTTGGACAGACAGACGCAAATAGCTAGATCGACACAGCTAATGGTAGGGTTGAAAAAGCTTCCTTTTACCTGTTACTATTTTACTCTATGAGTAATTACACATAATTACAATATACATTGGTTCAAAACAGGGTATAGTTTAATAGATATAGGTAGGTATAAGTGGAAAATAACTTAAATTTAGTTTCGGATATGTACCTGTGCACTTCAAGACCACACAAATTTAACAAAACGTATATAGCAGATGCGTTATTGCGCGGATCCCTTAAGGGATTACATAGGGCTTTTGGCCAAAAAAGCTATTTTTCATGATTTTTTTTAATATTTCAAATGATTTTTAAAGTTGAAATAATTTAAGAAATTACACCAGCTTACAAAATAAAATCGACTACTTCCTAATCGAAGTCAACCTTGTAAACGCCTTGACAGGTGCTAGAAAGACTTTAATCGATCAAAGTGCTCACACGGACAGATGGACATGGCTAGATCGACTTGGCTACCTACTTTTTCCCGAATAAACCGTAGTCTTTTACTTTACAAAAAAAAAATTATATATTTGAAAATCCTCTTAAAATGCTGAATTTTCCACAAAATTTTTTTTAAATAAATCGGCTCATAACTTTTTGAGTTATCCTGTCCACCGGCTTCCACGTCGTGATTTCGTCAAGAACGCAAATTTCAGAGACTATGTCTTCCAAATTATGGGTTCGATCGTTAGTTTTAGTTAGTTTGTTTTGGAAATGTAATGATAGAATTTAATTTAATTTATTTTATTGTCGCTATAAGCTATATAAGCTATAATTATTATTAATGCGCTAGTCACAAAAACTCAATTAAGCTAAAACATATTTAAACGTATTATCTAATACAGGTTATCTAATATAGGTCGCTTTAAATTATGAAATAATTATAAAACAAGAAAGGAAGCTAACTTCGGCAAGCCGAAGTTTATATACCCTTGCAGTTAAAATAAAAAGTCAAAGAAAGCAATGTACATTTTTATTTTTAACAGTGAACTTAACGCTTTGTTCCGTTTTCTTTAGAGTATTTCAAGGCGCTAATTGTTAACGAAATACAGTGGCGGCATTTTAAATAATTTGTAGAAATTTTTAACAATTTTTCAAATAAAACTTTTGATATTGTTGAGCCGAACAAGAAACTGTTTTCACGTTGATCTGTTTTAGCGTTAAGCTGAACCGAAAACTTTTTATTATTTATTATTATTATTAGCTTTGAACTTAACTCTGAGCACTGAACTGAACACATGAACACTTTGAACTCAACTGAACTGAATACGTTTTGGTTGTCATGATTTCTAATTGTTCAAAATCAACACGCCTACATAAAATTTAAAATAAAAAAATCTTACTATTCCTATGGGAGCCTTAAGATATAGTGGTCCGATCCGGCTCGCTCCGACATATGTACTACCTGCAATAGAAAGAAGACTTTTGGGAAAGTTTCATTGCGATAGCTTTAAAACTGAGGGACTAGTTCGCATAGAAACGGACAGACGGACAGACGGACATGGCTAGATGGACTCGGCTATTGGTGCTGATCAAGAATATATATACTTTATGTGGTCGGAAACGTCTCCTTCACTGCGTTACAATATCTGACTGAAATTATAATACCCTCTGCAAGGGTATAAAAAATTGTTAAAGGTTTAAAGAATATTAACTTTTAAGGTGTAAGATCACTTTTAATTAAAATTGCGTTGCGCTGCTTATATTATTGATATGGACAACTAATTTTAAAAAATTTTTGTTGTTAATTCTATGTAACCCCTTAGATACAAACTAAAACAAGAGAGAACGCTATAGTCGGGTGCCCCGACAATCAGATACCCGTTACTCAGGTAAAGGGAGTGCGAGGGAGATCGAGATAGAAGCTTTGAACACGCATAACTTTTTAACGAATGGTCCGATTTGAAAAATTTCTTCTACATTTCGATAGGTATTGATAAACACAATAAAACTGCATTTTTACTTTTCCGAAATATTGAAATTTTTAAAATCGTATATAAGCGATTGTGGGCGTTAGAGGGGGCGTGGCACCTTTTTGAAACAAACTTGCGCTGCGTAGGAACTCCTAGAATCTGTATGCAAAATGCCAATCTTCTAGCTTTTATAGTTTCCGAGATCTCAGCGTTCATACGGACAGACGGACAGACAGACAGACGGACAGACGGACAGACGGACATGGCTAGATCGACTCGGCTAGTGATCCTGATCAAGAATATATATACTTTATGGGGTCGGAAACGCTTCCTTCTAGCTGTTACATACTTTTGCACGAATACAATATACCCTTTTACTCTACGAGTAACGGGTATAAAAATTAGTAGCAATCACTAAAATTGAACCATGGTGTGTAATCGACATCATCCGTTATTATAGGTTCCTTACGCGCGGTCGAAGGCCCGTAAAGATTGTAGCGCCGTGACCCGGCTATTACCTCACGGTACCGCCGTACTGGGGTCCTGGACATATGCAACTCCATCAGATCCCAATCTTTAACGTCGCGGAAAACTGAGCGAATCATGTGCATGCGGCCCAGTAGCTCAGTCTCCCGCAACCCCTCGTACCTCCTCCCGGTGCGGGCACGGAATGTCTTGTAGACCTCGCTTTGCTGTTTGGTCTCGGTGGCCGTCTGTAGCTCCTTACGGTAGAGCGCACGAATCCCGCGGCCCAGGTGGCGGATGTGCTCGAAGTTGCGAACGTTGAGTGCGACTAAAGATACGGCGTCCAAATTTAGGAGTTTGTGTCCATCAATATAATTCTCCCGGAAAGTTTGCTAAAAGAAAAGTAAGTCATTATTAACTGAGAAAACAGCCGGTCCTGTAACAATAAATGATTGATTGGGGTGTAGTGAAACTAAAATAAAACAAGAAAGAACGCTATAGTCGGGTGACCCGACTATCAGATAGCCGTTACTCAGCTAAAGGGAATGCGAGGGAGACGGATATATAAAACTTTGATCGGGCATAACTTTTTAACGAATGGTCCGATTTGAAAAATGTCTTTTACATTTCGATAGGTATAAATAAGCGGAACAAAATTGAATTTATTCTTCTCCGAAATCTTTAAAAATGTGGCCGCTAGACACATTTTAAAATCGGTTGTGGGCGATTGTGGGCGTTAGAGGGGACATGGCTAGATCGACTCGGCTAGTGACCCTGATCAAGAATATATTTATCGTTAATATTTTCAGAATTAAAAAAAAACCGTATTGAAATTAAAAATGTCTCATATTAATTTTACCTATTCAAAATATTTTAATTTTAAGTTTTTAATATTTTTACAAAGTAGTTAATAAGCATGAAATAATTAAAGGTTTTATATTGGGTTGTCAAAAAAGTCCTGCGGTATTTTAGCTCTTGACCGATGCTACGGCTACTACTATGCCGGTTTTATCGCAATTTTCTACGACAGGCCTTCCTTCTTTGACCACCTCTGCACCAAAACAAAAACGTTGAAACCATCGTTGTGCGGTGGAAATGGAAACTGTATCGTGTCCATAAACTGCACAAATTTTATTGGCGGCTTGAGACGCATTTTTGCCTTTATCGTAGTAGTACTGTAAAATATGCCGTATTTTCTCTTTATTTTGCTCCATGATTGCGACGCTATAACTCACGAACGACTTAAAAGAAAAGACAATCAATCAAACACGTGTTAGCGCGTGAAATGAGCTTTCCAAAAAGGTATATTATGACCAGATGAAACGAATAAAACAAGAACTACGCGCTTTCAGCGCCAACTAGCGAAAATACCGCAAGACAACCTAATATAACGCTTTATAAAAAAAACAAGAGAGTACGCTATAGTCCGGTTGGTGTCCCGACTATCTAATACCCGTCACTCAGCTAAAGGGAGTGCGAGGGAGATGGATATATAACATTTTTATGATTGCGAATAACTTTTTAATGAATGGTCCGATTTAAAAAACATTTCGATAGGTATAAATATACGCAAAAAAATTGCATTTATACTTCTCGGAAATCTTTAAAGGTGTGGGCGCCAGACACATTTTAAAATCGTTAGTGGGCGATTATGGGCGCTAGAGGGGGCGTGGCACCTTTTTGAAATAAACTTGTGCTGCGTAGGAATCCCAAGAATATGTGGGGGAAATCTCAACCTTCTAGCTTTTGTAGTTTCCGAGATCTCAGCGTTCATACGGACAGACAGACAGACGGACAGACGGAAAGACGGACAGATGGACATGGCTATATCGACTCGGCTAGTGACCCTGATCAAGAATATAAACGCTTCCTTCTACTTGTTACATACTTTTGCACGAATACAATATACCCTTTTACTCTACGAGTAACGGGTATAAATATGTGCCTTACAATATTTTACAGGCCTCTAGAGCAGTGGTGGCCAGCAGAGGCAGCGCGCAAAGCCCACGGGATAGGAAATTTCTCTGCCGCAGCGCTGCTAGCGTTTCGGCGCACACGAACGCTGTAAAGCAGAAAAATGTCACGCATACAGCCAGCTTCGTGCTTGCAAGCACTCACACAAACGCAATGCGTGCTTTCATTGTATGTGTGCTGCTTCTGCTGGCCACCACTGCTCTAGAGGCGTCTTTTCCCGAACGTTTGAGATAAATTGTGCCATTTAAAAAATATATATATTCAAAAGTCGATAAAGATCCAAGCTTACCTCATACTCGGGATAACCAAAATTGCGCAGCCAGTCGGTCACATCGTTGATACTCCACTTGAAGACTTCTGTACGGGCTTGCGAATCTACGACGGCGGCGCAAAGATTGAAGAGGGAGTCCGGAGTAGCCCTGAAGGGTAACGGGACGTCTTCTTTGTCGTAATCTACGTCCGGGAACATGTAGCTCGGATACCGGAAACAAAACTCCTCCTCATTCTGATGCGGCTCGCAGATATCCTGGCTATCCATACCAGGAACAATACCACTGTGTAGCAGTGAAGACGAAGACGAGGACGTTAAGAACGACTCTATTCGAGTAGAAGTAGCGTACTGTGTTTTCCTTGGCTGAAATAAATTGAGTTGCCCCGCAACGTTTTAGTTGCGGTTTCCCCCTTAAGAATAAGTGGCGTTCGTGCCTGTTTACATAGTTTGATTGAGTTTCTTTTGTTTCCCTTTCATTTATTGTAAGCCATATGGTTTCCAGGAAGTAGCTTACAATGTCAGGTACCAAATGAAAGAGGAAGTTATATATTCAATTTAAAAGATTGGCGCTTTAAACAAGTTAACGCTTTTCTCGTAAATCCTTGGAGGTCCTGATCCGTATTGGATTTTTAATTTTTCAAGTGAAATAAATACCCTATTCTTATTAATTAATTAAATATTATACGAGACTAGACTCGCAGAAGTAATGGATATGAACTCTACTTTCTTTTTGTAGAGAATACAAAGTGTCACCGACTAACAGTGGGATTTCCGGTTTCATTTTTTGTAGCTGCATTTGCATATCCGATTTTTTGGGGTCAATTCGTGGGCTTTGTGGTGCCAGTTGGGTTTTGGCACCAAACTCGCCTGAAGGGGTGGGTATTTGCTGCCGGAAAGTATGCTATTTAAAGACAGTCACGACAAGATTCCTATTAATAACATGGGTTTTCGCCGAATTTTTACTTTACATTTACATTTTTATCCTAGGGATCACTTCGGTTTCGATGGTTATCGTTTGGGGAATGTGGGTTAATTTGTGGACCCGATTTACTCAGAGCACAAGCCGCTGATAGCGTCGAGCAGGTGGAGTTCGCGTAGATCGCTTAATTCCAGCCCAATTGGACGCACATTCCTTAAGTGAGAAAGAGAGATGCCGCATCGGTCAGAGTTAGTATCTGACTCTGACTCCGCCCACTGGAACGGATCGCTCGCATTGGCCATCAGCCACACGCCATGGCCTCTATGCAAGGGAACCGGAATTCGAGAGACTGTCTGTGTGGGAGTACGGGAACATATGGAGAAATCGGTAAACAAATCTCTGCAGCGGTTGAGGAAACAATCTCGGACTGAGCTAATGACACAGCGGCATGCTTGTGTGTAAACAAACGAACTGTATACCAAGTATCCCGTCCGTGTTCGTTACAGTGGTCACAAGCCGATGGAAATTGGTACAAGGGAATTTTTTGGGACTTACTACAGATGAAGTGAAACAAAAACAAGAGAGAACGTTATAGTCGGGTGCCCCGACTATCAGATACCCGTTGCGCTGCGTAGGAACTCCAAGAATCTTCATGCCAAATACCAATCCTCTAGCTTTTATAGTTTCCGAGATCTCAGCGTTCATACAGACAGACAGACGGACAGACGGACATGGCTAGATCGACTCGGCTAGTGATCCTGATCAAGAATATATATACTTTATGGGGTCGGAAACGCTTCCTTCTAGCTGTTACATACTTTTGCACGAATACAATATACCCTTTTACTCTACGAGTAACGGGTATAATAATTAGCTCCGTCCGTATGAACGCCGAGATTTCGGGAACTACTTATAAAAGCTAGAAGGTTCGGATTTCTCACGCATATTTTGTTTTTAAATGACAAAGTCATATCTAACATTTATTGGTTTGATTTATATTTTTCTTTCAGAAATAACTGTTATGGAGACACTTTAATTCTCAAGTAAGAACAATTCTTAATCAGTATCAGTAGCCGAGTCGATGAAGCCATGACCGTATGTCCGTCTGTCTGAAATTTTACCTAGGTGGAATGTAGTGGTACCTTTTACCTTACCAAGGTTTACCAATAATTTGGCTATTTTTTACCTTACCTATAGGTACCAAATGTTATATACTATTAAAAGTATTGAGCTATTTACGAAGGAATCGAAACCCAATTTACATGTTGGTTTATGTGCATCAATCACAAGGTTTCTTTTGATATAACTTATATTTCTGTCACCTGCTCCACCTGTGATATACCCGGGGAGGTCGGACTCGTTCTACCCTCCTTTAGATATTATGCTAAATAACACACCTAAGAAACATAAATTGTTGAAAGAATTTGAATATTTCGCTTTTCAAGCGGTCATATATACTGCGAAAGGTACCCTGTATTATTGTCGTATAACCGTATAAAGTGATCATTTTGGGCAGTATTTACCTACACTTTTTGAATACCTTAAGTTCTTTGCCCCACTGTAAACGTTAGGAATACACAATCTCAGCGAGATTAACCTAACAGACTATTCCGCGATGAGTGCGCGAACGGCAATCGATCGCTGGTTGAGCGTGCTCTCTGGTCGGTTCCGATCAGTTCTGAGTGGGATGTCTTACAAGGCGGTTTATTCGGAGGTGCTCAAGCCTTAAGTAAAATTTCGCGACCGATATAATCGATTACAAACGACGGTGTTTTGGGACATGATAGTGTCTTATGGTATCATACCAGTTTTCTTGCGTGAATCTCTCAGATACAGCCATATAAGCGAACAATGTTACTACACGAGAGTGTCGCCAGTATGGAACAGAGTATGCCCGAGAACCTCAGCAGTCACATGCACGGCGAGTGTGATGTGAATTCAACTCTGACGAATTGTCCTGATCCAGTGGAAAGTGATCCGACAACCAAAGAGTCCTGTGCACAAACTGACATAGTCACCTCGCCACCCACCACCACGAGCGGCACGAAAGTCAAGTTGAGTTTTAGTGTCGATCGGCTACTGGGCTCCGAGCCCGGTGAATCCCACAAGAAGAACTCTTCGTCGCCTTCGACAAGATCCTGCTGCGATGGCGGTATCTTTTCCTGCTGCGCGTTCCCACATTGCTTCAGCCAAGCGAATGCTGAATCTCGAAAAATCGGTCATGTTCCGATCCCTGCAAGTACGTCACCCGCTTCAACGAATCCGTACCCCTATTTGGGACTTGATAAACTATATCCTAGCCTGTATATGGATTACAAATCAGTGCTGAGACCGACGCCAATTCGGGCCGCAGAACACGGTAAGGGTATTCTAAACGTATGCTTGATCACGTTTCCCATGCGAGGTAAAACGTGCAAGGAAACCAAGACTTTCTGTAGTAGGATACATATTTTGTATTTAAAATATGTTTAAAATAATTTCAATAATCTAATTAATACACGTTTGGTGCAGCGAAAATAAAAACTCTATAATAAAAGATCATATGGTTTTCTGAATGAATTTCTTCTTAAAAAGGGTACAAACAGAGGTGTCACAGAATTATCTTCAAAACAAATTTCTCGCTCAAAGCAGATTTCGGTTTCACAGAAACCTACCAAACAGTAGGCTTTGAACCAATTTTCAAAAAATTAAAGCAATTTTACTCCGATTCTCATACAAAACTCTCTAGATTCTGTGATCAGTTTTGGTTGGTGCTTTCCAAATCAACCTCCCAAAACCGTCGTCGATTTCTGTAACACCGTTTAAAAATTAAATGGAAAACTATGGCATTCCTAATTTTAGTATTCCTACCTATACCTGGTAACAATATTAACAGAAGCCAACAGAATTTTTTACCAGGCCAGACACTATTTTAATTTGATATTTGAGTCTTATCTGAACCTATAATTGGCCACTACACTACAGTCAGTCTCTGGTACTCGCTATATTTTTATACCCGTTACTCGTAGAGTAAAATGGTATATTGTATTCGTGCAAAAGTATGTAACAGGTAGAAGGAAGCGTTTCCGACCCTGTAAAGTATATATATTCTTGATCAGGATCACTAGCCGAGTCGATCTAGCCATGTCTGTCTGTCCGTCTGTCTGTCCGTCTGTCTGTCCGTCTGTCTGTCTGTCTGTATGAACGCTGAGATCTCGGAAACTATAAAAGCTAGAGGATTGGTATTTGGCATGAAGATTCTTGGAGTTCCTACGCAGCGCAAGTTTTAAGAAGGTGCCACGCCCCCTCTAACGCCCACAATCACTTATATAAGATTTTAAAAATTTAAATATTTTGGAAAAGTAAAAATGCAGTTTTATTGTGTTTATCAATACCTATCGAAATGTAAATTTTTCAAATCGGACCATTCGTTAAAAAGTTATGCGTGATCAAAGTTTCTATCTCCATCTCCCTCGCACTCCCTTTACCTGAGTAACGGGTATCTGATAGTCGGGGCACCCGACTATAACGTTCTCTCTTGTTAATTTAAGAAAATTACAAATTTTAGTCCCTTCTTTGGCTATATCTTTAAAAAAAGGAAACAAATTTTAATTCGCTTTTGACTACAAAAGGACAACGGGCTGTTTTAAAATTGGAAATTTTGTTTTGACAAGTCATTTTTATTTTACTCACATGTTTACTTACATTTAAATGATAATTTATTAAATCGGAATATTAATTAAAAAGTAATGCGCAATTTATATAACCGCCGTTAGGTGGAGCTCGTGTGCAATCTCGAAAACAGTCGCCTTTATAAACCGCAAATATTTCTGTTTTGCATAATACTACAATAATTACACTGTGCAACAAAATGAATGCAAAACAAAATGAATTTACCTCGATGGGTGCTATATTTTTGAATTCGTTACGAATTCCCAAGTTAAACTGCGTTTTCCAAAAAGTTCCCCGACGCAAGGATTCTTAGCACAAGGACCTCAAAGTTCGTAAAAATCCTTGCGTCGGGGACCTTTTGGTCCGCTGCTTCACAACACAACGTTTTTTTTTTTTTTTTCGTAATTAGTAATCTAACATTCTTTCTAATACAATATTGTTCCTAAAATTGTTAGGAAAATGTTAATTATGCGCCTTAAAAACTTTGTACTTCTCTGCCTCAGCTGGATTCTGAACCGGGGTCCTCTCGCTTCGTAGTCAGACGTGTTACCCATTGGGCCATCGCGCCATGTAACGCGCGAGTGTTTTAGTTCAAGTTAAATATAAAGTTAACTCGTTCAAGCATGTTCAAATTTAAAGTGCAACTTTTGACAAAATGTATGGGGAAATATTTATTTTCTAATGTTTATTTGACCAAATAATTTTAAAACGTTTATGTTTCCCATTTAACTTTTGCATTGCAGAATTTTTTTTTGATTTTTCAAAACTTTTGTATTTAAATAGTTATTTAAAATCGTAAGTTTTAAAATTTGTATGGTTAAAAATGTTTTTAAAAACGTTTTGTATTAAAATGACAATTTAAAACGACATTTTAAAAAATCTTATTTTCTCTGTGTAGTAGTCGCCTTCGCACACTCTCCTCGGCACTAAGTGGACTGCCGTCCACAGTTATTACGCATGATACATATTATTATATAATTTCTTACTTTCAGCACCTATGAAAATGATCAAAGATATTCAAATATTTTGTCAATCAAAATGCGTTCCTTTCTGGCAAATATTCAGGCTCCGATCAAAACGATCAAAAGAATAGATGAGGAATTTTCACCATTTGCCAATCAAAGTCTCTGTGGCTATTCAACTCATTTGTATAATTATAAACTCGATTTATTAGGCATAGGAAAATTACAAAGAACGACAAGAAATGAAATTGAGCAAAATGATCATACCATGAATACGGCCCCTTATAAATATTCCGTTTCTATTTGAATTATTAGTTAATCTGTATCCACATTGTGCAATATTCCTGTAGCCAACTGTTCTTTGCTTTAGGTTTTGACGAAAACATTTCGTTTGTTGAAATCGACAACCAAATAGTTCAAAATATTTCGGGTATTTGCGTTACTTCCTGCTGTTTTTGTATATCTGGGGACGACGACTTCTTAAAGGCTGCAGGCTGGCAGCGCACTTTGATCTTGTTTATATGAAAATAGTGGGAAACATAATCTTTTTCGTTTTTCGTATAGAAATGGTTCATTGTTTAACAAGCTGCTAGAAATTTATACATATCGTTAGCCCAGTCTTTTCTCATTCATTTTTGTATACAATTCTTATCAAGTGGGTGCTAACAAGCTAAAGGTTTTCAATGATTGTATAGACGGTTTCTTATATTGTTAAACATAAAGATTTTTACTATACCTACCTCACTTTACATATTATGATATGCAATACGTAAAATACATTTTAGCAGAAATTATGGTTCATTTTATCAGCCGATAAATAAGTTTTTTGTTTGTTTTCTCGTTTTGTTAAATCCTCAACTCACAGCCATGCCATTTTGAAACTAGGACATAACTGTTACAATGTAACACGGGAAATGTGCGCGAAATTCCTTTCAAAACTAGTAGTATCTCACGGTTGGCTATATGGTATATGTATTTATAGCTATGATATACTTTTTATAGGGGAGGGGTCTGTAAGTTGGTACGGTCTGTAAGTTGAAACACCCAACAATCTTAAACCTTTTCTTTAAGGACGAGTTAAAAATTTTTCATGATTGCTTCGATGCCTCTTCAGACAAATAAAAGAACGGAAAAAAAGGCGTAAATGTGCCAAATTCCATTTACTCGCCAAAGTATGAAACAAAATTAGCGCCAAACTAAAATCAATAAGACAGGCATCGGAGGAACAAATTATCATCAGTATTAAACGGTTTTCAAACACATTTGCGTTGGCTTAAGTGGAAGAAACAAATAGTAAAGTGAATAAATTCGACATTACCTCAATCAACAAGAGATCCGTAAAATAGAAAACAGTATGCCTCTGAAAGGTTTCATCAATCCTGAGACCACCTCAAATAAATTAAATTCGAAAGACTAAAGTAGAAAATACAACAATTTATGAACAAATTTCGAATCAGTCTTTAAAAATAAACTTTAAGCTCACACGAAACGTGAAAACCGTTTGTGGATAAGTTTGTTTATTTGCTTGAGCAATTGGCCCGTCATTCATGGGCAGATACAGATAGCTATCCATCTAATTGCCCTCTATAATGAATTGATCCGCTGAAAAAAAATTTTAGGAACGAAAGGCAGGCACGGGGAGTTAGATACCAAAGGGAAGAGACAGGTATTATATACGGTGAAAGAACTTTAGCCTGTAAAAAGCAGCGAATCTTTGATAGATTGGGCGCCACGGGTCCAACTATTGGGACGGAACCGACGAGGCAAGGCTCCCGTACAGGCTAATGAGAAGGAATGACTGCTCGATGGATAAAACAAATACCTGGATGACTGTATGGGTATAGGCTTTGCGGTGTTTTGGTGGCCAAGCCAAAGGCCAAGTATTTACACAACCACCCACTGTGGTGGCCTTTCCAAGAGGAGGCTACTCTGCGGCTGCCTGCCGGGTCCAACCTGCCTCTGCAGAATTATTTCGTGATGGATTGATTGCATCGCATCGCACATTATAAAATCATGGGCCAAGCCAGATTTCTTCGGTTCTGCCATCGCCTATTTGTTGCTGTTTGCCTGTCCCGCCTGGTGATGAGTAGTTTGTTGATTGTTGTTGCTTTTTTGGTTGCGGATCAATCGACCAATCGATCGATTGATAGAAAAGACTATTGTCTGATATGGAAATGCTGTCTGAACAATAATCCGGCGCCGTGCGTCTAATTAATTAACAATTTATATGCTAATCCAACGGTTAGGTGCACTTTCAGTGCTCTCAAAGATCCCTGATTAATGATAGCCATAAGACGATTTCTCTTGGAACTTGGAAGATTTGTTTCCAAGTTCCCAACAGCAGGGGAGGGCCGCCTGTAACATGTAGCTATGCTCTGAATTCCAATTATCGGATTGGTTCCTAATATTATTAAAATAAGTCATGTCATTTTGAAAGGAGGATTTCTGCGCAGAAGGGTTGGGAAAACCTTGATAGGGCAATTTTAGACTCTGTTGCCATGACTTTTTAAAATAAATTCAGTCAGTTATTAAAAATTAAGCAAGTGTACTTGGTTGATATGTATAGATTAACTTGGAGATTACCTTAAAAGAAATGATCTGTGGCGTATATGCAAACAAAAAATCTATTGGTAAAATTAATCAATATATTATGCAACTGTAAGAAAGGGTAGAATCGGCCCAAGCCTTAATTGTAGTTAACTTACTATTTTTATAGTAAGTATATACCTGAAATGAAAAATTTTAACTTCAGCTAATGTGGAAGTATGTTAAAGAATTGGGAACATGCTTGCACACCGTTTGTCAATCTACTGCATTGGTCAATTTAACCAACCAAATTTGTTCCTCACATTTTTGAACAAATTTTGCAAATTCGACTAAGTGCAACTTATGAGAATCAAAACTTAAAACGCTGTGGCCTTTATTTCAAAACAAGCAATAAGCTCTAAGTAACACTAGTTTACAGACAAATTGATCCCCAGCAATTGATTGCAAGATCTGTTAGTGCTGGAGCCCTAGATAACGAAAATACCACAAACTTTTTTTTCGATAGCACAGTTTTTTTTAAAGATTTTTTAAAGTTTAAAATTTTACATTTCGGACTTTTTCAAATTTCTTCTTATATCTCAGCACATCCACCCAATTGGGCAGTTTTCGTGTTATTTTAAAGACAATAGATCAATATGGTGTGATAAGTAATTTTAAAGACAATAGATCAGAGCTTAACTTTGCCCTAAAGATCAATATGACGTGATAAGTAATGGCAGTGCATCAGATCGACAAATATAAAAAATCTGTTTTTTGGTCGTCTGAAAACAGGCAGCTCGACAATGATGAAAAATGTGTTTTTTTTACGACTGTAAGTCGGCTGTAAATATCGTAAAAATATTTTCTTTATTCCCCAAATACACATTTAAAAACGTGTAAAGTTGTACGTTCTTCCTCCAAGCCGTTCCCGAGATATATGTACTTATTTAAAGTTTGAGAAAATTTTTTAAGTTCTTAACTGCAAAAATTCATAGCAAACGTAAATGGACACCAAAAAACTTCAAAAAAATCACAGATAACAATCACGAGGTACTTGAGTTCGAAGAAAATCTATTTTTTCATATCCGCAGTTAAGAAATTCTTACACAATTTTAAAAAACTTTGTAAACTCTTGCTCGAGTTTGGAAAGGTCATAAAGTATGCAACCACCCTGGTTGTCAAATTCAAAGGGGTGGTCCAGAATTACGCAGGCACATGGCCCACGTGGAGTGCAATGCTTAACCTAAAGATCATTCGCAGTTTACTCAAAAATAAGACATACCAAGAAATATTCACAAAGTCGTAAACACTGAATATACCAGCAAACCGAGCAAATAAATCGATTCAAACTTAAACATAGATGCAAAATTTACGATTTACAAACACTTCCTCACGGAGTCTGCATCAATGCAGCGAGCATTGGATTGGGCAGGCTCTCGAGTGATTAAAGATAGCACCTAAAAATGATCACAACTCATTAGGCTATTTACCGGGCCGCGGGTTTAAGGCACCCAGCATTTATAAACGAATCCGATAGTCGGCTATTAATGATCTCGCGCTGTGAGGAAAGCGCAGCGCCCCGCCCAACTTGAAGGTGTTGATAATCAGTGAAAACTCATTACAACAAACCCCCGATGGTTGACACAAACCAAATGCTAAAAAGGCCAATTAAGGCGTTATTAGCCTCTGCAGATGTACAGATGCAATGGCGCTGCCGATGCTGATATAGCAAGCGATACAATTGTATCTACCAGTGCAGAAGCGCATTTCCGTTGCAATGTAAATAGACACAAAAGAGAAGTGTTTTTCTTAAGTAAATAAAACGCCTTCTACGAAAACAATTAGGCGCATGCTGGCAGCACACAAGAAAAAACTAATTTCATCTAGCGCGACGTTTTAAAAGCCAATAAGAAACAGGAAAGGGCGCTAGCTTCGGCCATCCAAAGCATACACACCCTTGCAGACTATTCCTATTAAATTACAAATTACAAAATGTTAAATTTTGACATCTTCCTATGGCAGCTATATAATATAGTTGTCCGATTATTGTTAAATTTAATTCGAAATTCTGAAATAATAAAATAGAGTCATATCCCAGAGTAGAAGAGGATACAATAAAAACCAACAAGGGTTAAAACTCTGATTTCCCATACGATTTCAAGGTTTTAACCCTACTTTAAATTTAACAAACGGACGAGAAAATGGCCCTTAGTCGTCCGATTTTGATACAATTCAATTTTAAATTCAGAACTAAAAAAAAAATGTTATTCCCAAGCGTAGTCATTTGTCAAAAAACATCAAAGCTATAAGTTTTGTTCGATTATTTTTCCAATCCTTCCTATGGGAGCTGTAAGATATAGTTGTCCGATCCGGCTGGTTCCGACTTATATACTTCCTGCAATAGAAAGAAAACTTTTAGAAAAGTTTCATCCCGATAGCTTCAAAACTGAGTCCGTAGAAACGGACCGACAGACGGACATGGCTAGATCGACTCATCTAGTGATGCTGACCAAGAATATATATACTTCATGGGGTCGGAAACGTCTTCTTCACTGCGTTGCAAAGTTCTGACTGACACCATTTTACCCTTTGGAAGGGTATAACAAGAGTGAACGCTATAATCGAGTGCTTTACTTCCAGATACCCGTTGCTCAGCTCAGGGAATGTGAGGGAGATGGAGATATGCAAGGAGCACAGCGACTGGTTCTGAGATGGAAGCGCCACTAGCGGCTATTTCATTATTTTCTTATAACGTTAGAATATATGGTCCGATCTTAAAAATTAGCGGGGCTATAGCTCTTGGCAAATCAAATACAATTTAATTTACAGCAAATAATTTTAGAAAATGTGGGTGTCAGCAACTTATGCGCAACTGATGAAAAAACTTGCGTTAAAGTTTAATATTTTCCTTGAATATATATCAGAATTTCGATTTATTACAAATATATCACAACATTAAACATCGACACTTGCGTGAAATATTGATAAAATATTGATACATTGATATTCTTCTGAATTTTTGCATTGATACGGACAGACCAGGTCGACATTGCTGTATTGAAGAAGAACTAAAAATCTGCTTTGGTGGTTATTTTCCAAATGAAAACTTCTTTAGTGACCGTGGTTAATTTCTTTGTAGCTTTAGGGACTTGTCGACTTTCTTATTGAATTGCTCTCACATAGCACACATCAAGAAATCACGAGGAATCTATGCACTTTTAGGATGGACTAGGATCGAGTTTTTCTCTGTGTGTATGTATTTATTCTTGGATATTTAAAAAACATTTAAATGAAGGAAAGCACTCGGTTTCGACCTCAACCTCGTGTGCCCCATGTCGTGCTCGATTACCCCAAATAATTTTCGTTCTCTAGAGATAATTGTTGTTGTTTAGATTGCCGCTTGAGGTAAACAAATTTGTTGCCTCCGAGCCACAAAATGCTTCAATGATAATATCCAATTAAGTGAAAATTTTATTATAAACAAGCCCATTTAAATATTTTCACCGTGCATTTTATTGATCAAAATAATTTACTCAAGCTACAAAAACAGGAATTTCATATTTTTTCTTCTAAACATTTTTTTTACTGCGATTTATGTATTATTTCCTCCGGATACACTGTACAACTAGCAAGTGAGGATGTGGTCCATAAGTAATGGTTGAATTCTTATAAAAATAAATATACCAATGATTGAGTAACAAACTCAGCCGGATTCGCAAGAAAAAATAATTATGCGTTCAACAAAATAAGAGTTATTGCAAATTGAAGAAGTTTAGTGTATCCATCCCTCAATTGACTCTAACACTTTATATCTCCAAACAAACAGCGGCACCAACTTATCCCTCGCTGGCTACAAACGCTTTACTGCGCTTTCATCAGCATCAGAAACAGCAGCATCAACATCACCATCCCAAACACCTCCATCAGCAACACAAGCCTCCGCAACATAACTCGACGACAGGTTCGACGCTGCTGGCGCCTCTCCACAGCCTCACAAGCCTGCAGTTGTCGCAGCAACAGCGATTTATGGGCAAGACGCAGCAGCAGCTACTGAACATCACGCCCACACCGTCCGTATCAGCCACACTACAAAATGGTGGTTCCCCACAACAGGGTAACAACAGTTCTCCCGGTAACGCTTCCGCAGGCAACAATGGGAAGCGCAAACGCTCTTGGTCGCGGGCCGTCTTCACGAATCTCCAGCGCAAGGGTCTGGAGATTCAGTTCCAGCAACAGAAATACATTACCAAGCCAGATCGCCGAAAGCTAGCCGCTCGGCTGAACCTGACCGACGCTCAGGTGAGTTAAAAATATTGAGTTTGGCGCAAGTTTTCACTTAAGATTGGTCACGGGTATTCGAGCATAAGTACTAAAACCTTTTGACAAATTTTGTCTTTTATTTTTTTAAAGTAAAACCACTTTTAATAACTAGAAAGCACTTAGCACTTCCGTTTCCTCAGTATTCGGCAAGACGTGTGACAATGAAATACCCTTTGAGAGGGTCAGCATGTGTCAATGTCGTCCATTCGTTCTCAGTTGGCGGAAGGACGGCCATTTAGGCCGATTGATAAAAAAAATGGTTTTCATAGAAATCTATTGAATTGATTAACTAATTTATTAATTATTGATTAACTAAATCTAATATTTTTGTCCACTGACTAGGTCAAGGTGTGGTTCCAAAACCGTCGCATGAAGTGGCGGCACACACGGGAGAACCTAAAGAGCGGCCAGGAGAAGCAACCCACTACGGTACCGGGAACCGCAAGTGCCTTTAGGGCTTCGACGCCATCGGAAGGTAGTATTCCCCATGAGTCTCTTGACTACAGTTCCGATAGTTGTTCTAGCGTGGATTTGAGTGAGCAGGCCGACGACGATGATAACATTGAGATTAATGTTGTCGAGTAGACGTATATTCTATAAGTTCGTGTTACAAATGTAAAATGTCATGTAGATGTATTTATTTCAATCGTTACTAGCGGTGATGTAGATAGATACTGGAAGAAGAAACTTTAAGTTATTTACTTTAGTGCAACAAGCTAAACTTTTATTTGTAATATATTTATTTTAAAACACATCTCGTCATGAAAATAAACGTTGATGTAAATAAACATACAAAACTTATTGAGAGCTTTTTATTTTATTAACAAGCCGAACCTTCTCACAATTTAAAACAATAATGTAATAACAGTACGCAACGCGACTTTCATGCGCAAAGCGGCAACCACAGAAAATTTAATTAAGGGAATACCGCTGCGATCAGCAGAATATGAAACTCGGCGACAACGTGGAGACCTTCAAGACAACGATAAAAGACGATTCGACTAGAAAAGGCAGAATAAAAACGACTACTGTCAGTTGGTCAAACGCAGGGGAAGGCTATTCAATCCAGATCGGAGGGATAGAGGTTTATGGAGAGAGGAACAGCAGATAGAGAGCAGTAATTAGAAAAACAGTGAGAGTAAATTGTTGGTGCACGAAATCTAAATATTACTCACACTGCCTTTATTGTTATTGACGACCTCTTCCAGGGAGTCCGTTAATTCTTTAAATAAACTAATCGATCATTTGAAATACTTTAGAATTCGTTTTTAAAAATAAGGAATATATATATATTTAAATCAATTTGTTAATTTTATAAATACTTTTTGATTTTGTTGACAATTTTAAGTAATCTAAAATAATTCAATCTTAATCTAAAAGTTTTAAAATACCTAAAACACTAATGTCTCATTCCAAGGGCGTATCCACTTATGGTCAAGAAGAACAGCTGATTTTTCGGATCTAAGCAAGGAATTTCCATTCCTTATTATGTAAAAATATCCCTGAAATCTTTATTCGTTAATCACAAATTATTCTGCTAGGGCATTCAGTCTTCAGTAAAGGCCGTAGTGAATTTCCACTCAGATAGAGTCTGTTTGGGCTACATTTGGTCACGTTTAGTTGTTTTCACCAAAGCGCAGCGTACGGTTTAGTTTCATTTTAGGTGTTGGTACTGATACAGAATATTTCTTTTTTACGGATCTTTGCTTTAAATCAAAGGATCGCTTGCAACATGGGAAACATGCAAGCCCGAAATCTTGAGACCCGTAATGTACCGAATCGGAGAAGTAGTGAGTGATAAATAAATAATAATTTTCATCATAAAGGCCTATTTCGTAATCGTTTTAAAGGTATTCTATGGAACTTTCGGTACTCGAGCACAGTGCGTCGTCGCGAAGAATTGGCCGTAATGGTCCACAACTCCAGGATTAGCATAGTAGAATGGCTAGATCTCTTGGACCTCCATCAGTACGAAGGTTTGTTCAATCAGCAGACCCCGATTGAGACTTATTATCATGCTTATCAGGAAACCTTCAGGAATTCAGCATCGTGGACGACGTGGTGGACATAACTGAAAAGGAGTTAAAGCAATGTGGCGTGCGTGGTGACCATCGCCAGAGAATGGTCAATAGTTTGCTGGGAATCCGAGCCAAGCGACGTCAATCGATGAATTTGGAAGGCAAGTCTCAGGCTGATATTTATGTATCTTAATCACCCCAAAAATACCTTACAATCCGTTTTATCAATCAGTAAGCTCTGTCCCTCGAGCGGTTGCGCGTAAAAATTCCTGTCCGTTGGTTTATCTTGGAGAGAGTTCTTTAGATATGGCAGGAAGCGGCGATAGCGGACCCGGAATGATTACCACCAAAAGCGGGAAGATTCTTAAGCAATTGATCTTCGACGAAACTTCAACAATGTAAGTGCTAATAGAAGAGTAAAGCAAAGTAAAGTATCCTTGGTCAGCATTTGTTTTTTATTATTTTGACATCATTTTTCGAACCTTCCTATGGCAGTTACAATAACATTTTCCTCCATAATTTTCCGATCCTTCCCATTGAAGCTATAAAATATAGTTGTTCGATCCGTCTAGGTCCAATTTATGTACTACCTGCTATAGAAAGAAGGCTTTTGGGAAAGTTTCATTCCGAAAGTTTTATTCCGTTTCAAAGCAGAGAAACGGCCAGTCGGACGTGGCAAGATCGTCTTGTGATGCTGATCAAGAATATATGTATATCAAATAAAAACACCTCTTAACGAGGTAAAAATCTAGTGACGATCGCACCTTCAACGTACAAAAGTTCTGATATCAACATTTGTGACGAAAAATTATTACACTCGTCATTAAATACACTTTCTAAAATTTTCTCATTCGTCATATGAAAAAATCCGACGCTCCGTTCAAAAGTTATAGCCAAAATAAGATTTTCTTCTTCTTCCCAAAATGAAAATTTAATTTTGTTTGTCAGTTTGTCAGTTTGTCCAAAACATGTTTTTTAAGTTTTGAAAATTTGATATGACGTTCATCACATCGATATAAAAAACTTTTGTTCTACCACTTTTGGAAAAACTCGCTAGTTTAGCGGGAAAACAGCTATAAATAGCTAAAATTCGGAAAGCCGTAACTTCTATACTACTAAAGCTACAGACTTGTGCTGCATCTCGTTTGAAAGGTATTTTTAAATGCTACAAACGCCTTCTATATGCAATTTGTGTAAATGTAATAGTTAAAAATATATGAACAAAAGAAAATTTTTTAAAACTTTTTTTTTAGCTCTTTTTTATTTTTCTCAAAAACGGCTCTAACGATTTTCTTTAAAACTAAAAACTGTATAGCCCTTGAGATTCCTTAAATTTTGGTATATAACACATTACTGTAAAAAGTCACGTTTAAAAGTTATTCAGAAACGAAAATAGCCACTTTTGCCAGCTCATAACAATTAATGCTGCCGAACAAGCCGAACAGATTTGGCCAAAAAAAAAATTTTACGTTTTTGATTTGCCTGAAACTTTTTTTACATGTTCTATTCGGAAAATGAGCAATCACGTGTATCAGGATTAGTCAGAAAAAAAATTTTTTTTTTAGTTAGAATTTTTTAAAGTTTTTCAAAATTTGACAAATTTGAAAAAGTACCCTCTCATTGAAAATCTTTATCTCCGGTTATATGAATCCGCCTGACTTCATGTCTTTTGCATTAATTCCACTAAAACCTCTTCTTAAAAAAAAAAATTAAAATTAAAAATTAATTTTTGGTTTCTTAAAAATAAAAGCAAATTAAGATTCTAAAAAATTGTGTATTTACATTTTTTTTTTATATTTCAATGTATGCGCCATATTGTTAGTTACAATCTGTTTTTGTAAATAGTTGGAGCCATTTTTAGTTTTTAAAATATCGAATTTTTTTTTAACAGGCCTCTGCTTTTTTCTATGAAAACACGTCGCAGCAAGTAGGGCTACTCTCTCACTCTTATCGGATCCTTATGGAATTCATGTTTTCTCATCGTTTACTAGTCCATTAACAATTTTTAATGATTAAAAGTTAAGTTTTAAGTGTTTTAACAATTTCTGAATGACAAAAAGTATTTTTTTTATGTGTATGTGCATATCCAAACTGTATTTTAGGGTCAAGGAATCGTTAAAATTGTTTTAAACCGTTCCATTAATGCAATTCTTAAATAAATAATTCAATTTAAATGTACCAATATATTAGCTCCTATGAGAGCATAAGTAAACAATACAAAACATCTGATATCAAATAAAAACACCTCTTAACGAGGTAAAAAACCAGTGACGATCGCACCTTCAACGTACAAAAGTTCTGATATCAACATTTGTGACGAAAAATTATTACACTCGTCATTAAATACACTTTATAAAATTTTCTCATTCGGCACGCTGCAATAGAAAATGCCTGTGAAGGGAAAAAGGCTGGAATAGTTTGCTAGGGCGGGCCGAATGAGAAAATATTAGAAAGTGTATTTAATGACGAGTGTAATAATTTTTCGTCACAAATGTTGATATCAGAACTTTTGTACGTTGAAGGTGCGATCGTCACTAGTTTTTTACCTCGTTAAGAGGTGTTTTTATTTGATTTTAATAGAAGTGATTGAATTCGAATTTTAAGTTTAGTAGAATAAATGAATGAATGCCATGAATTCCAAAATAATTCAAACGACATTCCCATTCGTATGTTCAATCTGCCTAAATTTTATACACTATGCAGTTAGCATCGAAAAAGTCTTGCGGTATTTTCGCTAGTTGGCGCTGAAAGCGCGTAGTTCTTGTTTTATTCGCCGCATCTGGTCATAATATGCCTTTTTGGAAAGCTCATTTCACGCGCTAACACGTGTTTGATTCATTGTCTTTTCTTTTAAGTCGTTCGTGAGTTAAAGCGTCGCAATCATGGAGCAAAATAAAAAGAAAATACGGCATATTTTACAGTACTACTACGATAAAGGCAAAAATGCATCTCAAGCCGCCAATAAAATTTGTGCAGTCTATGGACACGATACACGATACTCAATATATTGGGTTGTTAAAAAAGTCCTGCGGTATTTTTATCATATTATTTTTTCTTTTTTTACATCGAGCTTTTAAGAGACTCAAAGCTTCTTCAAATGGTTTATAATGGCTTGATGACTTAAGCCAAGCTCTTGACCGATGCTACGGCTACTACTATTCCGGTTTTATCGCAATTTTCTACGACAGGCCTTCCTTCTTTGACCACCTCTGCACCAGAACGAAAACGTTGAAACCATCGTTGTGCGGTGGAAATGGAAACTGTATTTGTCCATAAACTGCACAAATTTTATTGGCGGCTTGAGATGCATTTTTGCCTTTATCGTAGTAATACATTTAGGGTATTCAATTGCGTTGCAAAAGTGTACAATTTGTAAGTTTGCCAGACAAAAATTGTGAGCGACCTTTTTTCAAAAATCTTTGCAAGATATTGACGTACAAGGAAAGGCTAACTTTTTATTTTTGATATTGCTTAATATTTTTGAGGGGAAAAAAATGCAATGGAGGCTTGTTCTAAAATAAAATTATGATAGTCTGATATAATTGTTTTACATTTCATTTGAACTAAAAACCCACTGAAACTGTTACAGTCTTTCGAAATCCAACATCTACCACAACATCCACAATTTTTCTTTTCCACAGTATAGAAAACAATAACATATAGTCTGCGCATGTTCCAAGAATTTCCCAAAAATAATTCTAAGGCGGCATAAAAGTTGTAAAACAAAACCCAAAACAAACTGCGCGGAGTGACCTAGCGAAGAGAAAACAGTGAACAACCCCTAAAAGTACACCGCACTTGAGGCCATTGCCGTGAACTTTTCAGAGCAGATTTAAGCGGCAATTCGACAGGCCGAAAAAGTGCAGTTCCGTTATAAGCCAAAGTCTGTGATCAAGAATTCAAGATATTCCTAAATGACAGCACATAAATACTAATTGTTAGTACCATAAATCCAAAGATACAATTAGCGACCATTTTAGGGTGTGTCCTATTCTAAATTTTCTTCTGAAAAATGGGCGTAGCTGGTGAGTAATAAGGGCAGATATATCTTCTAAAGGACGAAAACGAACGCATTGCGGTGGTATTAAATTTAAACTAAGTTCATTATAATTCAGCATTATGCTACAACTTGAGTTTAATATTTTTGTACTTGAACTTCACACATATAGTAGTTCATATAACAAAGACCAAATCCTATGGGAGTAAATTTCCTTTTTGAAGGAATAGCCTTTGTTACAATGAAATTACCCAAAATAAGGAAAAATAACTCTCACCCTCATTGCCTCATGACAGCTACGAGGAACTGAGACCGCGGTCCAGGTGCAATAGTCCCTGTTGGGCCATCGAATACAGCAAGATGGAGAGCTACGGCAGCAGCAATGTCTCCACGCAGCTGGCGTCCGCACAGCCCAGTCCCAGTGAGCAACAGGAGGCCGTTGCCCTGAAAAAGGCGCTCGAGTGGGAGCTGAGCCTGGACGCTCGCGAACTGCGTTCCCACGCGTGGTACCACGGATCACTGCCCCGCCAACGAGCCGAGGATATCGTACAGCGCGAGGGCGACTTCCTGGTCCGCGACTGCGCCTCCCAGCCGGACAACTACGTGCTCAGCTGCCGTAGCAAATCATCCGTTCTTCATTTTGTACTTAACAAGGTGAGTCCAGAATAGGCAACTGGGATCTGCGCAGTTCTTAGTCATTATACCCGTTACTCGTAGAATAAAAGGGTATATTTTATTCGTGCAAAAGTATGTAACAGGTAGAAGGAAGCGTTTCCGACCCTATAAAGTATATATATTCTTGATCAGGGTCACTAGCCGAGTCGATATAGCCATGTCTGTCTCTCCGTCCGGATGAACGCTGAGATCTCGGAAACTAAAGCTAGAAGGCTGATACACCCACAATCGCCCTTAAGGACTTTAAAAGAAGAGAAAACGCTATAGTCGGGTTGGTGTCGCGACTATCTAATACCCGTCACTCAGCTAGAGGGAGTGCGAGGAAGATGGATATATACAATTTTTTTTATTGCGCATAACTATTAAATGAATGGTCCTATTTGAAAATGTCTTCTACATTTCGATAGGTATCTACAACAAAATTGCATTTATTTTTTTCGGAAATCTTTAAAGGTGTGGGCGCCAGACACATTTTAAAATCGTAAGTGGGCGATTGTGGGCGTTAGAGGGGGCGTGGCGCTCGGCTGAAATAAACTTGCGCTGCGTAGGAAGCCCAAGAATATGTGTGGGAAATATCAACATTCTAGCTTTTGTAGTTTCCGAGATCTCAGCGTTCAAACAGACGGTCAGACAGACAGACGGACATGGCTATATCGACTCGGCTAGTGACCCTGATCAAGAATATATATACTTTATAGGGTCGGAAACGCTTCCTTCTAGCTGTTACATACTTTTGCACGAATACAATCTACCCTTTTACTCTACGAGTAACGGGTAAAAAAAGCCTGGCGCCGACATCAAATTTTTACAGATTTTGTAAAAGTGTAAATAGTATTTTCCTGTGTTTATTAATTCCTATCGAAATTTTTAAAATCGGACAATCCGTTAAAAAGTTATGAGCAAAAAATAAAACAGCCACTAGATGGCGCTAGTAGCTTTGACGCGTGCATATATTCATTTCTCTCCCAATCCCTTTAGCTGAGTAACGGGTATCTAATAGTCAAAGTACTCGACTATAGCGTTCTCTCTTGTTTTATTAATAGCAAGGTCCAAGTTTTCAAATGAACGAAACAAAATTTTCAAAAAATATATATCTAATATTTCTGCACATTTCAGTTGGTGCTACAGCCAGAGACAGTTTACGAACGGGTGCAGTTCCAATTTGAAGAGGATGCCTTCGACACCGTTCCCGACTTAATTACTTTCTACGTGGGATCCGGCAAGCCCATCTCGTCGGCGTCGGGGGCTCTTATTCAGTTTCCCTGTAATCGCACGTACCCGTTATCCTTCTACGGCCACAAGATCGTGGGCAACCAGCTCCACTCGCAGATGCTGGCTGGTCTCCGAGGTCTGAGTCCTCTTAACTCGCCGATGGGCAGCAATGGGGGTGTGGGATCCGGGGCCTTTCGTTTCGACCCCCAGCAGCAGCAGCTTTCTCCGATGGCCGGCTCTCCGGCCAGCCCACACTGCTCGCCTCCACGTGCACGACGTGAGGTTCATCCACCGCCGCGGCTGCCTTGCAAGAAGCAACAACGCTCCCAGAGCCTCACGCCAGCTCAGGCAATGTTGGTCAGCAACATCAACAAGCTTCAGGAACAGCAGCAGCAGGTGCAGGAGCTGGAAAACGGAAATGGGAACGGCATGGTCCGCTTTCAGACGATCGCCAGGTGTAACCCCACTAGCGAGCACCACCTAGAGAGCAAGTTTACCACGCACTCACTACCCAGACCCAACACTTCTGCGGCGCAGGCGCTGCGCCAAAACTCAGTGTCCCGGATCTCGAGCTTGGCCAGGAACTGCAGCCTCGACTCGGCAGCGGATTCTCGACCGCCCAGTCCGCCGCCCAAGCCGCGCAAGGAACCCATGGCAGCGGTACTGGCGTACCAAGCCAGTGGATCCGATTCGGGAAACGGCTCCGGGGACTCGGCTCTGGGAGATGGCTGTGAACCGAGCATACAGCGGGGAGTAATAATCAAGAATCCCCGATTTATGGCCACATCGGTTTCTAACGGGACGCTAAAAAACTTCACAGACTTCGATGTCATTGCCGCCGAAGAGGAGCTTTTTACTATGGCCATTGAGGAAGTTAAAACGGTAAGTATAATAGCTTATTTAAAATTTAATTCAAATTTCATACACCTCCAGAGGGTAGAGAAATGTAGTAAAAATTCGGAAAAACTGACAAAAAAGAAATGGCTAGATGGACTTGGCTAGTGCTTCTTATCAAGAATATATATTTTTATACATTGCACAGAACGCTTGAATCTTTTGGCAATTCAAAATGGAAACCTGTCAAAATGTTTTTTTATACGCTTGCAGAGGGAATAATGATCAAGCGAGCATTCAACTATAAGTATTTATTTTAACTGCAAGGGTATGAAAACTTTACATCCTTTCTTGTTTTTTTTTTTTAATATTTTAATGATTTCTTTTACATATTTAATTGCCCTTAACAATATCCCATAAAAAGATGGTCGCTATAGGGCTCCACTGATTTAAGGAAGACTTTTGGCTTTTTCGCCCCATAGTGCGTCACGAGCACAATAAACTTCGATAAACCTTGTCTGTTTGTTTTTGGACTTGGCTATGTGTATGGCTATGTATACACTCATAAAAAAAAATCGAAGAATTTCCTTAAAATCTAGAAAAATCTTTCTTGAATTTTTGCCAAAGGCGACCTCACCTTTGTTTCAAGAAATGGTTTTTTTGAAAGGCACCATTAAAACAAGAAAAAATATTTCTTGAAACAAGAAATTAACTTTCTTAAAACAAGAAATGGTTTTTTAGAAAGCCACCATTAAAACAAGAAAAAATATTTCTTGAAACAAGAAATTAAATTTCTTAAAACACGAAATGGTTTTTTAGAAAGCCACCATTAAAACAAGAAAAAATATTTCTTGAAACAAGAAATTAAATTTCTTAAAACAAGAAATGGTTTTTTAGAAAGGCACCTTTTAAACAAGAAAAAATTTTTCTTAAAACAAGAAAAGCAATTCTTGATTTAAGAAATAATATTTCTTGAAAGGATGTTTTACAAACCCTCAAAGTAAAATGTAACTTAGTTTTTATATATTATATTTTATTACATTTCAAACATTTAACACTTAACATTTAAACATTTTTAAATAACACACTTTTGACTTAAGAAAACATTTATTTTTAAGCATACGAGTTATTATTGGTGGTGAATTTAATTCACATAATTTATTGTATAACACAAGGTCTGTTGAACTTCATATGACATGAGGTGATTTCAAAACTCAGTATGTAGTTGCAGGTATCAAAAACCATTTTCTTCGCCTTCCCACATCTGTAAAATATAGAATTATTGGGATATCAAATATTTGGTTTAAGATAAACAACATTTTTTGAAATAATGTAATGTATACAATGCAAAATACAATCACGTTGGTCAAAAGAAAGAGAGAGGAGCAAGACAAGTAGAACACAAGGATGGAAGGGTTGAAAATCGAATTTCAGAGAGAGAGAACCGGGAGAGACACGTACGTATGTATGTACGATACATTCATATTTACAAACAGGCCTTTGAGCGAAGGGAGCCCGAATGTAAGCAGGTCAGATCACGGTACAATTTAAAAAAGAAGAGGAGAGAAAAGTCGCGACGCGTCGGTTAAGAGAGCGAGAGACAGGAGCAGAATATGAAAGGGTTGAAAATCGGTTTTCAGATCGGATGAGCCGCGTACATACATACATATTTACATGCCTAGGTATGACAAACAATTCAACATCTTTTTGATATACTCTTACCTTAGAAGGTTTTAAAACAAAACTACAGCTTCGTCAAACAAATTATTTGGCTGATGCAACTGAAAGTATTTTCGCTATTCATCTGTAATTTTTCACTCTGAAAAATAAATATAATGCGAGTAATAAGGTGAAGTTATTATAGAACTGTACACCTACATATTTATGTACAAATGTATGTATGTACGTAGCTTTTAGCTACAAAAACAATTCAACTAAATTTGTATAAACTTGGTTAAGAGATTTCGAGTTTTTCCTTTAATTACATACACACAATTGTACGCGCGCTATACAAAAAATTATATATGTACTTACCTTTGAATATTTGGAAAAAGGCTTCACCTCTTATCCGCTTAAGAATCACGTCCATCACTTACGAATTTTTTTCACAACTGACGCTCGGGTGATCAGAGAAGTCGGTAGCCGGGTAGTTGTCGGGCCGAGTAGGCCCTTCGTCCTACTTCGTTTTTCTTGTCGTTAGCATTCGGTAGCCGAAGGAATTCAATGGCTACTTTTCTAAATTCTAGGGTCATTTCTTTCATATATTCAATGGCGATTTTGCCATTAAATACGTAGAAATTGTTTTGGCTGCGACGGCAAAAAAAAACATATGAGATTTAAATTTTTCTAATTTCAAGAAAAATTCTTTCTTAAATTTTCTTCATCTAGAAAGGTTTTCTATATTCAAAGGCAAATTTTCTAAAAACAAGAAATTTTTTTTCTATTTTCAAAGGTAGGCCGATTTAATGGCGAGATTTCTAAAATTTAGAAATTAATTTTTATGAGTGTACACAGCACTTTTTTCTTTAGCAGTTTGATTCAGATTAAATAATTTGGAATATAATAAACAAATATTTACAAGACAAAACGATTTATTTTATTTTAGGCAAGCAAGTTCGACTTTGAAAATTTTGTGACTCTGCTATTGCCTTCTGTCGAGAATAAACCACTTGACGGCGATGCTCTTAACACCTTTAAGATGATGCTGCTGGAGACGGGTCCAAAACTCCTGGCGGAGCACATAACCCGCATCGACATTGCCTTATTTTTGGACGAGCCATCAAACGAGGAGGACTACTATCTGAGCTGTTCGGGCCTTGAGCTGCTGACTCTGCCCCACGGTAAGCTATTCCGCGAGGATATAATCGAGCGAACACAGTGTATTAAGCTGATGGTGGCCGTGACTATACTCACCTGTCAAACGGATCTGGACCGGGCCCAGTTGCTCAGTAAATGGATTCAGGTAGCGGTGGAGACTAAAACGGCCCTTGGAAATCTGTTTGGATTCTGTGCCATCATGTTGGGACTGTGCATGCAACAGGTAAATACTCTATGGGTGCAGCGCACTTAAAAAATATTACAAACTCCTTAAATTCTCTATGAGGAAAAATTCGTTCTACTTTTTCCATTAAGTTTTATGGATGCATCCGTTCATAAACTAAGTCATCATATTTTACTAGTGACTCGACTATCAGATACCCGCTATTCAGCTAACCAACATAAAACAAGACGCCCAGCGGGAGTCAGTGGTACCACCAGCCATCTAGCGGAAGGCATCGGAACAGCTTACCATAGGTTTTTGGTTGTTTGTTGCTAGAGGGCCGTGGCTCCTTTATAAAACAAACAACGTATGGACCCCCTAGCACCTGCATCCTTAATGCCAGTCCTCTAGCTTTTATAGTTTACGAGATCTTAGCGTTCATACGGACAGACAAATGGACATAGCTAGATCGACTCGGATACTGAACCAATATACCGTTCTACTCTACAAGTAACGGGTATTCAATAATCTCAAAATTATTAAGGCTTTAGGAGTTGGTGGCATATACGATTTTTATTCAGTGCATTACTTTCACTTAATTTCCAGATTCAGAAACTTGACCAGGCCTGGCATATTCTGAGGCAGCAGTATACGGACAGCGCCTTTACCTTCGAGGCCAAGCTACGTCCCACGCTGAGCATCATGAACGAGGCCTCTAACCCACAAGCTCCAAACACAACCGTTCCTCACGTTCTTCTGTACGCACTATTAATCGATCGACCAGTCATGGACATTATAAACCATTCGAACATCGACGATCGCCCGGCTCTATACCACACCTGCATAGCTCCTTGGGAATCCAAAGCGGACGATTTCGGCATGTCCATTAATTTCCAACACCTGGATGCTTCGCGCGGCTTTTTAAAGAACTTGGATTTATATCGAAAGAATGCCAAGATCATTCTTGAGGACGCCAGTCCTAGACTGGATGAGCTTCTAGCAGATGCTTTTCGGTAATATTGCACAATCTATTCCCCAGAAGCTTAATAAAAACCTTCGCTTTTGTAGCACCGAGTTCCATGTAAAATTCCTATGGGGCAGTTCCGGAGCAACTGCAAAAGCGGAAGATCGTCACAGCAAGCTGGAAAAGGTGCTAACTCTGATGGCTGACAAGTTCTGCATGGTGGCCGAATAGTAATCTGAAAAATGATATGGACTATAGTTTCTAGCTGATAACCAATGAAATTAGTGTAATCAATTTATCATCACACATTTTTGAACTCCTTATCATTACCTTACTATTCACAATACCTCAAGACCCTCCGCAAATTTAAATTTCGTGCTGTCTCTACCTCACTCAGGCTATTTATTTTCAGCAGGAACACAAAAGCACTTTATGTTACAGTTCAAATCAGTGCTGCCAACAAAAAAAGGACAAATGTAGAATAAAACGCACAACCAACAGAATAACATTTTTATACCCTTGCAGAGGGTATTATAATTTCAGTCAAAAGTTTGCAACGCAGTGAAGGAGACGTTTCCGTCTCTCCGTCTGTCCGTCTGTCTGTCCGTATGAACGCTGAGATCTCGGAAACTATTAAAGCTAGAAGGTTGAGATTTCACACACATATTCTCGGGCTTCCTACGCAGCGCAAGTTTGTTTCATCGAGGTGCCACGCCCCCCCTAACGCCCACAATCGCCATAAACGATTTTCAAATGTGTCTGGAGGCCACATCTTTTAAGATTTTAAAAATATATAAACGCAATTTTACAGTGTTTATTAATATCTATCGAAATGTAGAAGACATTTTTCAAATCGGACCATTCATTAAAAAGTTAAAAATTGTTTAAAATCTATCTCCCTCGCACTCCCTTTAGCTGAGTTACAATTATTAGATAGTCGGGACAACAACCCGAGTACAGCGTTCGCACTCCCTTTAGCTGAGTGACGGGTATTAGATAGTCGGGACACCAACCCGACTATAGCGTTCTCCCTTGTTTTAATTACAAAACACTTGATATTGGTACATATTTCCGGAAAATATGAGTTAAATGGAGCTTTTCCGGCTAGATCTATAAAATCTTCAATGGATCTGTCCTTAAAAAGGGTAGAAATGGCAGACCTGGTTCAAATATCCTTTAAGTCAAATTTAAAATTGTTAAAGGGTTAACAAAAAAGAACCCACTAGTTATCATTCATGGGACACTCCAACTCCAAACTATTGTATTGTACTACCAATTCCATTACATATTTTATTAAATAACCTATTCTACTATTGATCAGACAATATACAGTAATCAAAACATTATACATAAACATACTCTCACACATAATTATATAGGCTTAACACTAAGAATGCATCATTTTGCAATTTTATATTAGTAATGATAATGCTAATAAAAAAAACAACTTAAACTCAACTACAAGACTATTTTAAACTTCTTGGAGTTCCGCGACCTTTTGTTTACAGTATAGACAGACAGATAGGACTAACCCGCAAAAGATTGATATGTATGTATACTAGCCTTAACCAAAAATATGCGTGTGCACTTGAACGGCGATCAATCTGCTGGTTTTTTTGCAAAAACATTACTCCAAATTGGAGACGGTATATATCCATCAATTGAGGGACAGATAAAGATACCAACATGCTTGGGAACTTTAGTAACTTCAGTCGAAGACCTTACTTCAAAAATATTTCCTGATATTTTAAATATTGCAGAAAAGTCGCTAGATTGGTTGTCTGAACGCGCAATTTTAACTTCAATGAATGATAGAGCTTCTTCAATAAATGACTCACTATTAAAGTCATTTGACGGTCAAGAGGTAACATACAAATCTATTGACTCAGTCACGGTATTAGAAGATGCTGTTCACTTTCCTGTCGAGTTCCTGAACAAACAGAACCCTCCAGGTTTTCCTTTGCATAATCTAACTCTTAAAATTGGAGCCCCCATAATGTTGCTACGTAATTTAAGTCCTCCAAAACTTTGCAACGGAACGAGATTGCAAGTTAAAGCTCTCCATAAATTTGTCATAGAAGCAGTAGTTTTTACTGGATGCGCTAAGGGTGAAAAGGTGTTTATACCTAGAATTCCCCTTATAACATCTAACCTACCCTTTGAATTCAAAAGACTGCAATTTCCCGTAAAAGTCTGTTTTGCAATAACTATCAATAAATCCCAGGGACAGACTTTAAAGTTAGCCGGGTTAGATCTAAGAGATGATTGCTTTTCTCATGGTCAGTTTTATGTTGCCTGTTCCCGAGTTAGTTCGGCAAGTAATTTAATAATTTTGGCACCTGATGGAAAATCAAAAAATGTTGTTTATCAAGAGGTTTTAAATTAAAGGTTACAATTAAAAATCTTCTTCACGTGGAATATGCCTGGGGTACCCCTGGGGACACCACTTTAAAAAAAATGCGCCAAATCCTCTACCTCCAGGGTGGTGTGGAAATGAGGTTCACTTAAACTGAATCAATGTAACCAACATTCCTTTTATTGCACTAATATGCATTAAAAAAAACTAGCAATGCTCTGCTAATTGTCGCGGACAACGTCGCGGCGGGTATTGCTAGTGTATGTATATAGAAGCTTCCAGTCACCTTCTACAGAGTTTGATACGGACGGATGAAAAGGATATTATTAGTATACCCGTTACTCGTAGAGTAAAATAGTACATATATTGTATTCGTGCAAAAGTATGTAACAGCTAGAAAGAAGCATTTCCGACCCTATAAAGTATATATATTCTTGATCAGGATCACTAGCCGAGTCGATTTAGCCGTGTCCGTCTGTCTGTCTGTATGAACGCTGAGATCTCGAAAACTATAAAAATTATAAAATTAATAATGTAGATTCTTGGTCTTCCTACGCAGCGGTAGTTTGTTTCATCGAGGTGCCACGCCCCCCTAACGCCCACAATCGCCATAAACGATTTTAAAATGTATCTGGCGGCCACCTCTTTTAATTTTGCATTTATAGTGTTTATTAATACGTATCAAATCGGATCATTCATTAAAAAGTTATGCGCAATCAAAATTTTATATCTCCTTCGCACCCGACTAAAGCCGCTCTCTCTTGTTTTTAGTTTTATTTTTTTAGTGTAAAACAGTGTAAATCAATCTTGGCCCAATTAATATAATCACCAAATACGTCGATTAACTTAAACGGCTCTCTGGAGTACTTATAAGCAAGCAAACCACTTGAATGGATGGCAAATATCACAACGATGAATTCAAAATAAATTACGATTAACAGGCGAAATATGCAGCTTTATCAGCCACTCAAGCGGCGACCAACAGGCCTTATCGGTCCTCCAGGAAAGGCGCGTCCAAAGTTCCCACAAGCCATGCGAGACCACTTGCCCATTACCCGTTACTCTGACATTGTGCTTCGGTCAGCACTAGCGAGCGGTTGTGCAGTATTTTTCATCTATCCGAGTCGAGTGAGCTTTAAGCTTCTCCTGACGATAAGTTTGTAGACTTTCTGCACGCTAAAGTCAGGCCTCAAAATGAGCAGCGGCTGTCGCTGCACTCGAAAGCTGACGATGGCCGTGAGTGGTTGTGTAATTATCGCGGTGATGGCCCTCACCGTTGGACTGTGTGTAGGTCTGAGCGGTGGCAATGAAGCCCTCGAGGTAAGTCATAGCTGTCTAACCAGACGGTTTTACTGGCGGCAAATATAGTAGGAGGTCCAACCGGGTTTCGACTTAAATCGCATATTCCATCAGGACCAGACAAGATTTTCGATCGATCACGAGGCCAACACCTTCATCCTGGATGGCAAGCCCTTCCGCTACGTCTCGGGATCGTTTCACTATTTCCGGGCTGTGCCCGAGTCCTGGCGAAGTCGGTTGCGCACGATGCGAGCATCTGGTTTGAATGCTCTGGACACGTAAGTTAATTCGTTAAAAATAATACAAGTAAAGGATCTGTCTGTTTGTACTCAGAAATAAAATGACATGAAAAAACAAAACAGACTTAGTATATATATAATCACCATCTTTCTGCCAATGAAAATATACAGACCATTTATCAACCATACAGAGGACAACTGCAAAAATAAGTCAATCCTTTATTCTTATTTTAAGATATGTGGAATGGTCGCTCCATAATCCCCATGATGGAGAATATAACTGGGAGGGCATTGCAAATGTAGTCAAGTTCTTGGAAATTGCGCAGGAAGAGGACTTCTATATCATTCTCCGTCCCGGCCCCTACATTTGTGCTGAGCGTGATAATGTAAGGATGTAAGAATCTGTCCATATATTACGTAATCCCCTAGATTTGTATGAAAAATTGATTGGAGAAAAGGGTTTCAAAAATCTAAAAAAATGGGATTACGTAGTATATGGACAGTCCATAACTTTCCAAACTTATTTAAATGAATCTGATATAATTTAAAAGTGTCACGCACTTACATATGCTCATAGTTGTTCAGATCTTTACGGGTTTTGACTTTTTATTATTGCAACTTTGTTTTCGAGTACTCCTGAATGTTATAAATGGTCATTGCTGACCAAAAATTATCCAAAATTTAACAATAAGAAACTAGTTAACTTAGGTGAGGACAGAAGAGCTGATTAACGAGTAAATCTTTTGTAAAGTGTTATCCTGATTGATAGAAGCAAGAAATTATCATCAATACCTTTGTAGGGTGGACTTCCCCACTGGCTGTTTGCCAAATACCCGACAATCAAAATGCGGACTAACGACGCCAACTACATCTCAGAGGTGGGCAAGTGGTATGCGGAGTTGATGCCACGTCTTCAACACCTGTTCGTGGGCAACGGCGGCAAGATTATTATGGTGCAGGTTGAGAACGAGTACGGGGACTATGCGTGCGATCGCGATTACCTCAACTGGCTCCGAGATGAGACGGAGAAGTACGTTTCCGGCAAGGCGCTCCTGTTTACGGTGGACATCCCCAACGAGAAAATGAGCTGCGGAAAAATTGAGAACGTGTTTGCGACCACAGACTTTGGCATTGATCGCAGTGAGTGAAGCATGTGATGGTTTCTCCGAAAACAAAGATTTTACTCAAAGTCATTGCAGTCCAAGAGATTGACAAGATTTGGGAAATGCTGCGTGTCTTGCAGCCTACCGGCCCACTGGTTAACTCAGAGTTTTATCCTGGCTGGCTAACCCATTGGCAGGAGCAGAACCAAAGGCGTGATGGTCAAGAAGTGGCCAATGCGTTAAAGTAAGTTGAAACTTTTAAATAACTAATGGGCTGTCCATAAATTATTTTGGGGATTAGGGGCGCTTTGTTTTACTCCTGTAAAACAAATTATTTCTAGAGGAGGTAGAGGGGGTTAAAAACGACAAAACTGTGAATACGTAAGAGTGGGCGTGGCCTTCGGCAGAAAGAAACTTGCGCTCCGTAGGAACCTCTAGAATCTGCATGCTTAGTCCCAACCATCTAGTTTCATAGATTCCTAAGTCTTAGCGTTGACAGGATTGACCAGATCGACTTGGGTTTGAAACGCTTCCTTCTACCTGTTACCTACCTGTTTTTCCCGAATACGATATACCCTTTTACTCAACGTGTAACGGGTATAAAAACTTCGACATAAATTACAAGAAATTTTTTTTAAGACTAGTGGTTCTGCAAATCCTGCTTCGTAATATGTTTTTAGAGTTCATTTTAATATATTACTTACGTATTCCTTAAATTATTCCAGGACAATTCTTAGCTACAACGCCAGTGTTAATCTATACATGTTCTTTGGCGGCACCAACTTCGGATTTACTGCCGGAGCCAATTATAATCTGGATGGAGGTATCGGATATGCGGCGGACATTACAAGTTACGACTACGATGCGGTGATGGACGAGGCCGGAGGGGTAACAAGAAAGTATGACCTTGTCAAAGATGTAATTGGCCAATTCCTTCCGCTACCCGAAATCACGTTGACTTCCGCCAAACGCCTTGCCTACGGAAAGGTTGAGTTGACACCTAAGTTGACGCTGCTTTCTGCGGAAGGACGGGCTGCGCTCTCCAAAGGTGATCCCGTAGAGTCGATCAAGCCAAAAACCTTCGAGGAATTGGACTTGTACTCGGGCCTAGTTCTTTACGAGACAGAGCTCCCGAGCATGGACCTGGACCCAGCTCTATTAAAAATAGATCAGATTAAGGACCGAGCACACGTATTTGTAGACCAGGAACTTGTAGGAACACTCTCCCGGGAGGCTCAGATCTACTCGCTGCCCCTCAGCAAAGGATGGGGAAAAACTCTCCAACTACTAGTGGAGAACCAAGGACGCGTTAACTTCTACATCTCCAATGACACGAAGGGCATTTTCGGTGATGTGAGTCTGCAGCTGCACAATGGTGGGTACCTGCCCCTAGAGAACTGGCGGAGCACCGGTTTCCCGCTGGAGCAATCAACCATCGAACTATGGCGTCGGAATCACAACCAACAGAAGAGTTTGGACTCTTTTCTTGCTAGGCAACGCATTCTTCGCAACGGACCTATTCTCTACACTGGCAGCCTGACGGTGAGGGAGGTGGGCGACACCTACCTCAACATGGCAGGTTGGGGCAAGGGCGTGGCCTATGTAAACGGGTTCAATCTCGGACGCTACTGGCCCGTGGCCGGTCCGCAGGTTACTTTGTATGTGCCAAACGAAATCCTCAAGGAAGGCGAAAACTCGCTGGTCATTCTCGAGTACCAACGCGCCAATAAGACAGCGACAAGCGATGACCTGCCAGCCGTGCAGTTTGACGCAGTGGCTCAGCTGGATGGAGAGTCAGGAGATGTTCCGCTTAAATAAGCGACTATCCGTCAGGTTGTATTTGATATTTCTTTATTCGAAGCAGTTTTGATTGATTTTTGAGTCAACAACCTTTGTTAAGCATTATTATACATTTTCTAACACTTATCATATCTCTACATAAATATTAGCTGATGATTGTTTGACTGACTCTTACTTTCAGCTTATTTTTAATTGACTTTTTTCGTTACATAATAGTTTAATGTTAACTATTTAAATTATATTTTTTTAACTTTTGTTGTGTCCGACTTTTTATAATCTTTTATTTTATACAATTGCAGAGCTTATTTTGGCCAGATGTTTGTAAAGACATTACAGAGATTAAATATAACAAGATAGAACGCTATAGTCGGGTGCCCCGACTATGAGATACCCGTTACTGAGCTAAAGGAAGTGCGAGGGAGATGGAGATATAAAACTTTGATCGCGCAAAACTTTTTAACTATAACTAATGGTCCGATTTAAGAAGTTTCTTCTACATTTCGATAGGTATTGATAAACACAATAAAACTGAATTTTTACTTTTTTATCTTTAAAGATGTGGGCGCCAGACACCTTTTTAAATCGTTTAAGGCGTTAGAGGGGGCGTGTCTCTCGGCTGAAACAAACTTGCGCTGAGTAGGAAGCCCATGAATATCTGCTTTCTTGCTTTTGTAGTTTATGAGATCGCAGCGTTCATACAGACAGACAGAGAGACAGATATACAGACAGACGGATAGACGGACAGACAGAGAGAAAGACATGGCTAGATCGACTCATCTAGTGATCCTGATCAATAAAATATATACTTTATAGGGTTACATACTTCTGCACGAATACAACATACCCTTTTACTTTACGAGTAACGGGTATAAAAATGTACGTTCTTTTTCACGGGAGTCTAAATTTATATGTCCCGCATGTTTCAATGCTATTGGGACGACAGATTTCTGACCGCCAGAGGGACGGTTCAAATAATGACATTGTAATGACATTGAGAAAACTTTTGCAATTGTCTTCTATTTTCTAGTTTGAATCATAAAGCTAGCTAGTCATACTGACTAATTGGACTTACAAACTTTAACAGCTGTATCAGAAATGTGCGAATCGAAAGAGAATAGTAACAATATAGCCAAATCAATAATTAATACAACTGCAAGGCTACGTATGTTTCGTCTTGCCGAATTTATTTTTCTAGTTTAATTTAAATCAATAATAGCATCGACAGTGGAATGTGTTTTCTGGTATTTTAACGATTTTTGAGCATTGTCATAATTTCAGTTTGTTGTATTTAGTCTCACTTTTACTGTTAAACGGCATTACTTTTATGGTTTGTGGAGAAATTAGCCTGAATAAATTAATTATTAGTTTTTTTTCTTTAAGTCTGAATGAGATTTGAAAATAGTTTAGTTATATTACAAAACAGTGCAAAGCAAAAACATGTAATACTCTATTCAGGGCAGTGGTTTACATACATATGAACATTTGTAGCCAAAAAATTAATCTATAACATTTATTTAAAGACTCCTGTGGTCATGGACTAAAGCCAAAAATAAAAATATTACAATTTAGAAAAGGTTTTTGAAATATTTTAAACAAATATTACAGTCTTCTAAAATTACATCTGCTTGCAATATAGATTCAAAAAGGTACATGAGCGAATACAAGTTGGCCTTGTAAATCATGTTATATTTTATTTTAGTAAATAAACCAACATTAGCTTAATCTTTGCTCAAATACAACTGCTTATTGCAAAAATATATTTATATGCTGAAAAGCTTAAGATTTTTTGTGCATTCATTTAAGCTCATTAATATTAATTAGCAAGTTGGCTTGTTTTTTTTTATTTTTCGCTCTGTGTTTTTAATACTCCCACACAAAGGGAAGTTGTTCTTCGCTTATAAAAATAACTATGTATTAAAATATTAATTTGAACACAAATACATGTTGTGGTAGGTTTGTTTTTGTTCAGTATAGGAATGAGTTTCGTGCTATTATCATTAGATTTGCTGGAAATGGTTACATTTAATTTCGTTTTCTCTACACATTTCTTTAAAAATATATCACAGCTGCATTTCAAGATACATTTTTCACTTTACTTGTAAAAAGATTAGAAAATCTATTCAAAATGTTTTGTTTTTATTTTTGTATATCTTTTTGGGCAAAGGGACGCCGACGTAAAAACAGCAACAAATTTGGCAACCAAGTTAATATTAGTCAATCTCCACGAAGACGGAATGCGTTTGCTTTAGTTAGACACATAGGTATAGGACACGGGTAAATACGGAATTTATAGAATAGTTAACTAACCGAAGCGCAGAGTAGTAGTTACAGATTCTTGTTCAAGGTAGGAGATGCTCGAAGTTGCTTACCCAAAAGTTTCTCCAATCCTCCGCCGCGTTGGATGTCTTTCTAAATAGGTGTTGGGGTAGCAAGAGCGATTTGTCAGTGCCACTTTGACTTTTGAGTGTAGATATCGGCGCGTAGGTTCTGAGCAAAACAAATTCCCAGGATCTAAAATAAGGTTCGAGCGTTAAAAATTGGCCTATATTTGTACATGGTAAGAAAAATAGTAAAAAATAAAAAATCTTAATCAAACAGAGACCTGGAAAAACATTACAACAATAACAGCGGTGGAAATAATAATCAAATTGTGTTCCATCCATTCTTCTCCAGCTTGAACACAGCCCTTTTCATAGATTATTTTAGACAGCTCCATGCCCTGGCAAGAATTAAAAAAGAGAAAGAATACCAAATTAAAAATCAGTACAAATTAAAAACGGAGAACTGCATACTAATTTCAAAAACATCGACCTTAATTATTAAAAAAAAATGTGAAGGCCACACGGAGAAAGCAACATGCATACAAAGTGTTTATGTAGATAGCTCTTAAACTACCGTAATTCATGAAATAATACAGTAAAATCAGACGGACATGTCCTTATGCTGTTTAGAAACACATATATAAATTTATGTAAAAACGGCATCCGACCTTACAAAATATAAATAGTAATATGAGGGAAAATGATAAAGATCTTTTTATGCACCTGCAGGACTAGCAAAGCCACGCAGCAAATCGCCACACTAATGAGATGTGCCTCCAGCCAATCTTCGCCAGCGCGCAAACACCCACGCTCGTGAATGTTCCTATCCACAGGCTGCATGCGTACAATTGTTGAATAAAATACGAGGACCATTTACAGTAGTCGGGAAAAACTCAAACAGCAGACTTACATATCCCTCCTTGCGCACATCGTAGCCGCATTGCTTGTTCTTGATCAGCTCATGGGGACGCCTGCGACAGCAGGAGAATGGCACACCGCACGCCTCCCTGCTGCCAATAGCGATGGACGAACAGTTAAAGTAGTTGTTGCTGTCCCAGTCCTTCGGTCCATCAATGCCGCAACACTGCAGCCAGTCCTCCTGGATCCAATCAATAAGATTCTGTTGGTCTGCGTCCTCACGATAGTGACGGATAAAGGCCTTTAATCCCTCGGTGGCCTGGTCCTTGATCTGGGAATGGCAAGTCTTAATATAGGCTCGCCCGACTAAGAAGCATTCATTTGGAACTCACCCAGCCCTTGTCCTTAAGCACGAAGGCCACGGCACAGAATCCGATCTCGGCGAAGAGCAGGACACTCAAGAAGATGGCATACTACGGAAAAAGGCAGAACGATTAGCTGTGCTCAGATGAATCCTCAGACAATGGAATACTCACCGCCGCCAAAAGGCAAGTGTTCTCGCGCAAGGCGCCCACGCTGCCCATGAAGCCCAGCAGGAAGGTTATGCCACCCAGGATGATCAGGACAAAGGCCGGGTCCAGGGCGATGAAGTGCAGACGAGTAATATTGCGGAACATGTCCTTCTCACTCCAAGCCCAGATGCCAACCGACAGGACCAGCAGGGCCGAGAGCCAAAGGATAACATTGCTGGCGAACAGAAGGTACTTCAGGCAGCAGCTGATTTCGCTGGTCTCGCGTCGGAACTTGCGCACAGCAGCTGGCATTGCTTCAATTTTAAGAATAATAAATATGGCCAAAACGAAACAAAAACGTAAGATGTGTTCACCAGTGTGACCGTGGGTGCACTATTACAACTTGGCCTAAAGGCCAGGTGTAAATATGCCAAAACTCTCCAGTACCGACCAGCTTTACGTCAGCAAGTGAAATGAGCAATATGAAACTCATTTTGAATTCGGTGTCACAATTTGAAGTGTCGGGCAGATTTTTAATCAAACACATACATACATAGTTGGTGAATTTCAATCCAAAAATTGTAAAAACTATGCAGAGAAGGGAGGAGAAAAGAAGTAAAGGTAATACTATACATTAGCGGGCTCACCCCCGAAATTCGCGAAAAAATTATCCTCGATGGACCGCGATTTCTTAAGAATTTACGTGCAAAAAGAACTTGGCGGTCGACCATGGTTCTCTTGTAATTGAATATCAAAGTTCCCGGTTTTGCTATAAAAAACAAGGGTGCTTTTCTCATATTTTCAATCAAAGTAATTACGTTTTAATGAGTTCCCATAAAATTAATTAATTGTTTAAATGAGTTCCTATAAAATTATTTAATTGCTTAAATGAGTTCCTACAAAAAAATGTAGAATTTTGTCAAATTTTTTTAATTGTATTTTTTGTCTAATGAAAAAACGTATGCAAATAATAATGTTATGAGTGGAGCGTGGTCTATAAAGGACATGATTGTTATCACAATGCTGTATCGAGATTTTAGTGACGGCCAGGATCGATCATAGCCATCCAAGGTCCCCCACCAAATAAAACTCAAACAATTTGTATCTTTATATTTATTTAAATAGTTTCAATGAACACTTTTCCGTTTTTTTATAGTGGTGTCCCCCTTAGGCCTAATCCACGCTTCAGATCCGAATATAACAAAGAGTGTCCTAATTAACAGCTGAGTTGTTATCGAAGGTGTCCTAAAAATATATATGCGAAATTTTATGATGTATGTTAAATATGAAATTAAAACATCGTGCAAGTACAAATTAAAAAAAAAATGCAACGAGTCACAAGTAAAATTTGGCATGAAATTAAAAAAAAATCGCGGCGATTAATTTGTAATTTTTTTTAATTTGTACTTGCACGATGTTTTAATTTCATATTTAACATACATCACATGACTTGCTCTTCGGGTTGTACATATCCGCCATGGCTGCAAAAAAGAAATGAAGCTGCACGGTGTGCGGTTTGTGCTTCTTTAAAAAAGCGAAGCGCGCCAAATATCCTTCATAATTATCATTGTTCCACCGTCTTTGACCACTTTGCATGGGCTAAGGCAGGTTGGACAGTCGCGCTTGTCCAAAACAACTCCGTGATCTTGTAAAAAGCGGAAATGAGCTTTCTCATGCATACCGAGAAACTCTCCAAACGTTACAGAGCAGGACTGGCTCGTCATGTTGAACAATATGAATCAATAAACACAAATTTTTGATACAAATTTGAATATTACGGAAACTTGAAAGACAACTCGATTTTTATAGCAAGTATGAGAAAAGCACCCTTGTTTTTTATAGCAAAACCGGGAACTTTGAAATTCAATTACAAGAGAACCATGGCCGTCCGCCAAGTTCTTTTTGCACGTAAATTCTTAAGAAATCGCGGTCCATCGAGGATAATTTTTTCGCGAATTTCGGGGGTGAGCCCGCTAATGTATAGTATTACCCAAAATTGAAAGATTTTTATAAATAGGTATTTCCTAAAGGGGTCGTTGGCATCAAAAATTCAACTAACTTTGCGATTTTTTCTATAAAAACTGGTTAGATGGATTTAATTCAAACCTTTTGTATATTATTAGGTGTCACTTAAATAACCTCTACTAATTTTTATAGCAAACAAATCTGGAATCCCTGGAACTGCACCGATTGAGTGAGCATTTAACTATAGGTATATCCCTCTAAGACTGGCGTGCCTGGAGGCACGTATTACGTTTTTGGCCTTAACAAATAAACTAACAGCTTTTCAATCGTTTAAATAATTTTTGGCGGTTGATAAAAAGGACACAAAATTTTGAGTCTCAGCTTTGAAATCTATCCGAAGCTTGTAACGGGACTTATCTTTTTTTTTATGTTTTTTCGCGCGTAAATAATACGGGCCTTGAGGCATGCTTTCGTCTTAGAGGGATATACTTTATCTGCAAGGATATATAAGCTTCGGCTGGCCGAAGCTAGCTTCCTTTCTTGTTTTAATACATTTTATTTCCGTTTTATAATTTGTATTTTTTTTTTTCATACCTTTCATAACATTTTGATTTGGCTTATAAATTTCATTTAGACTTTATAATTTTTATTCTTAAACATTTTAATGCCATTCTCGTGTTTAGGTAGTATCATCACTAATACATCGAGAGACATCGATATCAATATCAACACACCGATATATCGGGTAAATTGATGTAAGTATGCTACAACGGCTTTTTATTTTCAAATATTGTGGAAAAGTAATGTTATTCAGCGTTTTTAACAAAAATTATTAGTTTTAAAAAAAAGGAAAAATGGAAAAGTATGTAACAGGTGGAAGGAAACGTTTCCGATCCTATAAAGTATATACTTGATCAGGATCACAAGCCGTGTCGATCTAGACAAGTCCGTGTGAGCGCTAAGATCTCGGAAACTATAAGAGCTAGAGAATTGCGGTCTTGGATATAGATTCCTTATGCTGTTATTCCGTTCGGCTCATTCATTAGAGCAGGGGTGCTCAGTCCTATGGCACGCGGGCACGTTTGTTTCATGTTTTGTCATTTAGCATACTCTTACCATACTCTTCTAATACCCTCTTCCCATAGAGTCCATCCGTGTGAAACGGTTGGGATTTTTGACAAATGTGAAATTTGTGTTCCCATAGAGCTTCCATCCACATCCACATCCAATAACAGCTGACTTGAAGGGCAGTTGCTCAACTCAACATAAACGAAGGGGGATTTCAACTCGGCAAAACTGTCGTAAAATTGCGTTCTCCCAATCTTATTGCAGAATAATACAATATACAGCATAGGATAATAGTTTAAAACATATCTAAGCTTTTATAACATATCCTATAACGAGTATGCATACATATTGCTGACTGGGGGGGAGCCTAACCTCCCGAACCCCGCACTCCGCTCTCACTACGCCTCTGTCTAGCCAATATTAATATGGCAAATTTGTAAACAAAACAAAATGTGTGCTGTTTTGGTAATTTATAGCAACTTTGGAACTTTATAGGAGTACATAGTACACTTTTAATAATTATTAGTTATTATTTACGAAGTGCAGAACATAATCTGAGACTTTGCTGGAAAATTTGATGTTTTTGTAGGCAGAACAGCTTAAATTTTGGCCCACTCATAGCAACCTGTTTGCGAATGCTTCTCCGCCCATAACAAACTACAAATAGTTCAACAATAGCCAAAAAACAATGAGTTTAAGCATTATTTAGTTTTTTCCCGCCATCGATTTGATTTGTTTCTGTAGTCAACGTTCCATTTTTAACAGTCAAAGGGAAGAATTCAGAGTTGCACCGAAAAAACATCGCCTAAATTTCGCATAGAAGAGCCCGTCAAAGTCCGTCAAATTTTGACGGGGAACTAACTGGGAAATTTTCGGAACGGCAAAACCTTACGGACCATCCGTTCAACGGATGGTGGATGGTGGATGGAGCTCTGTGTGAAGACCCTTTTAGGCACACGCAAGTTTCGTATCGAGCCAAGTCTGCAACAATTCCATTGAACTTTTTTTTCTCCCCAACGCAAAGTGTTGTGAGTCGTTACTCGCGTGCGTGTGATTTTCACGTAATTGTGTTTGTAACTGCACTGCCATAACCCAGTTAACCAAATGGTTAGCGATATCGCAAACGATAGTTACGCGAAACTTAAACGGAAAACGACTATCGGCTCGGATCCGAAAACGATAAAAAAAAAACGAATCACTCGATAGCTCGTAAACGGATCGTTTGCGAGCCTTTGGTTATATCTTTAGCGGGCGATTTTAATATCATTAACGAGCCGAAATTAATATTAGTAGCGGATAAAAAAGATAATATAAAAGCTGTTTCATTCCATTTCATTCCTACAGTGAAAGCAGTACTACATTTTTGGCTTTTCTTTTTTATTTTAATATACTCTAATACTCTTTAACATATGAGATTCTTTTGGAGTACTTAAACTTTATACTTTCATCTGCTTCTGACTCCTAGATATCCTGTCCTGGGCGTACTGGAAAAACTTCTGGGTTATCCTGGCGAAATCGGCATCTTTCTGGGAAAATTTTTCTTTAAATCCCGCTCTAAAAAAACGATTTTGTAATATTGTACATTGTAATATAATTATTCGTTTAAAAATATTTACTACGGATTGCTAGAGTAGAATTTTAGAATTAATGGCAAGTAAATATGCAAATCAGTAAAAAAACTCCGCGATGGGTTAATCCCACTGCAAAATTCCAAGAAGAAGGCTGAGGAAAGAAGAAGAATAATATTTAATTTATTTCTAGTTTTTTTTTGTTGTAAAGGCGATTAAACTCACTCTTTGGGTCACAGCACTGAATTAAACACTGAATTAGAATTTAATTAAAACACTTTTAAACAATTTTGGCTTTTATACGACTGCACTCAACTTGCAGAGTCTAATCACAAAAGAACACAGGATTTTGCGTGTGACGAGAAACCGCGCATCAGTCAGTTACGTTACCATGGAAACAAGAACAGAACTGATGCAAAAACGGTAAAGTCTCGAAAAACTATCAATTTGCGATAGTTTCGCTTTACTATCGCGCCTTGGTCCGCTGGGAAGGCAGTTTTGAGCACCCCTGCATTAGTGGCTTAGAAAGGGACAAATATATATAAATTTACTGGGATTTGTTTGGGTAAGATGGCATGGTCACTTAGAATTTAATCGTTATATTCAAACTTTATAATTAATCAATCATTAAAGTTCAAAGCTGTAAATTAATCAGATTAATCAGATAATTAGATCAGACATTTTTAAAATGTTTTGAGCTGTACAAAGTGCATATGTAATTGTTTTTAATTTTATTCATATCCGGCAGCAATTTCTAGGAAGGCAATAACGGAGTAATTAGGCCCCTGAAATATTATTTGTATTGTTCTTATTTGTTTATAGCACCTAACTAGTCGCAAAAGGTTTGCACATTCAACCAAATAGCATCAAATTAATTTTAATTATTGAATGGGATCACAGTAGCAAAATGAGCAAAATTGTACCTTTAATGCCCTCTGCTTATTAAGGACGCGTCGCGTTTGCATCCATTTACCGTTGAACACGCCCATACAAAACTTGTTGGCGAGGGGCGGGGAAGGGAGGGTGGAAACTTGTCGCGTTACAGGGCTGCGAAGTCAAATTTGTGGTATTTTTGAGCAGTATTAACCAGGCATGATAATTTTTCTGTACCTGAAACTGATAAGAAGCTGATATGAAGCGGGTAAATTAAAAATTATTGTTAATATTGAACTATTTACAGATTTTTATTGAACTTTATTTTATAGATGCTCAAGCAGCATAACGTGGGATGTGTTAACTGCTTTCATCATTGCAGCAATGTTTCCACATATAACAAATTATTTAAATCCATTGTTTACTTCAGCTCGCAAATGACAATAGCAGAACAGCTGTTTTCAGACGCGTTTGCCAATGGAAACATCTCACGTCCGCCTATCGCGTTGCCAATCGAAAATACCGAAAAAACCTCATAGTGGAAAAATGCCTTTAGATTAGTTTTTGCTCATTGACGTATCGGTCCAGTTAGTACCATATGGAGGCATTTTAAAATACCAAAAAAATACCAGAAGTGCCTATCGGTCGGCTTATGTATGTCTTGCTCGCACCTACGTAAAATCGGATAGGCTAATGAATGAGCCAAACAATGTCGTGGAATAACCGCATTATCGGCGAAAAGCTGTTTGAAGCTTGACTATAAATTTTACTTTTTTTTTGTTTTTCTTTGTGTAATATTGGAGTTTCTTTGTTTCATCACAGTGCAACGCCCACTATAAAGCCCTTAAGCCTAGTACTCAGTTCGGCTAAGAGTTTCACTAGTCGAAAAATATTAATCGTTTAGTGTGGCCGAAGTTTTCGGAGTTCATCCGCAATGCATGCAGCATGGTCTTACTCTCAATCAGCTGGGTTTGTTGACAAACAGCAATATGTATTGCCGAAACTCCTGCAAGTGTTTTTCAGTGGTTTTTGGTGTTTTCCTTCCATATTTAATTTGTTATTGGCATACTGCTTCTGCAGAAACACAGCCAAAGATCAAATTTTCTATTCTTTGGGCCGCGGCTAAAGGCGTTCATCGGAATTCATCCGCTAAATCTGTTTTTTTTTTTGGTATCTCCTTACCATTTTCTTAGCTCAACTGAGTACCGAGGTGGGAAAAAGTCCCAGCTAAAGGCTTTAGCTACCTATTTGCCTTTCGCTTACTCCTATGCCTAGCTAGCAGTTTTCGTCCTACTGAGTACTAGGCTTTACTGACTAAAATTGTAAGCTAGGTAAGAAAAAACAATTAACAGAATTGTTAATTTGATTTTAAAGTAAATAATGCGAACTTATAATAGTAAAATGTTGCAGAGTTGCCATGACTTTTAGTAAAATAAGGTGACAACTCTGGTTTTCAACGATTCAACAAAATTTTCAACAGCCACGAGGCTGTTGAAATTTCTGAAAGTTAACTTTGTATGGAACAGCTGATTATCAGCTGACCAAAATTCAACAATTCAACGGTTTAGGGAATCCCCTCAGTTTTTTTTTTGGGCCAGTTTTTATTAGGTTGAGTTCTAGCGTGGCTAATAAGCTGTGCAGAGGCTAATAAGCGAAAACCATCTCTGTGTAAACAGACTATAACTGGGGAATTTTTCGGAACGGCAAAAGACCGTTCAACGGATGGCGAATGGCTCGCTCTGGGAAGAGGCTATTCTATGTTTTATGGGACGATAAATAGTCGTGTCGGGTTTATTCATGCCAATCTGAGATGAACGGACACGTACCACATATATATATATATATATATATTTATTAGAAATTTCATAGCGAGTAAGAGAAAAGGAATTCGATCCAAAACGATAACACGCCGATAGCTTTTCTTTGTTTATTTTCCCCACTCGATCAGCTGATTTTAAACTATACATTTAATAGCCAGTGCTGCACAACTCCAATGAAACTTGGTATTTTCCGAACTTTGTGTGCTGGCAGGCGTTTTCAGCACTTTAACGACGGGTCACATTGGACACATGTAGAAAAAAGCAGACATCGGAGAAAGAAATCAGAAAAGTAAATTCGTTAAAACTAGTTCGAAAGTGCCGTGCTCGGTGGTTTTATGGTTTTATTTCGATCACTCTGCGAGCGTGCGCGGCCCCAACTTCCTATGACGACAGTGAGTTTTTGCCCAGTGCAGAGTGCCCAATAACCGAGTTGGAGCGGGTGTGTGTGAGTGTGTGAGTTTTGGGCACTTCTGATGGCTGAAAATGTTTAATTAGCAGCGAAAAATTAACGAAAAGCAGTCGCCCAGCTGGCCAACGGCAAGAATCTTAGGAAAAGAAGGCAGGAAAAGCGCCTATTGCAGATTGCAGGCTCTGCAATGGCCAACGCGAAAAACAACCCCCCGCACTAGTCGTGGAAAATGTTTGTATGTGTGGTGCTCGCTGCTGGCAGCGCAATTGACGTCCGAAAATCCGTAATAAAAGTTAAAATCCGTCGAAAAACCAATTCCTGACCCTAGTTAGGTTAGGAACTACACCGCAGACAAGTGGAGTACGGTGGAAAACGGGAAGAAACTGCACACATAGGTGGTTAGAATCTGGCACACGAAATGCATATGCCAGCAGAGCAGCGGCAGCGCTGCAAAGTGCGTTGCGTTGCTGCCCGGTCGCCATCATAGCGAAAAATACTGTGATCCCACGTCTCGAAAACATTGACAGATTCTTTCGGGGAGCAGTATATACATAAGTCGGGCAGTTAGTTTCCGAAAAGTACAGTGCTGCATTTACCTTCCAAACAGCTTAGCTTTCTCGTTCCCCTCTCTCCCGCTGGAAATGTGCAATATGGCAGAGCAAATTCGTAAAAGTTAAATCGTCATCGTTTGTCTGCTCCTGCTCAAAAGTTACCAATATTAAGTGCTAATTTCGCCAAAACCATCCATATTTATGTACATGCTCGGTTCGAATGTGTGCTTGTATTCGCGTACCTGTGCTTGTCCGTGTAAGCGTTTGTTTGTAACTGTGTGTAAGCTGCGTGCCGGTGTGTGTGTGCGGCTGAAAATGGAAATTATATAAAAAAGCTTTCGGCTTAGGCTGCTTTTCCGATCGACAAACCGCAGAATGGAAAATCAGTTTCCCAATAAACGTTAAACATTTTGTGCAGTTCCGAGCACGACAGTTGGCACGCCACGCACAACAATCAATAATCCCAAAACGAAACGAATCCCCCGACATTAATTGTGAATCAAGGGGGGAAAGGAAATATTATCCCGAGCAGCGCAGCAAACGCAGCATGCCTCCGCCGCGTCGCTGCCGACGTCGCCGTCGTTGTACTTTGCTCACTTGATACACAAAAACGGTACTTGTCTCTCATCTCGCTCTCTCTAGGAGAGAGCGGGCTCTTCCTGATCAAGCAAAGCACACGGGAAACTATACACACACCGCCACAGTGCCCACCCACTTTTACTCCCTTTTCGGTGGTGTAGTGGCGCCCCACATTCGTGCGAGAGTGTGTGTATGTGCTACAACAACCACCAAAGCACAGCTCAGTGCCGGCGGCTTCCTTTTGTCTAGCTGGCAATCGTAAAAAATCAGTTTGAAACTCCAAACGTAACTTGAAGCTGACAGCTATTTTCAACATGGCTTCGCTTCCGCTTAGGGAAGCTGAATTTTGGAAGAAAACTGATTTTCCAGCGTGTGTGTTTGTGTGCAAGAAGTCCTGTTGTCCGAAAGATTTGAATACTATACTTTTAATCCCACTGTACACACCAAATGTGTATACATGTATGTAAATGTTCCTATTGAATTTGTAAGTTTATTGGTCGCTATGTTATACATACACATGCCAAGGCAATCCCCCGTAACCGTATCCGGGGTTGTGATTGTATTGGCGTGCTCCACTTTTGTATGCAACAAATTCAGTACTGCTAATCGCAGATGCACTCTCTCTCTCTCTGGGAGAACCACATCCCCCAAATGTAAATGGGCATTAGTGCACCTAGGTCTAGTCCAATTCCCTATTCTTCGATCCCGCCAGCACTGAATAAAACTGTATACAAACCACTACACTTGCCCGGACCCAAAGTCCCTTTTTCACCTTCGTAACTGTTTGTTTACCTGCGAGGGTTGGGTGCAGGCACCACAACACATACACACAGGTGTGTGGTAGAGACCTGCACGATACGATGCCGATGCCGATTCCACGAGTAAAAGTAATCAAGTTGGCGATGCCACGATTATTTTTTGTAATCATGTACTCGTGGCAAACGATGCCGAGTATACTCGGCATCGTAGAATCGTACGAGTAGCATCGTAGCATCGCCAAAAAATTTCAAATTTGACACTTCAATATAAATTTTCATAAAATTTCCTCTTGTTCTAAAGAATTCGCGGGTAATTTTTTTTTGAATGCGAGTTATGAATATGGTTTTTTAATAGTTCTTCTTCTTCCAAAGAATTCGCGGTTTCATTTTGGTCAAGAAAAAAATTCTCTTGTTCTAAAGAATTCGCGGTCTTATATTGTTAAAGAATTAATCTATGGTCTTAAGTGGATAAGACTAACAATGGTGATATCTTGGTCTATATTGTCTCCTTTTGTTCTGGCAAGAATTTTGGTTCATTTTGTTTAATATAAAAACACGAGTCAGATATGAGTAAAACGATGCCGATTCCTACGATTCTACGATGCCACGATGCCAGATTTGACAGTTGGAATCGGCATCGCCGAGTACTACTAGAGTATATTTTTACTTACTCGTGCAGGTCTCTAGTGTGTGGCGATTTGATGTAGACACTGTGGGTCTCACAGGTTCCAGTTTAGATCAATGTAATTGCTATAAAGTGCAACAATGATAATAATAATAATATAATATTGGACTTGTTGGGGGTTGTTCTATCGTAGGGAAACTTAACATGTGTACCTACAAAACTCTTTCTTTGGTTTAAAAGTCAATCGGTCATAATTATGGTTCCGATTATTCGAAGTTATAATAACTCACTAGGAAAATAAACCCTCGTTTTCTATCAATCCTTGGTGAAGAAATAGTAGCAAAAATTGTAAAGCGAATGGCTAAGAGAGCACCGAAGCGCGTTTAGCAGTACTTTGGTCCTAACCCGTAACTATTTTTCCCTTTCAGATCGGAGGCCAATAAATCGAATCTAAACTCATCTTAAAGCTATGTCCGCCAAGACCGAGGCGGACAATACGACGGCCGCCAACTGCGGCGTCGGAGGCGGAGGAATCGTCAGCGGCGCATCCTCTGCCGGCGGCGCATCCGCAAACGGAACAGCCACTCCGGCACGACGCCTACGCACCCGTAACTCGACAGGCAACGGAACAACTAGCGGAAGCGAGTCCACTAAAAAGTCTAGCGCTGGCGATGAACCGTCTACCCCAGTCACCCCGGCAGGAGCAACAGGATCTCATGCCCAAGCTCCGCCATCCACTTCTCCGGCGGTGGTAGAACGACCGATGCCCAGCGTTCCAATGAACCACGCCAGCAGCAGCGTATCGGCTAGCAAGAAGTACCACAACAGCTGCCCTCATCCCACACCCACGCCTGCGCCTACTGGGCACAAAAAGACTGTGCACACGCAGCCGCACAGCAGCAACAAGTTTGACCAGGGAAAGAACGAAGAGTTCCACTTCGACACGCCGCCAGAGTGCCCTGTGTTTCGGCCCACAGTTGAGGAGTTCAAGAACCCGCTGGCCTACATCAGTAAAATACGCTCCATAGCTGAGAAATGCGGCATCGCAAAGATCCTACCGCCGGCCACCTGGTCGCCACCATTTGCAGTGGACGTGGATAAGCTGCGCTTCGTGCCACGCGTCCAACGACTCAATGAACTGGAGGCCAAGACGCGCGTTAAACTTAACTTCCTCGACCAGATCGCAAAGTTCTGGGAGCTACAAGGCTCCTCTCTTAAAATCCCAATGGTGGAGCGCAAGGCCCTGGACTTGTACACACTGCACCGAATCGTGCAGGAGGAAGGAGGCATGGAGCAAACCACAAAGGACCGTAAGTGGGCAAAGGTAGCCAACCGGATGCAGTACCCCTCCAGCAAGAGCGTGGGCGCCACCCTAAAGGCGCATTATGAACGCATTCTGCACCCTTTTGAGGTATACACCTCAGGAAAAGTTCTAGGACCCACACCAGCGTCAGCTGGAGCCAGTGGCACAACCGTGAAGCTAGAGGATGGAGGCGGTACCGACTATAAGGCACACGAGATACCCACACGGCAGCAAATTGCGCCGCCCAACGAGACAAACACTCGCCGCTCCAAGCGTTTCGGAAACTCCAGTGCCAGCTGTGGCCTTAGCGGCGTCACACCCTCGGCAAAACCGTCTGCTGGCGTGTTCGTCAAGACCGAGTCCAAGGAGGAGTTTAAGAGGGATCTGCTCAGCAGCTTTAATGCCGTGAACAGTGGCGGTCCGCCATTAGCCACAGGCGCCCCTGCCATCACTCGCGGCTCCAGCCAAAAGAAGGGCGGTGAGCCTCCGACTCTTATTGTTGACCCGCTGATGAAGTACATTTGTCACATCTGCAACCGCGGCGACGTCGAGGAGTCGATGCTGCTCTGCGACGGCTGCGACGACAGCTACCATACCTTCTGTCTGCTGCCGCCTCTGACTAGCATACCCAAAGGTAAGAATTTATAAGGGATTGAGATTTTTAATCTTTAAATATCTAAAATCCAGGAAACTTTTTTTTATATATTATCAGCCTTGATTTACAGCATGTTATTCATGCCCAAAGAAATTATAAGACTAGTTAAAAGTTTAACTTCTTTTTATTTTATACCCGTTTCTCCTAGAGTAAAATTATATTTTGCATTCGTTCAAAAGTTTCCGACCCCATAAAGTATGTATATTCTTGATCAGGGTCACTATCCGAGTCGATCTAGCCATGTCCGTCTGTCTGTCCGTCCGTCTACTATAAATCTAGAAAGTTGGAATTCACCATGCATATTCTTGGGGTTCCTACGCAGCGCAAGTTTGATTTATCAGAGTGTCACGCCCTCTCTAACGCCCACAATCGCCTTTAACGATTTTAAAGGTGTCTGGCGGACATTCTTAATGTGTGTTTTGTTTATTAATACCTATCGAAATGTAGACGAAAGTTTTCAAATCGGACCTTTCGTTAAGAAGTTTTGAGCAAATAACGGAATTTGAGCAGTGCAAGCAGTTGATTTGCTGCTATAACGGGTATCTGATAGTCGAGGTATTCGACTACAGCGTTCTGCCTTGTTTAGGCAGTACTTACGTACGAGGGGATTTTTATGTATCAGATGCTTATTACTATCTTATTTTGTAAGAACACCTTACAATGATCTAGTCGTGCAAAACCATTCTTTCAGTCTAACTAAAATTTATGTGAAAACAGTAAGGCTTTAGGTTCTCAAACTTTAAAAATTAAAAAAATTGTTTTCTGACTGTCAAATTAATTAGGACATTAGTTTTAACTGTAGTTCACGAGGGTACATTCATCGGATTGTTTTAGCAAAAAAAAGAAAGGAAGCTAGCTTCGGCCAGCCGATACCCTTGCAGATAAAGTAAATACCTATAGTTTAATGCTCACTTTATCGGTGCAGATCCAGGGATTCCAGATTCAGCGTCCCTATTTAAAATTTTGTTTTTAAGTTGTCAAAAATCAAAACGCCTACTTCCTACAAAGTTAAAGTGAACTTTCTTATATTTGTTTGATTATTCGTATGGGAGCCTTAAGATATAGTGGTCCGATCCGGCTCGCTCCGAAAGTTTCATCGCGATAGCTTTAAAACCTAGAGACTAGTTCGCATAGAAACGGACAGACGAACATGGCTAGATGGACTTGGCTATTGGTGCTGATCAAGAATATATATACTTTATGTGGTCGGAAACGCCTCCTTCACTGCGTTACAAACTTCTGTCTGAAATTATAATACCCTCGGGAAGGGTATAAAAATGTAATTTTCAATGAAACTGAAGTTGGAACCCATTATGATTTTTCAGCTGGTTTTTTTCGACTTTCAGACGACAAAAATTCACATTTTTAAATTGTATGGGAAAATTAAGCTCCGGTCTCTTCGTAAACCAGGGGTCCAACACTAACAGAATTTGACATCCATCGCTTGGGCTCCATAGTAAAGCGAAAATAATAAAGAATGTTTACAAAACATCCCAATAAAAAAATCAATGGTTCCGGGTACCATGACAACCCTGTCCCATTTTAGCGAGTAAATCAATAAATATGTCAAAAGTATTTTTAAACAATTAATTTTTATGTGGATTTAATCGAAAATGCCTTAAAAGGATCGCCTATGTGCCACATAATCATACACAATTGTTTTTATGCTTGATACCATCAGTGTCTTAGCATCACTTTTATCAAGTCAGTGATTAGCGATTCCCAAGGTCGGTAAACTCGACCGTTTTGATTGTGCTTTTATGTCGATTACCTATACAAATTCTATATTTTTCATCCGACCCAGGCGAATGGCTCTGCCCGCGCTGCGTTGTCGAGGAGGTAAGCAAACCGCAGGAGGCATTCGGCTTTGAGCAGGCAGAGAGAGAGTACACTCTGCAGCAGTTTGGGCAGATGGCGGATCAGTTCAAGCAGGAATATTTCCGCAAGCCGGTACACTTGGTGCCCACCGAGATGGTGGAGCGCGAGTTTTGGCGCATCGTATCTTCTATTGATGAAGACGTCACCGTCGAGTATGGGGCGGATTTGCACACAATGGATCACGGCTCCGGGTTTCCCACCAAGAGCTCCTTATATCTGCTACCTGGCGACCAAGAGTATGCGGAATCAAGCTGGAACCTGAACAATTTGCCGTTGTTGGAGGATTCCATTCTGGGCCACATCAACGCCGACATAAGCGGAATGAACGCACCGTGGATGTACGTGGGCATGTGCTTTGCCGCCTTCTGCTGGCACAATGAAGACCACTGGAGCTACTCGATCAACTATCTTCACTGGGGAGAACCAAAAACCTGGTATGGTGTTCCGGGGTCCTGTGCAGAACAGTTTGAAGAGACCATGAAGCAGGCAGCTCCTGAACTCTTTTCATCGCAGCCTGATCTGCTTCACCAGCTGGTGACTATTATGAACCCCAACATCCTGATGAACAACCGTGTGCCGGTGTTCCGCACTGATCAGCACGCCGGCGAGTTTGTAATCACCTTCCCTCGGGCATATCACGCAGGTTTTAACCAAGGGTATAACTTTGCCGAAGCCGTCAACTTTGCACCCGCCGATTGGCTGAAGATGGGGCGTGAGTGTGTTAACCACTATTCTATGCTTCGGCGCTTTTGCGTGTTCTCGCACGACGAGCTCGTTTGCAAGATGGCGTTGGAGCCAGCAAAGCTTACTTTTGGGATCGCTACAGCCTGTTACATCGACATGGCCGAGATGGTGGATACGGAAAAGAAACTGCGGAAATCGCTCCTGGAGTGGGGCGTAACCCGCGCCGAACGACGCGCCTTTGAGCTAGTCAACGACGACGAGCGCCATTGCCAGGAGTGCAATACTACATGCTTCCTGTCGGCGGTAGCCTGTGAGTGCAATGACAAGCTTATTGTTTGTCTCCGCCACTATACGGTGCTTTGTGGCTGTGCTCCGGAGAAACACACCTTAATATATCGCTACACATTGGACGAGATGCCGCTGATGCTGCAGAAACTAAAGGTCAAGGCGCATAGTTTTGAGCGCTGGCTTTCTCGTTGTCGGGACATCGTCGATGCACATACGCCCACCTCAGTAACCCTACAGGAGCTGCAAGAATTGTGCAAGGAGGCAGAGACTAAAAAGTTTCCCTCTTCGCTGCTAATTGATCGCCTCAACGCAGCAGCCGTCGAGGCGGAGAAATGTGTCACAGTTATACAGCAGCTAGGTATCAATAAGGTTAGTATACTTTTTCTATTTAATTTCAACAACTATTTATAAGACCCTTCTGATAATTATACCCGTTACTCGTACAGTATTGTATTCGTCGGAAAGTTTGAACAGGGAAAACAAAGCGTTTCCGACCCTATAAAGTTATATATTGTTGAATCAGAATCACCAGCCGAGTCGAGCGAGCCATGTCCGTCTGTCCGTCCGTATATACGCTGAGATCTCGGCAACTATAAAAACCAAAAGGTTGAGAGTAACCATGCAGATTCGTGGGGTACGTACGCAGCGTAAGCCGAGCGCCACGTCCACTTTACGGCCCACAATCGCCTTAAAATATGCATGGCGCCCACATCTTTACAGATTTTGCAAAAATGTAAATGGCAATTTTCTTTGGTTTTGTAATACCTATCGAGATGTTACAAAATTATTGATTTTTAAATTTACCTTGCTGGATGCGATACATTTGAATTCGTTATAAATTCCCAAATTAAACTGCGTTCTCCAAATAGATCCCCGAAGATACCCTATAAAGTATATATATTCTTGATCAGGGTCACTAGCCGAGTCGATATAGCCACGTCCGTCTGTCTGTCTGTCCGTATGAACGCTGAGATCTCGGAAACTACAAAAGCTAGAAGGTTGAGATTTCCCACACATATTCTTGGGCTTCCTACGCAGCGCAAGTTTATTTCAAAAAGGTGCCACGCCCCCTCTAACGCCCACAACCGCCCACTAACGATTTTAAAATGAAGTATAAATGCAATTTTGTTGTGTATATTTATACCTATCGAAATGTAGAAGACATTTTTCAAATCGGATCATTCATTAAAAAGTTATTCGCAATCAAAAAAATTTTATATATCCATCTCCCTCGCACTCCCTTTAGCTGAGTGTCGGGTATTAGATAGTCGGGACACAAACCCTACTATAGTGTTCTCTCTTGTTTTAAGTTTATTTTTAAAGCCTAGTACTCAGTTCGGCTAAGAGTTTTACTAGTCGAAAAATATTAATCTTTTAGTGTGGCCGAAGTTTTTGTAGTTCATCCGCAATGCATGTAGCATGGTCTTACTGGGTTTGTTGACAAGCAGCAAACATCGGCTGGCGCCAATTTTAAAATATTACAAAATGTTGAGCCGACCTGGGTCGCAAGCTTTAAATTCGCTGTTGGCATAGCGATATGTATTGCCGCAAATCCTACAGGCACTTTTCCATTGGTTTTCGGGGTTTTCCTTCCATTTATAATGTGTTATTGGCACACCGCTTCCGCACAAACACAGCCAAAGATCAAATTTTCTATTCTTTGGGCCTCGGCTAAAGGCGTTCATCGGAATTCATCCGCTAAATCTGGTATTTTTTTTGGTATTTCCTTACTATTTCCTTAGCTCAACTGAGTACCGCGGTGAAAAAAAGTCCCAGCTAAAGGCGTTAGCTACCTATTTGCCTCTCGCTTACTCCTATGCTTAGCTAGCAGTTTCCGTCGTACTGAGTACTAGGCTTAAAGGGGAAAATAATAAAAGAAAACGTAAAACGGTCAAAATAGTTTTTTTTGCAGGGTTCTAATGCACACTTAGCATTGTCATTAATAATCACATTATTATTAATTTTATTTTCGATACCTAACCCTCAGGTACGAACTCGATCGGACCACAACCAAGAGGCGGCTCAGTACAAGCTTACAATGGAGGAGCTGGAGTTGTTCGTACAGGAAATCGATAATCTCTGCTGCATCATTGACGAAGGTGCATCAGTGCGAGAGCTTCTTGTTTTGGGAAAACAGTTCGTGGACCGGTCCGAGTACCAGCTCCAGTTGACGCTGGAGGCCCTGGAGGAGAGTGAGCTAGAAACGTTGATAAACGAAGGCAGCTCCTTGCGCATCGAGTTGCAACAGCTCGACCTACTACAAAAGCGAATGAAGCAGTGCAAATGGTACAAGCGATCGCAGGGATTGAGGGAGACCAGCTCGAAGCTGACCTATCAAGACGTCAAGAACCTCCTGCACATGGCGGCTGCGGACTTGGACCCCACGGATCCGTACGTTGAAAGGGAAATGCGAAAGTTACAGCAGATTGGGGCAGATATCGAAGCCTGGGAGTCGCAGGCGGCCAAGTACTTCCGGCGACTGACCCAACAGCACGAACTCGGCGAAATAGAACAGTTTTTGAAATCGGCCGGCGACATAAACGGTCAGGTGCCCTCACACGGCCTGCTGAAAGATGCACTTCGAAAGGCGCGTGAGTGGCTCCGTGCTGTCGAACAGTTGCAGCAAAACAACCATGTAACATATTGCCACACACTCGAGGCGATGATTGAACGCGGCATGAACATACCCATCCAGCTGGAGGAGCTGAGTCGAATGCAGGGCCATCTAAATAGCGCACACCAGTGGAAGGACAACACCGCATGTGCCTTTCTTAAGAAGGGCACCTTCTATACGCTTTTAGAGGTTCTCATGCCCCGGTCGGATGCCATTAATATTGACTCGGATCTCAAGCCGCGCTTCCAGGTAAACACGGCACTTAAACTCTCAGCTTTTCCTTTCTCTAATTTTTTTCTTCTTGCAGGATGACTTTCTAAAGGAGAAAAATCCGGCGGAGATTGTGGCCAGCTTCAAGCACGCGGAGGAGCAGGAGCTGCTAGATATGCGCGAACTAAGGCGGCAGAACATGACCAAAAACCCGTTGCGCGACATGTTCTGTTTATGTAAATCCGAGTTCAGGAGCATAATGTTTAATTGTCAGTTGTGCCGCGATTGGTTTCACGAGGATTGCGTTCCACCGTTTTCAGCTACGAACCAAAATGGAATTCTAAACGGCGGAGCCGGAGCCGGAACTAATCGCCCAAAGTGGCTCTGCCCCAGCTGTGTGCGGTCGAAGAGACCGCGTCTAGAGACCATCCTCCCGCTGCTCGTTCAGCTACAGCAACTGCCTATTCGTCTGCCCGAGGACGAAGCGTTGCGCTGCCTGGCGGAGCGTGCAATGAATTGGCAGGATCGGGCCAGGAAGGCGCTAAGCAGTCCTGACGTGAGTGCGGCACAGGAAGCGATTCTAGCTCAGCAACAGCAGAAGCGGCGCACTGAGGGCGGAGGAGTTGGGGTTGGGAATATCAACAGTCCACGGAAGCCACGTCGTCGGGGCAGTCTGGCGAAAGAAGCAAGTGGTTCCACGGAGTCCGATGCCGACGACGATGATGACGAGGACGAATGTCGGCTTCGGATCGTCGAGGACAACTTTAGCAATGATGAGGATGAGCCACGTACCGCCCCCGCAACCAGCAATATCAACTCCGATCTCCTCAAGCTTCTGTCCGATAGTGAAATTGAAAATTTGCTTGATCTGATGATGGAAGGCGACTTGCTCGAGGTCTCCCTAGATGAGACGCTCGAGCTGTGGCGCATCCTAGAAACGATGCCGCCCACGTTGCTGCAGGCGGAAGCCATGCAACGAGTGGCCCAGCACCTGCAACGCCAGCGTCAGCAGCAACCAAATCCTTTGCCCACATCCGGCGCCGAAGACTCGAACGATAGTCTGCTGGTACAAAATAGTCCCAATAGCAACAGCAATAGTGGTGGGGCAACGGCGTCTGCGAGTAACAGCGGGCGCAACAAGAAGAGGCGTTCCAACGACGCCAGCGGCAACTCAGCTGTGCCGCGTAAAAAGCAGAACACGCCCAAGCATACTCCGGCCAAGAAGGGATCGGCGACAGCAGGACGCAAGAGCGATGCCAAGGCATCCCCAGCAGCATCTACAACTCCGGGAGCGGATGCCGATGCTGAGAACAAGCAGGCCAACGGAGGAAATACAAACTCTAGTACAGGATCAGGAGGTGGCAATTCCACGGCTACCACACCCACACCAGGCTCGACGCACAAAAAGCGCAAGCGCACCTCCACCACAGCTACCAATAACAACAATAACAGCACTAGCAATAGCAACAGCAGCACCAATATCAACAGTAATGCCTCCACCACCCAGGGAGCAGCCAGTGGAGGTAATAACTCAACTGTGGGGCAGAAGAAACACGCGCAGCGGTCTCAGCAGGCCGCACAGGAAGACGATGAGGAGGAGTGCCGGGCGGAGAACTGTCATAAGCCCACTGGAAGGGAAGTGGATTGGGTGCAATGCGACGGCGGCTGCAACGAATGGTTCCACATGTATTGTGTGGGCCTCAACCGCAGCCAGATCAAGGCGGACGACGATTATATTTGCATCCGTTGCACCAAAACCGTTGCGATTGGCACACCAGGATCCGGTCATAGTATGAGCGCGACATCCACGACGACGCCGGGCAAGCAGAGGGCGGTGCAATCTGCGCGGTAGAGCAAAAGATAATCAAGTCCAAGAATTGCCGGGTGAATACATTTTAGATGTTGCAGTAACAGTCGTCTTGTGTTTTACGCAAGATGTACTACTAAACACATGATGAAGGCCGACTAACGGTATTTACTATGTTTAGTAAAGTCACTTGAAAGTTTTTGTAGTACATATTTACCAATTATCGCTATATTTACGCATCCGCAACGTAAAACACATTAAAAAAAAAAAAACTGCAAAACAAAAAGGAAATAAGAATCAAGCATAGGGATTATTGATTAAGTAAAACAGAAGAAACACAAACAAACCAATACAACTATTTGTTTTTGTACAATTCAGCCCATTTATTTCGTTCGTTAAACGTTCTTTTATTTTTATAACATATTTTACCATTATCATTACCTGCTATTTTAGTTTTTGTTAATTTAATTCACTTTTTGTGTTCGCCTTTTGAGTTTCGTATAATGCGCACGCAAATTTTTCTTACATATTATTTTAGGTGTCCCCTTACCGAAGACAACTCTCGTTTTACTTTTGTACATTTTTGTTTACTGAAGGTTGCGAGCTGAAATCCTCAAACATTAAGAATCTTCCATTATTACGCGTGGCGCCTTGTAGACTTACCTTTCCTTGTATGTTCTTGTTTTTACCCCCAATTAAAAAAAAAAAAAACAAGTAAAAACCTGTTAATAAAACGATCATACAAAACAAAAAAATTAGTATAAATCTAAGTTTACATTTAAAATACAAAGAAAAATGTATAATTTTTAATTTATAATTAGTAAGTTCGCTGAAAGTCAGAAATTTGGAAGTAAAAACAAATTTAAAAAAAAACAAAAAAATTGCAAAATATCTTCATAATATTAACGTACAACAATAAACACAGTGCTTAGAATTATGCAATTGAAAAAACAGACAAAAAAACGGAAAACACTTTGTAAAATCATTTTTTAAATGTGTATAAAAACTCAAGCTGACAAATGTGCAGGTTCTAAATGCAAGCAACCCAAGATAAACGATAACGGAAGCAAAACAGAGCCCTAAACATATTAAGGATAAAAACTTTAATTTCATTAAGCAGTAATGTACGATTGATTTCAATGAATGATCCAAACAAATATTAAAAAACATTTACCTTCACGATACCTTCCCCCAACAAAATATATAATTCTATAATTTAAATAAATTATATATAAATAGTATTTAAAAAGGAAAAGTTGTTTTACTGTTGGTTATTTTAACAATCCACTAAGGGTTAGTTCCGCTTCTGTTTTATTATACCCATTTCTCGTTGAGTTATTGTAGGTATAGAATAGAGCCCTGCATGAGTAGAGTCATAGCTTTCTTTGATTTCATGAGCCATTCGATCTATTTATGTTTTTCAAGTCACGACTCCTATAGCTCATGACTCCTCTGAAACATGGCTCATACCATGCGCCATTACTTACTTAACTCATAAGAAATGAAGTGACTCCTATAGCTCATCAGCTGACTCGTATAGCCCATCTAGTAGCTCATAGGGTTCATTTTGTGAAAAATATTTATTTCTGATTTTTATTTATCATTGTGATAATTAAGATAAACTTGTAGCTATGATGTCAAATAATCCGTGAAATCTTCACGTCTTATAATTCGCTAAATCTTCAGGTCGAGTGACACGGGTATTCTTAACGTCATACCATACAAAAAAATGTTATACCATACAAAAAAATACAAGAGAGGACGCTATAGTCGGGTTGGTGTCCCGACTATCTAATACCCGTCACTCAGCTAAAGGGAGTGCGAACGCTGTACTCGGGTTGGTGTCCCGACTATCTAATAATCGTAACACAGGTAAAGGGAGTGCGAGGGAGATAGATATATAGACAATTTTGATTTCCTATAACTTTTTAACAGAGGACGCTATAGTCGGGTTGGTGTCCCGACTATCTAATACCCGTCACTCAGCTAAAGGGAGTGCGAACGCTGTACTCGGGTTGGTGTCCCGACTATCTAATAATCGTAACACAGGTAAAGGGAGTGCGAGGGAGATAGATATGTAGACAATTTTGATTTCCTATAACTTTTTAACAGACAGACAGACAGACAGACAGACAGACAGACAGACAGACAGACAGACAGACAGACAGACAGACAGACAGACAGACAGACAGACAGACAGACAGACAGACAGACAGACAGACAGACAGACAGACAGACAGACAGACAGACAGACAGACAGACAGACAGACAGACAGACAGACAGACAGACAGACAGACAGACAGACAGACAGACAGACAGACAGACAGACAGACAGACAGACAGACAGACAGACAGACAGACAGACAGACAGACAGACAGACAGACAGACAGACAGACAGACAGACAGACAGACAGACAGACAGACAGACAGACAGACAGACAGACAGACAGACAGACAGACAGACAGACAGACAGACAGACAGACAGACAGACAGACAGACAGACAGACAGACAGACAGACAGACAGACAGACAGACAGACAGACAGACAGACAGACAGACAGACAGACAGACAGACAGACAGACAGACAGACAGACAGACAGACAGACAGACAGACAGACAGACAGACAGACAGACAGACAGACAGACAGACAGACAGACAGACAGACAGACAGACAGACAGACAGACAGACAGACAGACAGACAGACAGACAGACAGACAGACAGACAGACAGACAGACAGACAGACAGACAGACAGACAGACAGACAGACAGACAGACAGACAGACAGACAGACAGACAGACAGACAGACAGACAGACAGACAGACAGACAGACAGACAGACAGACAGACAGACAGACAGACAGACAGACAGACAGACAGACAGACAGACAGACAGACAGACAGACAGACAGACAGACAGACAGACAGACAGACAGACAGACAGACAGACAGACAGACAGACAGACAGACAGACAGACAGACAGACAGACAGACAGACAGACAGACAGACAGACAGACAGACAGACAGACAGACAGACAGACAGACAGACAGACAGACAGACAGACAGACAGACAGACAGACAGACAGACAGACAGACAGACAGACAGACAGACAGACAGACAGACAGACAGACAGACAGACAGACAGACAGACACCTAAATACTTTGCTTGGTTGCTAAGGGTTAGGCGAGTTTGGTGTAGTTTTGGGAGAGTTACACTTCGGATCTTATACTTCCTTGTAAATAGAACTAGTTCGGTCTGTTCTGGGTTAACACCCAGTCCAGGGCTGTCTCCATCAGGTTGCAGAGATCTTGAGGACATTTTTCTTGCAGTAGCATAACCACGTCGTCCGCATAGGCCACCACTTTTGTTCCCGCTTCCTCTGGAAGTGATATAAGTTTATTAACTACTATTACCCATAGAAGAGGGGAAAGTACACCACCTTGCGGGGTTCCGCTACTGACAGTCCTGGTCGATTGATCCCAAGGTGTATTACACTACCCTACACAGAGAGAATTCTGACGTTCTCATCTGAGTTGAAAATGTTCTTAAAAATAGAAAGGCCTTTTTCAAGTTCAAAATGTTAGTTAGTTATTGTTCTAAATGTGCTTGAATTAGTTGAATTGGTTCTTAAAATCTAGTTGAGCTTAAAATGTTCTTGAAATAAGAACGAATCGTTATTATTTTAGCGCATGGTTCTTAAATCAAATCGATTTTGTTCTCAAAAACCACAATATCTCAAAATGTTTTTAGTTTGAGAACGAAAAGGACTAAAGAAAGAACAAAAATTAAGTTGCATTTCAACTTAAAATGATTCAAAACTCTATTCTCTAATTTGTGTGGATTTCCTAGAACGCGTTAGGATGTTTTCGTTTGACATCTAGCACGCATTAGACCATTTTCCTTTGCTCCAATACGACCTTACCATTAGATTTGCCCTTTTCGTCTTATATATAATTCCCAACTGGGTCTAGCCCGTCATGAACCAAGGCCAAGTCAGGTTCTGAGACTTTAAGACTTTTTTTCTGGCTTAAGTCTTGTGGACGAAAGAAGAACACTTGTGTAGATATTAGTTTTCTTTATTTTATTTGTCTTTATACTTGATGTTCTCTCGTTCACGTTTCGCTTTAGACTGCCTCCGCTGCGTGATCGCAGCTTTCCAACAACCCTGTTCTCTTGTTCTCTCTCATCTCCTTTTCCAGAGAGTGAGATAGCTATATATGTTCTAACAGATCGGTTAACATGTATAAGAGAGAGACAACTATCTTATACATTCTAACAGAACTTAAAAGTAAACAACAACAATATCACAGAAATGTGTATACTAATGCGCAATTTCAATAATGCGCAATATTCCTAATGCGTAATTCTAATGTAGCCTGCTATAACTCGGCCATCCTGACACTGGAGATCTCCTGATCTCTCTTTTGCAATTTACATAGTTTAATTATAGTACAAGGTAATCTTATCTCTATACTTATATCTATTATTTTACATATTTGCACTTAATTAATTTACAATTGACATTATTTGTTTATCCGAATTTCTTATCAATTTCTTTTCATCCAATGTCTAATATTTTGTGAACTCCAAACGCCCTGATAAGGATTTCGTGTTAGCTGAAAACCTTCAACATCTTTCAGTAGATATCTATCATTTTTCAAAATTTTATCAATTTTATATGGTCCCTTATTTTTTGGTATTAACTTTCTGGAAACTCCTACCGTACTGTCAAAATTTTTCACCATCACGTAATCACCTAACTTATACTCAGTCGCTTGTTTTCTTTTTTGATTGTAATACTTTTCATTACTTTCTTGAATTTCCTTTTGACTTTTTTCTCCTAGTTGCCTAATATCTTCTAAATTTCTTTCCCTAACTGTATCTGTATTTACTAAATTTTCTAACTCTTCTCTCAACTCATCTCTAGTCTCATTTCTTTGTATTAATCCAAATAGCATTTCACTCGGGCATTGCCTTATACTACGATGTTGTGTATTATTAAGTACAAATTCCACCTTTTCTACAACTACATCCCAATGTAATCCATTTTCAACTTCTGTAAGTTTCGCTATCATTGGACCTAAAACTCTATTTATTCTTTCCACCTGGCCATTCGCCTGCGGCGAACCAGTGGCAATTTTTATATGTTTAACACCTACCTCATTCATAAATTCTTCAAACTGTATTGATGTGAAACAACTTCCACGATCTGATATTATACATCTCGGAATACTGTATGAACGAAAATAGTCTCTTAACGCGTCTATTGCTTCTTTTGAATTAGTGGTTTTCGTTGTATATAACCTAACATATTTCGTAAACCCGTCTACTACAGCTAATATATGTTTTTTCGATCTTCCTGTTGCTACTGGCCCGTAATGGTCTATATGAATTATATCAAACGGTTTATTCCCTCTAGGTATACTATGTAAAAGTCCATCCTGTTTCCCATTTTTTGGTGCAAAAGCGATGCACTTTAAACAATTTTCAATATGTTTCATAATTTTTTCCTTAGCATTTTTAAACCAATACATTTTTCCAATTGCATTTAGCATCTTATCTCTTCCTATATGACCCAATTCATCATGATATTTATACAAAATGTGTTCTTCCATCTCCTCAGGTACATAGAACAGCAACCTTCCATCATTTGTTTTCCTATAAACCACACCATTTCTCATTTCGAACAATTTATCCTCACCCTTTTCTAACAATATTCTAATATCTTTAATTTTCTGATCCTTTCCTTGACATATAACTAAATTATCCTCCAATGTGTTTGCTTCCGTTATCAAAATATTCGTACATCGACTTAACGCATCCACATGTTGCATTTTCTTTCCAGCCCTGTGCACTAATTCAAAATCGTAATCTTGCAGTTCTAATGCCCATCTCGCAATTCTTGGGTTAATCTCTACCTTATTTAATGTCAGTGTTAACGAATTACAATCAGTTATAATTCTAAAGTGTTTCCCTTCTACGTAAATCCTAAATTTTCGTAATGCATATATTATAGCTAATGTTTCCAATTCAAAACTATGATATTTTGCTTCAGTTTCTGTGGTTCTTTTCGAAAAATAAAATACTGGATGCCATCTTTGATCATCTTTCTTTTGCAATAATACTGCTCCAAATCCCAATGCGCTTGCATCACAATGCAGTTCAATTTCATCCTTATAATTATAAATTGACAAAACTGGTGCTTCCAGTAACTTTTCTTTTAACATTTCAAAACATTCTAATTCTTTTTCTTCAAAACTAAATTTTCTTTCTTTTCTTAATAAATCATATAAAGGTTTCGCTAACGTTGAAAAATCTTTTACTGTTTTTATAGTCTTAAAATGTTCCTCTAAACATTTACTTGCAATCATAATATCATCCATATAAATGATTACTGTGTTATCACGAATCATATCTGCAAAAACATAATTTACAAATCTTTGGAATACATGTGGAGCATTCTTTAGGCCCATAGGCATTCTTAAAAACTCAAATTGACCTAACGGGGTTACGAATGATGTATATTTAATCGACTCTTTTTCAACAAAAACATGAAAATATCCGTTTTTTAAATCCAGTTTCGAAAACACCGTTTTCCCAACAAGTTTATCTAATAGATCATCAATTAAGGGCAATGGATAATTGTCCTTAATTGTCATTTTGTTCAACTTTCGGTAATCAATACATAACCGTAATTCTCCTGACTTTTTTTTCACTAATACTATTGGAGACGCGAATTCCGAACAACTATGTCTAATTATTCCTTTTCTTAAATATTCATCTAACATATCTTGCAACTTTTCCTTCTCTGTGTACGATAATCTTCTTGGCGAAGAGCTAAATGGTTTGCCTTTTTCTAATTTAATATTCATTTCCCATTTTATGTCAGGCTCATCCGGCTTATTTGCATTAACATAATTGTCTTCCAGTAATTCAACGAACCGTTTTTTTATATTGTACCCTACTTCGTCACATATATTGTATTCCGATTCACCATTTTCTACACAATTTTTCTCTAACATTTCTCTTTCAAAATTTTCTTCTAATGTTGATCTTCTTATTTCCTTTCTAACTATTTCATTTATGTCTTCCTTTCCAACTGTTGTCTTACATTCTTCATTTCTAACTGTTTCCTTTCTTTCTTCATTTATAACTGTTTCCTTTCTTTCTTCATTTCTAACTGTTTCCTTTCTTTCTTCATTTCTAACTGTTTCCTTTCTTTCTTCATTTCTAACTGTTTCCTTTTTATCTTCATTTCCAACTGTTTCTTCTTTCTTATCTAATTCATTTATAACTTCTTGTTTATTTCTAACAGATTCATTCATGTTTTCTACTTTTTCCACTGTTACCATTTTCAAAGCGTTTAGATCAATATTTAAATTACATGCATCCATAAAGTCTCGTCCTAACACAACATCAAAACCCATAGACTCATTATCCACCACATTTAAATAAAAATAAACATTTATTGAGTTCTTTTTAATATAAACTAAAGTTTTTCCAAAACAATTTAGTACACTCTTGTTTAAACCATAATATACCGTGTTTACCGGCTCTAACTTTACTTCATTGGGGATTTCTCTAAATTTTATAAACGAAATTGGGCTTCCTGAGTCTATGAGGCTTTCTGTAATAATTGATTTTAAATTTTGAGTTTGAAAAAATATTCTAAATAATCTTACATATTGGTTGACGTCTCCACTTTTCTTCATTTTGCATTCAGCTACCATGTGGCCCATTTCTCCGCACGCGTAGCATGATCCTGGTACACGCTTCGGCTTCCAGCAATCCTTGGCCCAATGACCCTTGGAGTTACAGTTGTGGCACCGTGAATCCTTGGGTACCACAAACGACGACTTCTCTTTTTCCAATTTAACGCTGCTCATCACTCTCTTTTTGGGCAGTGAGATCTGCGCAAACGCTCGCAGCATCTGAGTTGGACCTTGAAAACATTGCACACGCGCCTGTATGCGCATGCTTTCCATCGGTATTCCTTCGATCAATCCATCAAGCAGCTCCTCCATGTCTATATTGATTTCCCTGGCAAGCATCATTTTGTCATCGTAATAGACATTGAAACGCTCCTCCGGTTTCCACACACGACTTTCGAAAACTCGGCGCTGTTCTGCTTTTGACATTTTTCCACCAAACGCCAGTGCCAAATCTTCCAATAAAACTCCAACTGGCATACTAATACGGTTGGGATCTGCATGCAGCCACTGCAATGCGTCACCCTTCAATTTAGCGATGCACAACAAATGCTGCTGCATATCGCTGAGCTGGTACAAATTCGATACGTTTTCCAGTTGCTTGATCCAGTTATGTACTCCTGCTTGGCCCGAGAATTCGAATACAATTTCCTTCGCAAACGCCAGTGCTGACGAATACCAATCATTTTTATTAACACCAACAGGCTTCTTCTTGTCAATTTGTTCGGTGCACTTTTTGTCTCCGGCGCCACCATTCCTGTCGTCGTTGTTTTTGACGGTAAAACCTCTGCCGCTGCCATCACTGTCGTCGCCTTTGCCATCACTGTCGCCGCCTTTGCCATCATCGTCGCCGCCTTTGCCATCACTGTCGCCGACAACATCATCTCTGCCATCACTGTCGCCGTCAACATCATCTCTGCCATCACTGTCGCATGGCAAAATAATTTTTGTTGGAATATACGAATTTCCAGGAAGGTGCATTTTTCCGAGAAAATCCATTGCTGCTTTCATCTCCGAATCTAACATTCTTAGGAATGCCAAATGCTCGACTTTAAACATTGGAGCCGCTGGTTGCACTATGTTCTGCTCCATTTGTGCGATCGTTGATTCGCCCTGTCCACCAATGGCTCCATCAACTTCGTCAGATTCGTCCTGTTTGCCTTTGGCTTTTTCGGACTCCTCCGCTTCTATCTTCTGCCGCACACTTTCCGGTACTTGCAGCCACCGAGCCCACAACTCCGCTTTGGACCCCGTGGTGACCAATTTTACTGACGCCAGCCACTTTTTTAATATCACTACTCTAGCGTTTATAAATTCAATGTTTTTGTCCATTTTGACGTAGGCTTTTTAACCACTTCTGATGTTGTGGACGAAAGAAGAACACTTGTGTAGATATTAGTTTTCTTTATTTTATTTGTCTTTATACTTGATGTTCTCTCGTTCACGTTTCGCTTTAGACTGCCTCCGCTGCGTGATCGCAGCTTTCCAACAACCCTGTTCTCTTGTTCTCTCTCATCTCCTTTTCCAGAGAGTGAGATAGCTATATATGTTCTAACAGATCGGTTAACATGTATAAGAGAGAGACAACTATCTTATACATTCTAACAGAACTTAAAAGTAAACAACAACAATATCACAGAAATGTGTATACTAATGCGCAATTTCAATAATGCGCAATATTCCTAATGCGTAATTCTAATGTAGCCTGCTATAGTCTTTAATAAACTTCCACACTAACTAGAAGTCAAGTGCAACCCTCACCTTTATAAGGTGTAGGATGAAGTCACTTTTGCAAAAGGTAGTTGGAAAACTACCTCTTTAATATTACTTATAAATTACTTTTGATCCTAAAAGACTCTTATCTTTAGCTAAAGTCAAACTCAAAATGCTTTAGAATTGAGAGCAAAATGTTCTGAAAATAGAACAAATTAACTTATTTTTGTATCCATTTGATTTAAAATTGTTCTTGAATTAAGGACAAAATCAACTTGAAAATAGAACGAAATGAACTTAATGTCGGATTTTTAGCTAACACCATTTCGTTCTGATGTTGAGAACATTCGACTCGAAATGAGAACATTTGTGCTTACCCGGTTTTTAAGAACGAATGTTCTTAATTTGAGTGCAATGTTCTTGGTTTTTTTTCTCTGTGTACTGGTAAGTATGTATGAGTCCCACTATAGACCGCTCAATGCCCAGTTCAACAATTGCGGCAGTGATAGCCGTTGGAAGCGCCTTCTATGTCTAGGAAGGCTGCCAGGGAGTATTCCTTGTAGCGGAATGCTCTCTCTACACAAGATACTAAGGAGTGGAGGGCGGTATCTGTTGTTCTGCCTGTTGTTGTGCGTTGAAGAGTAGGCTAGGGTTGGTAGTTAGTCTAATGTGGGTATCAATTAGCCTTTCCAGGGTCTTCAGCAAAAAGGAGGAGAGACTTATTGGCCGAAAGTCCTTTGGAGAGCTGTGGGAGAGCTTGCCGGCCTTTGATATAAAAATTTCTTTAATGTATAATGGATGGTATGTGATTATACCCGTTACTCGTAGAGTAAAAGGGTATATTGTATTCGTGCAAAAGTATATAACAGGGAGAAGGAAGCGTTTCCGACCCTTGTTTGTAGTTTGAGATATCCCACAGCTATTCTTGGGCTTCCTACGCAGCGCAAGTTTATTTTATCCGAGCGCCACGCCCCTCTAACGCCCATAATCGCCCACTAACGATTTTAAAATGTATCTGGCGCCCACACCTTTAAAGATTTCCGAGAAGTATAAATGCAATTTTGTTGTGTATATTTATACCTATCGACATTTTTTAAATCGGACCATTCATTAAAAAGTTATGCGCAATCAAAAAAATTGTATATATCCATCTCCCTCGCACTCCCTTTAGCTAAGTGACGGGTATTAGATAGTCGGGACACCAACCCGACTATAGCGTTCTCTCTTGTTTTGTGCTAGAAAGCCGTGGGAGATGACCGTCAGCCAAGGGTGAGTTGTATTTAGTATCCGTTGTAGTTGGACTGGGAAGAACCCGTCAGGGCCGGTAATTTGAAGGGCTTAAAGGAGCTTATAGCTCACTTGATGCTATAAAATATTGAAATATTGGCTATGCACTGATCGTCCAGGTTCTCCTCTATGTAGAGGTGCTCCACTGCTTGGGTGTTTTTACGGAAATAGGTGTCTAGTAGGAGTTCAAGATTTTCTTGGATGTTTTCCGTCCAGGTAACATCATTGGTTTTTAGGTAGCCAACGGTTTCTGGAGATTTTCCTAAGATTCTTCTAAATCTGGACGCCTCCGCTGTAGATTCTATGCTACTGTAGAAGTTAGCCCATTCTCTTCGTTTCGATACTCTAATTTTCTTTTTGTATTGGCTTAGCTTCGTGCGGTACACGTTCCAGGAAGCTTCGCTGTTATACTTATCTCTAATGAAGTAAGTTCTGCACTCGCTTTTAAGAGCCGCCAGAGTTGTGTTCCACCAAGGCGGTTTGTGCTTTGTTTCGACTGTTCTGCTTTTTGTATGGCTTCACCGCAGACGTCAGTGAAAGTATAGGTTATCTAATTCATGACTGTTGCGTATGTGTGTCGGTGGAGTGTGTAGGTTTCTAGTGAGGAGTTTTTTGTATTGGGTTGGCAAGAAAGTCATGTCGTTTTTTTTAGTTATCGTTTTTAATCTAATTTATTTACGACTAATCGAGCACCAGGGTAACACTTTTTAGTATCGTTTTAAAGCTTATTGTCTTAGGTACTATCGATGAAAATTTGGTAATTATTCGATAACATTTGTGGAAGCTATAGGAAATTAAACATGGAAGATCAAAGTGAGCATTTTCGGCATATTTTGCTTTTTTATTTCCGAAAAGGAAAAAAAGCGGTCGAAGCTCGCGAAAAATTGTGCGAAGTGTATGGTAAAGATGCCATGAGTGATCGCCAATGTCAGCGCTGGTTTGCCAAATTCAGGCTTGGAGATTTTAGAGTTAAAGACGCCCCACGTTCTGGTCGACCATCGGCCGTTTTTGACGAACAAGTTCAGGCTTTGCTGGATGAAAACCGGCGTTATTCAACGCGGGAGATGTCAGAGAAGCTCAGTGTGCCACATACAACGGTTGAAAACCATTTGAAGAAACTTGGCTACGTAAACAAGCTCGATGTTTGGGTTCCGCATAACTTAAAGGAAATTCACCTAACTAAGCGTATCAATATCTGCCATTCTCTGCTGCAACGGATTAAAAACGATCCTTTTTTGAAGCGGATCATTACTGGCGTCGAAAAGTGGGTTGTTTACAATAATGTCCAACGAAAAAGATCATGGAGCAAGAAAGATGAGCCAGCCCAAGCCACATTAAAGGCCGATATCCATCAAAGGAAAGTTATGCTGTCTGTTTGGTGGAATTGGAAGGGTGTAGTGCACTTTGAGCTGCCGGGACGGAATGAAACCATCAATTCAGATGTGTACTGTCGCCAGCTATCCAATTTGGCGGACAAAATTAAAGAAAAGGAGCCGGCACTAGCTAATCGCAAGGGTATAGTCTTTCACCATGACAACGCTAGGCCCCACACATCTTTAGTCACTCGGCAAAAATTAACGGAGCTGAATTGGGAAGTGCTACCACATCCACCTTATAGTCCGGACTTAGCACCTTCAGATTACTATTTGTTTCGCTCTCGTCAAAACTCTTTGAATGGTAAAAACTTTGATTCAGATGAGGCTGTCGAAAACCACTTGTCTCGATTCTTTGCTGGAAAAGACCAAAAGTTCTTCGAGCGCGGAATTATGCAGCTGCCCGAGAGATGGTCATTAGTGGTCGAACAAAACGGCCAATACATAATTGATTAATTATAAGTCCTGATATGCATAAATCATCTTTGAAAATATTGAAAAAAACGACATGACTTTCTGGCCAACCCAATAGTAACCCTAGTTAGTTAGTCTTAGATTTGTAATTTTCTCGGGGGGAGGGCATTCTAGAGATATTGTAAATTCTACGTATCGGTGGTCGGAAAAGGAGTGTTCAACTCCCACTATCCACGCTTTAAGTTGATTAAGTAGGGTATCAGATATTAGTGTAATGTCTAAGACTTCCCTCCTGTTTCTAGTGATGAAAGTTTGGCGATTACCTTTGTTGCAGATAAATAAATTGGATTGATCATAGAGTAACTCACCCCTTTCATTTGTGTTTGTGCTTCCCCATTGTGTGTGGTGTGAATTAGCGTCCCCACCCGGATGAGTTCCTTAGATGAGTGTGCGTGTATGAGTTGTTGTGTTATGATGTTTGGTAGTGGTCATGAGCCAGGTAAAAGGTGGTGTGATGTGTTTGTGTGCTTAGCTCCAACCTGACCGTGGTGGGGTCGCTTTTGCGGAATTAGAAATGCGTTAATGTGTATCTTAGTGAGAATGCAGGTCCTGGGTTTACCCTTACCCTTGATGTGAAAAAGCTTGTATAGGGGCTCTTGGATGAGGACTACGTCTATTTTGCCCGTTGCCAGTCGGGTAAGGAGGGCAGCAGATGCTGCCTTGCTGTGGTGCCGATTAATTTGTAGGTACCCCTTCGGCAAAGGACCTAGACCATGTGCCGCGGCTGGTTGTCTTGGCCTTTTTGCTCGCTGTTGAGCTACTTCAATCAACCTCTCTCGCTTGTTGCTGTCGCTTGGTGTCTTATCGATCTCGAAGTCTGAGATTACCGCCATTGCCCAGGCTATGTCTTCTTGAAACTTTTGGTAATCCACCTTTGACGTCTGATCCTCTCGTATAGGGTTGGTGGCCAGACATTTAAAAATCCGGTATGCCTTCTTCCGTTCCAGAGATCCTGCCTGGTTTGGTGGTATCCTCTTGAACTCCTTAGCACTGGTGCTCCACAAGGTCAGCCTTTGCACTTCCCTCAGGTTGGATTGTCTGGTTAGCCGCCCCTACGCTGGTGGGTGGTTTGGGCTGGTCCTTGCGGGTTTTCGGGACTATTCGGCTGCGTTGTCCGCCGGCCTTGGCTGGTGTAGAGGTAGCTTGCATTGGGGCTTTCGGTACGGCTCTTTTGGTCGTCGCTGGTGGCGACATCCGACTTTTTGAGAGTGTCGGACTCTACTGTTACTTGTTCTTTTATTTAATTCTCCATACTTGTTCCTACGAGATGCGGAGAAAGGACAGGTCCACTCGGGCAGAGATCCACTGTACGGCTGGCTTAGAACTCTCGGCACGGTTCGGGTGACACCTTAGTCCAGCCAGGGGTGCGATGAATGTTGGGGAATAGAGAAGAAGTAGGCTTTGTGTGTGGGGAAAGGGGTTTGTGTGAGATATTTGTCGGAGAAGGCAGCACAAGCGTGACTTTGGTACTGCTACGGCGTAGATACCCGCTGACTGTCCGGGGCTACTTATTTGCCCTTCATGTTGGGGCTTAGCGGTATCCGGGCCGTGTCAGCTTATTCGTAGCTACCCTGGAGAACCAGGGCGTTCGCTATCCGAAACCTGCGACCCGTTCGGTAGCCTTCATCTCGGCACCCTCCCAGCCATCCCACTAGCTCATTGGCTGAACAAATACAATATACAGTTTTATTCTGCACGACAAACACACATTTAGGTCTTAATTTATAAATAACCCAAAAATTTTGTCCAACGCGTATTTAAAAAAAGAAAATAAAATTTAAATAGAAAGGCGTTCGGATTCACCGGTCTCCCCATTGCTAAATTTCCAACTTTTATATTTTTTACTTTCACTTAAATTTTTTTCTAAACCCATAAATGATTCAAGATTCGAAGACAATAATAATACCTTTCGGTCAGAGAAGCACTTGTTTCAATCGACCTATCGCAGCAGATTTTCAGTTCTGCGGATATACTTAGTAGTCTCCTCGTGCACACTGCTGGTACGATTCGTTACTACCTGGAGTGATATATTAGGTTGTCAAAAAAGTCTTGCGGTATTTTCGCTAGTTGGCGCTAAAAGCGCGTAGTTCTTGTTTTATTCGTCATAATATACCTTTTTGGAAAGCTCATTTCACGCGCTAACACCTGTTATGTCTTTTCTTTTAAGTCGTTCGTGAGTTATAGCGTCGCAATCATGGAGCAAAATAAAGAGAAAATACGGCATATTTTACACGATACAGTTTCCATTTCCACCGCACAACGATGGTTTCAACGTTTTCGTTCTGGTGCAGAGGTATATTTATATAATATATATAATATATATAATATATATAAATATATTTATAGAATAGACTGTAACTTTATTATACACGTCACTCGTAGAGTAAAAGGGTAAATTGTATTCGTGCAAAAGTATGTAACAGGGAGAAGGAAGCGTTTCCGACCCTATAAAGTATATATTCTTGATCAAGATCACCAGCCGAGTCGAACTAGCCATGTCTGTCTGTCCGTCGGTCCGTCTGTCTGTCCTTCCGTATGAACGCTGAGATCTCGGAAACTATAAAAGCTAGATTAGCGTTTTACATGCAGATTCTTGGAGCTCCTACGCAGCGCAAGTTTGTTTCAGCCGAGGGCCACGCCCCCTCTAACACGCACAATCGCCTTAAACGATTTTAAAAGGTGTCTGGCGCCCACACCCTTAGAGATTTCGAAAAAGTAACAGGAGAGAACGCTATAGTCGGGTGACCCGACTATCTGATACCCGTCACTCAGCTAGGAGTGCGAGGGAGACGGAGATATAAAACTTTGATTGCGCGTATATTTTTAATGAATGCTCCGATTTGAAAAATGTCTTCTACATTTCGATAAGTATTAATAAACACTATAAAATTGCATTTATAGAGTTTTAAAGTCTTAAAATATGTGGCCGCCAGACACATTTTAAAAAAGTTTAAGGCGATTGTGGTCGTTAGGAGGGCATGGCACCTCGCTTAAACAAACTTGCGCTACGTAGGAAGCCCAAGAATCTACATTATTAATACCAACTTTCTAGCTTTTATAGATTCCGATATCTCAGCGTTCATACGGACAGACAGACAGAAAGACGGACATGGCTAGAACGACTCGGCTAGTGATCCTCATCAAGAATATATATACTTTATGGGGTCGCACTGTGTATGATATTGCCAATCTAGGGGGACTTTTAGCAAAAGTTGAACTATTTTTGAAGTCGATGAGCTTTAAGCAGCAATTTGAGAAATGTTCAACTATTACGAAAACAGGCACAAAACAAAACAAACATCTTTAATTTAAAACCCTATTTGCAGCTGTTCAGCTTATAACATCGAAGTTACAGCTAAAAACATGAGCATAACCAAAATCCAACATTTTCCAAAAAAATAAGGAAAGTGGTCTCCAAAAAAAAAAACAAAATTTTTAGTTGTCGAAAATTATAACAAAAAACAAGAGAGAACGCTATAGTCGGGTTGGTGTCCCGACGATCAAATACCCGTCACTCAGCTAAAGGGAGTGCGAACGCTGTACTCGGGTTGGTGTCCCGACTATCTAATAAACGTCAGCTAAAGGGAGTGCGAGGGAGATAGATATATAAACAATTTTGATTGCGTATAACTTTTTAATGAATGGTCCGATTTGAAAAATGTCTTCTACATTTCGATAGGTATTAATAAACACTATAAAATTGCGTTTATATATTTTTAAAATCTTAAAAGATGTGGCCTTCAGACACATTTGAAAATCGTTTATGGCGATTGTGGGCGTTAGGGATGGCGTGGCACCTCGATGAAACAAACTTGCGCTGCGTAGGAAGCCCAAGAATATGTGTGTGAAATCTCTAGCTTTTATAGTTTCCGAGATCTCAGCGTTCATACGGACAGACAGACGGACAGACGGACATGGCTATATCGACTCGGCTAGTGATCCTGATCAAGAATATATATACTTTATGGGGTCGGAAACGCTTCCTTCTACCTGTTACATACTTTTGCACGAATACAATATACCCTTTTACTCCACGAGTAACAAGTATAAAAATACAGTTTTATTTTAGAATCGGACCATTCGTTAAAAAGTTATGCGCGATCAAGGTTTTACACATTTGACATTTGTGACTTTCCTGAAACTTTTTTTACTTTAACTTGGCTGAAAAAAAATTATTTTCTTATTTAGATTTTTTTTTAATTTTCTAAATAAACGACAAAGTTATTAGCATTATGAGCATCTATACCTATTATTAAAAATCAGAAATCTCTTGTAACCAAAAACGGTTGGTTTTGTGCGTTGATGTATGTAAGGACTATAAGGGCATTGGGTTGGAAATAATTTCTTTGACACCCCCGAATATGATTTAAATTAGGAATAAAACCAGAACCGGAACCGGAACCGGAACCAATAACCGAATCCTAAATGATAACCGTTACGGTAGTAAATTCGTGAAAAATCCCGCTGTAGCGACTTCCTTCCGTTTTTTTAGCAGATGTACTTCTGACGGAAAAAAATTTTGCCGTAGCACTAAATGTAAATGATAAATTTTTGACGCCTTTCTACGCGTTTTTTTCATATGCAGAAAAGAGACGACCAGTCCTAACGAATACTTAAGCCGTATCTTTCAATAAGCTTTGTTTTAGAAACAAATGAGAATTGTTTTGAAGAAGCTAATAACTATATTTACTCTTAGAAATTAAAAAGGGGGGGCTGTCCATATTTTACGTAATAACATTTTCGGTGATTTTTAAAATAATGTGTACTATTGATTTATTAAAATATAACTCACAAAATTAAAATCTTAGTGTATTCACAAAAATTTTGCAATTCGGACCTAATTGGTTTAATCATTGTAAACATCCTCAAGGTACTGTGATGCCGATGTTATAAAAAAACTTCTTCAAGGTCTCAACGTGCAAAACAATCATTTACCCGTATTGCTATGTCGCTACTCAGTCGCTTATCGAAAAAATTATTATCAGTTCATAGCGTTGTGCCCACATGACGTGCGACATGCAATCGACGTAAGCAATAGCTTTAGCTTTAAAATTAAGAATTGATCGGAGAGTCATTACAATAGGATGTTGATTTTATTATTTTGCTCACAAGTTTCAACGGTATTCTATACATGCAGCCACCCCTGGCAAATCACTTTAACATTATTCTTAGGTAACAGTTTCAAGAGGCTATCAAAAATAGTAGTTGCTGGTTAGTTGATTAGTAGTTTACTGCCGTCGGGGTGACGTAAAGGGACAAAACACACTGCTTTGGGGCTTCACAATTATGATTTGAAAGCAATATAAATTTGTATCGAAAATACTAAGACAATAGTATAATAGGACAAGTATTACACGCTAGATTCAAAAGGCTTTACTACTTATGAGGTACAAATTAATTAAAGCGCTCGAAAGTGCTTCTTAGTCAGCCAACGAGTCAAACTAAGCTCACAGTATAGCAATAATACCAAAAACTATATACACGTAATTGTTCAAACAAGCTGTTGTATGTGTCTCCTTTATCTAATCGTTGGAGATTAGCAGGTGCTGTGCAATTCGTCGCTCCCTTTAATTCTTCCCCGTCCGATGTAAACGTCTCTACGATTTATAAATACATAAAAAGCCGGTTTAGGTCTAACGCTGAGATTACATTCATTGCAGGAAACCTTGAATAGCATCGATTGCTTAGGAGGCTAGGCCGCGCTGGCGGCGCTTTACGCGGGCGTATGGTCCTACCGCTGGGTCCATGATGAAATCGTAAAGTACCCGGGTCCAGCTGGTGTGCTGGGGCATTGTGTCGTAGAATTCCTTTGCGATGCGCTTAACCTCGGGCAGCCTGGAGCCGGGTACAGCTGGAAAGTCGTGATGCTCGTTGTGGTAGCCGACATTAAAGGTGATCCAATTGAGCGGGCCGTAGTAAGAGTAGGTTTCAAATCCTTTAGCGAACATGTAGTGCTCCGAAATAAAGTGTCCGGCCACCGGGTGCAATCCCATGGCGAGAATGCTACCGATCAACAAATATGCCAGAGGCTTCCACCCCAAAAAGTAAACGATTAGCGCGTTGAAAGTCAGCTGTACCACGGTGTTAATAATTTCCAGGCGCGTAGGTGGCTTCGGGTTAATCACCAGTGGACGGAAAATGTAGAAGAAAGGCTGCAAGCACACCCACAAAAACTTTCCAAACGTGGTGTCAAAAAGGCGCGCCTCCAGCAGTGTGGGTATGTCAGTGTCGATTGCCTCATCACCTTGGTAACTGAAAGGTCAAAATAAGTATTTTAGTACCCAGGAGCAAGACAAAAAGTACGATGTGCCTTTAGCATGAAATTGTGTTTTATGATTTTACTTATCTTACTCACAAAACTAGTTAAACACAGATTTTTTTTTATTTTAGCGCTATCGATAAAATTTGATTTTTTTATAAAAGAATGAAACTTGTGAAATCTGCAAAGCTTGTACTTCGTTTTGTTTCAAGAGCAGGATTAGCCTCAATCGAAAATTCTTACTGGGATCGAAACGTTGTTGAACGACTTCAATGATCCACCCAATGGTGCACCTGAGCGATTAGATAAACCTTAACCTTATCTGCGCCAACGCGTTTAGTGAATGGGGGTGACTGTAAACATACACACGAATACATACAATTTCGCAGAAAATATTTGTTTTGCCTTAAGAACTATAAATCGATAGGAAACTTTTTCCAAAGGCAATGATTGTGACTCAACCGAACTCGTCTTGCAACCCGAATCTCGAGTGGCAAATCACTGAGCTACGTGACCAATTGAGCGCCTATTTGGATATACATATCACTACAGCCTTATCTTATCAACGCAATTTAGAGCCACTCGATGCCCAGCAAAAGGGAATAACAAGAATATTGACTCAGAAACTTTTTTGTCGAACGTAATGGAATAGATGCAGTGTTGGGCAACGCATGCCGGCGTTTTAATGGGTAAATAAAACCGGGGTTTGAGGAACGGGATGTTTTCACTGTTTGCTGTGAGACTACGCCCCAGTAACAAGAAAAATAGCCATGTATGTGAAAGTGGGGAGTACGACGTCATGAATTTAAATCGAACAACACGTACCGGTGATGTTCCAGATGGTATTTCTTAAAAGAAATGCTCATGGGCAAGCCAATGGGCAGGTTGCAGATGAAGCCCAGGATCCGATTATGAAGGGGTCTGCTGTGACCGAATGCCAAATTATGCGAAATTTCGTGTACGGCAAGCATCAGTGAGTGGTTGATGATGCCCCCGAAGCAGTAAGCGGCCACGAGGAGCCATGACCACGACAGGTCCTTAACGACGAACAGCGCCAGGATCTGGGTGAGCACCATCGCACCGGCCACCCACTTGAAGTTGGGGTCGTGTCCGAAGAGCTTCTTGATCTGCGGGTACTTCTCCAGGATTAGCTTGCGCCGGGAGGCGTGCGGCTCTTCCGTGTACACCCACTCAAAGTCACTGCGCGATACTTTCTGGCCCATCTCGGGTGCTTGGATTGGTTGCTGTTGTAGGGTGTTGCGGGTGACGTGCTACAGGTCGGTGTTAGTTGGCAAACATTATCGACCGGCGCCAGGAGGGAAACTGTCCAAACTTCCAAATGGGCGGATTGAAAATTTTAATATGACAGTGATGGAGCCGGAAAGGGGAACCGATATAATATCGATAGTAGAATTATTCAACCACGATGATTGCCAAATGCGATGTACGCACCTCACCTTCGATTTTACTCGAATTTTTTAAATGTCAATAAAAACACAGAATTCCACATAACATATTTTGACCATCAATTTTTTTAATATTTAATTTATTTTAAATTATTTTTTGCATTTAACAAACGCGTCCGTATCTCAGTGTTCATTTTTTTAGAATCTTAATTATATGAGGTCCTGACTGCCAAAATTAGGTCAGAATTCCTTAAAATCCTTAAAAACCAATATTTTGAGTTTTTGCTATTACTTAAAAATGTTTGGCCTTTTATTTTTAAATGTCCGAAATAGCGGTTACTTCATGACCTCTAAATGAAAGGTGGTGAATAACGTTTCCGATCCAATAAACTGTAGGGGAGTGTAGGGTAATGTGACGAGTAGGGTAATGTGACGAACTCGTCGAATCTCACATATGACGTCACGACAAAAATTCGAAATAAATGTAGTCGTCTCCCCTTATCGTGTCGACAATGTATTTACAGTAATATTAATAAGAAGTCCCGTAATTTGTTCGTGACGTAATTTTTTCTAAAAAGGTGGTGCGCAAACTAGCAAATCTATTCAATTTACTTGTGTTTCAGCAGGGCCAGAGCGAAGAGGAGTGAAAAATAAAATCAGGTAAGTGTATGCACGTATAAATGAGATCTTTCTCAACAGTTTTTGGTACTTGGCGTTTGTTTTGTTTGCACCGTTTAAGAGTGACACCGTTTTTGCTCCAAGTCTAGCTTGTAGGGTATTGTGACGAACTTTTTGTAGGGTATGGTGACGAACTTTTTTTATTCAAGAATTTGAATTGTTATCGTTGATTATGTGTAAAAAAAACTATTATAATACCGAATAACATTAACTGATGAAGTTTTATTGCTTTTTCGTATTGTTTTAGATATGTCGTCAGTTAAATCAAAGTTTGTTAAAAAAAATGAACTCGAAAAAGTGTTGCAGGCAATAAAATTAGTAAAGCTCCATGGTAGGTCGACTAATTCGGTTGCAAATGAACAAGGAATTTCGGAACCCACTCTTAGACGTTACATTAAAAAAGTAAACGAAGCCAGTGTTGATGTTTCAAAGGAATCCGACGACGTGGTATTGAACTTTTTAAACAATTATTCTCAGATTGGTTCAAATTCTGTAAGTTTTTATATTAATATTTTTTTGTTAAATTTAAAATTACCTTTTTATTATATTATTGTAATTTTTCATCCATTCTTGAAAAAAAAAAATAATTCGCACATCTGCATACAGTTTTAGTGTGTATTTATTAGTTCGTCGCCTTATCTGGCAACTTTTGAAAGTGCAAAAAAAGGATGATTCACGCCAAACGCTGTAGGATTTGGCTCCCTTAGATTTTCGAATCGTACTTTTACAGAAATATGATCAAAAGATGTAAGCAACTTTCTGCATTTACACTTTTAAAAAATATTGATTTTTGGGGAAGTTACATTAAAAAGAAAATCGTTCGTCACATTACCCTACAATTTTTAAAAGTGCAAAAAAAGGATGGTTCACTCTAAACGCTGTAGGACTTAGCTCCGTTAGAATTTCGAATCCAAATTTTACAGAGATATGCTCTAAAGATGTAAGCAACTTTCTGCATTTACATTTTTGAAAAATATTGATTTTTCGAAAAGTTACATTCAAAAGTCGAATCGTTCGTCACCTTACCCTACACTCCCCTATATATTCTTGATTAGGATCACTAGCAAAGTCGATTTAGCCATGTCTGTCTGTTTGTCTGTCCGTAGGTATGAACGCTGAGATTCCGGAAACTGTAAAACCTAGAAAGTTGGGACTAACTCTGCACGGTTAGTCCCAACTTTCTAGGTTTTGGGGCTCCTACGCAGCACAAGTATGTTTCATCAGAGGGCCACGACCCTTCTAACGCCCACAATACCCTTAAACGATTTTAAGAGGTGTCTGGCGCCCACATCTTTAATGATTTGGGAAAAGTATAATTGAACTTTTGTGGTGTTTATTTATACCTATCAAAAAGTAGAAGAAAATGTTCAAATCGGACCTGTCGTTAAAAAGTTATGAGCAAATAATGCATATCTCCATCTCTCTCGCACTTCCTTTAGATGAGTAACAGGCACATATCTGTTAGTCGAGGTACTCGTCTATAGCAAATGCGGAGGGTCAAATCTGGTTTTAGGAATATAGCTTCTTGAACAATATGGCTTAGAATGGCCCATAGATTGTGTTTCTCCCAAACGATTTTAAACTTTTTTCTCTTGCAAGTGCGGAGGGTCAAACAAGGTTTTTGAGACATCGTTTCATTGGCATTTTTGCTTAGAGTTGTCCATAGATAAGGACCGCCCAAATCGACCCACCCTTATGCATATATAGTCACATAAATCTCTTCCAACCAAATTATCCCCTAAAACAAAGTCACAAATCGGAGGTTTTACAGAAATCTTTTCCAACAAAAACATAAATGCGAATAAGAACTTTGAAAAAATATTCTTAAAATAAGAACCTCTAAGAAAACTGTATAGATTCTGTGACCCCGACGGGTTTTGTTTGGTTTGGAAACCCTAAAACCGTAGACGGTTGTGCCACCTTGAACCTTGATTAGGGTGTAAAGTAGACTCTGCATGAATTGATTCAATGAATTATTTTGAATTTTTTTGTTTGAATGAATTGGAATTTTGAGTTTAATAGAATGAATGAATGAACGGCATGAATTCCGAAATAATTCAAATGACATTCTCACTTAAAGGAGAAAGGGCCATTATTTTGTGGTTCAATCTGTTATTTTTTTAACTTTCGACTATTTGTTCTAAAAAAAAATTTTTTTTTGACAAATTCAAAAAATGTATAGAAATTATTCATTGACTCATTCAATTCTAAATGAATTAGAAAGTCATTCAATTCATTTTAAATATAATTGAATTAAATAAATCAGAAATTTTTTGGCAAACTACGATACAAAAAAAAATTTAATGATTCTCGCAGTGCTCTAGGGAAAGCAAGAGCTTCTTACAATTTTACTGCTCACTGCATAGCAAACTTCTGTAAACATGTATGTATAATACAAACCAATTATGTCAAATATTTTCCACTGCGAGAGATAGCTATAAACAAAGTCTAATTTTCCGAATTGCAAGATCGTGGAAACCACGTCTTTGAAGTGCATTAGCAATCCCACCCCACTGTATATAAGCATTTTCATGAATTAATTGATCTGAAACCATGCGCAATGCTTTTGCGTAAAATTTATCTTCGTTTGTCAGCTGTTTCTTAGAAGTGGTATATTTAAACATGTGTACATTTGTGTTTTTGTTTTTAATATATTTTTATCAATAGTTCTAGAAAAAGCTAAAAAAAACAAAGGTGCGGCAAAAAATGTTTTGAAATTTGTGGTGTTTGCGTTTAGTTGCTTGCTTTTCAGCATGTGGTATCTAGTTCCTCGTTTTAAATAGTACTTTCTTTAGATAGACGCAAAGGTTTTTTTTTATATATTTGTATATATTTGTTGTTGCTGGTTGACGACGCAGTTTTAAAATTGATGATACACTGAGAAGAACTAAATGGATACAGAGGATGTCTGGCTTTTCGGCGAAATTTTGTAAGCTCCTGCGGCTGCTAGATGTTGTTGCTGCCGCGCCCGCTGCTGATGATGTTGCTGCTGCGCCGCTGCTGATGATGTTGGTACTCTGTCCGCGTCTAGTCCTTGTCGTTTGATGGTCGGCTGCCTTTTTGAATTAATGGTGAATAATTATTTAACTTGACTTTAATTCTTTGCTGATCTTTGAATAATTTATATTTGCGCTCGGTTATCGATTTCGCAATTCTTGGTTGCTGTTTTGCTCACTCACTTTTTATTTAGAATTATTTCTTAGTTGTTTTGCGGCTCAGCAGAAAATATTTAAATCAAATCGGCAATATTAGCAGGCATTTCCTCAATTGTTGTATGGTAGAATTGTTCAATATCCTTAAGGATTCGTCGATCATCATCTGTAATGAAGTTGATCGCAACACCCTTGCGACCGAAACGACCACCGCGACCGATTCTAAAATAAAAAATAAATGGCGAAAAATGTTTACAAAAGCAATTTACGGAATGGATTCGGTGGTTAGATTATTACCTATGAATGTAGTTCTCGCGGTTCGAGGGCAGATCATAGTTGATGACCAACGAGACCTGCTGCACATCAATACCACGCGCCAGTAAATCAGTGGTAATCAGGACACGAGAGGATCCCGACCGGAATTGTTTCATGATGACCTCGCGATCACGCTGCTCCATGTCGCCGTGCATGGCCGAGACGGTGAAGTTGTGGCTAGACATCTCCTGGGTCAGCTGGTCCACCTGAAAAAAAGAGAGACCACTTCGTTAGCATTTTTAACTTTCTTATGATAACCAAAAACTTAATAGTCCCTTGCTAGCTCCTTTTATTGTACAAAATCCCACTAGCTTGACTTCTTCAAGTCTATTGAAGTTTGGCACTCTAGGAAATTCCCGAATAATGCTAGCCTAACCAGTGAAATGCTAATATCGTTATTTCTAACCATTCCAATTGGACTGAAGACATCATGAAAAAAATTGTAGAAATGCATAAAGATGAAAAAATTAACCTTGCGACGGGTGTTGCAGAAGATAACCGACTGGGTAATAGACAGCGTATCGTACAGATCGCAAAGGGTGCCCAGCTTCCAGTTTTCCTGCTTCACATTTACGTAGAACTGCTTGATACCCTCGAGAGTCAATTCTTCCTTCTTCACCAGGATGCTGACGGGCTCGCGCATGAAGCATCGGCTCACTTCGAGCACGTCCGGCGGCATGGTGGCGGACAGCAGGATGACCTGTACGTCTGGAGGCAGCATCTTGAACACGTCCTGGATCTGGTCCTTAAAGCCGCGTGACAACATCTCGTCGGCCTCATCGAGCACAAACAGCTTGATATACTGGGTGCGCAGCACCTTGCGGTTGATCATGTCGTAGACGCGTCCAGGCGTGCCCACCACCACATGGCAGCCAGATTCCAGGATGCGGGCGTCCTCGCGCACATTGGTGCCGCCAATGCAGGCGTGCGAGTGCACCTTCATGTACTCGCCCAGCGCCATTACCACGCGCTGGATCTGCGTGGCCAGCTCGCGAGTTGGGGCCAGAATCAGCGCCTGGCACTCGCGAATGGACGTATCGATCTGCTGAAGGATAGCAATCGAGAAGGTGGCAGTCTTGCCAGTTCCTACGGGAGAGATTAAAATGAAAAATAGTTAGCATGCAGTGATTTTGGTTTGCGGAGGGGATGCTTTTAAACAGCAGTTTCAAAATTGGTTACTTATTTTATTTACCGTATCCAGCTAAGTACCAACTACAGCCAAAATGTTCCCAAGCGCTTGATGGCAAATTTTGTTAGTGATTGACTCCTGCTGCATCACAAAAATTAAAATACAATTTTTCGATGCAATTTTTTGAGTTTATATATTTTATATTTAATAATTGTAAGCAGACTCGAGATCAACGAATTTTTTGAATAAACAATAACAATTTTCTTTCTTTTAATTTTTAGTTTCGATACGGGTTTATGTATCGGTAACGCTTCGGCCAGTCTTCATGGCCAGATATTTTACAAGACAGCTTTAAAGTAGGTGAAGTTGAATACTATTTTTATTTTTTATTACCCTATTTTCTATTATTTTTATTTCTTTCGAGTTTTCAGGATATGTACAGCCGATTTACAGTCGTGCAAAAATTACACTTTTCATCTTTGTCGAGCTCTTGAGCTGATCAAGAGCGTATCTATTGGCTTTTGAATGAAAAAAAAACTTGCATCATTGGGTGGGTACAAGTCGAGATATAAGGGAAAAATACTAAGAAAAAAAAAAATAATGTTAACTTAAAAAAGTTTTTAAAAAAAATGTGCCATAAAAAGTATGTTAGTGGCATTTTTGTGATCAAGGGATCCAACAGAATTTGCCATTAGTCGCTGGGAGCGTTTCATGTATTTTGTTTTATAAATCGGATAGATCTTGTTAATGTCTATAATGCATTTCAGGCATTTCAGAGTGCGAAGGGCAGGTGCAGGTAGAGTGCAAAATAAGGGAGTGGATGGGACGGACTAAATTCGTTTCAGAGAGCCTGCAAAATGGATTAGGACCGACTCTGATCGGTAGGTAGATTGCATTTTTCACGGATGACCTTAAAAACGGAACACACCACACACAGCTGGAATTTGGCAAGATAACCCGTAAAGTCGGTCTAGCGACCTTCTTTCTAGGAACTTTCTTCTGCTCGGGCGGTTGTGAAAACGAAACGCAGATGGCTAGCGAAAAGTGGCGCGCAAGCGCAATGACGCCGAGAATCGAGAGGGCGGGAGCGTCACATGAGGAGAGAGAAAGAAAGAGAGCGGCCGAGAGCGCAGTTTCAACGAAGAATACAGGCGCAGCAGCTGAGTCATCGCTAACGCTTCCCTGGCACTTTTTCGCCGATTTTGTACATTCTCGAAAGTTTTTCTTTGTTGCTGACGATGTTGATCGAGGGGAATTGGGAGATTCGGGGGCATTAAAATGCGAGTACGGAGCTCGGAATCCGGAATTATGTACTCACCCGACTGTGCCTGGGCAATGACGTCGCGACCCTTGACACAGGGAATGATGGCGCGCTGCTGGATGGCCGACGGCTTCTCGAAACCGTAGCCATAGATGCCGCGCAGCAGCTCCTCGCGCAAGTTCATGTCATCGAAGTTGTCGTACACCTCGTGCCAGGTGGACTCGATGACTCCCTCGGGGTCCATGCCGGCGGGACCATCCTGAGCTATTTCACTTCGGTCATCCCTGCGAGCAAGAGAAAATGCATTAGTGGGCAGGCGAAACTAAACGAAAAACTCCAAATGGGGGTATCCATTTTCCAGCCACATTTGTTGGTTATGGCGAATCGAAAATAGCGACTAGCGCTTGGCAACCAGCGGCACTCACATTATCAACAATAAAGAATTGACTAGGTAAACTTATATCCTGAATTTCGACGGCTTGAGCCCGGTACACTTAATCAATTTCTGTTTTGTCTGTCTAGAACGAATAACACAGAATGAGAATTTGAGTTGACCGTGCGGCCTGTGTTGTTTTCTCCCGAAAGTCGAAGCCGAACGGTTGAACGTGTTTCCAGTCCGTTACGTTTGTGGTTCGGTGCGCTCTGCGGCGCGGTGTCTTTACGTATAAAACAAAAAACGACTGCCAGTTGCGACAGCTAGGCCTTCTGCTTTTGAGCGATGCGCGGCGAGAGTCCGCCCCTGAACGGGTGCGAGCGGGACGACCCTAGTGTCACGTGCGTCAATGTCAGTGGGCGAGAGCGGTCGAGCGATATGTGCACGTAACGCGGCCAGTGTTGCCTAACGACGGTCGCAAATGGTAGTAGCCGGTTAAAATGGTAGTACTTGACAGGGTAGTTGAGTGGGGGGGGGAACGAGACGACTGGCAAATTTTCCAAGGCTTGTGTGACGAGCTAAAGAAAATCGAGATGGAGCCAGGCTAGGTCAACCGATGGTTGTGGAAATCTACCAAAGATAGAATCATTCAGTCTGCGTCATTGTCCAGTCATGAGTCAAGCGGGCGTGTGGGCGCGAGACTGAGTAAAGTGGGGACAGACGTCACCAGATTTTAGCAAACTCGCCTAATTTGGATGATCCAAAAGGAATTGGCCGAGGCTGGATAGTCCACCACCAAAACTCTCTTGGAGCAACCACTGCGCTCTCTCTCGCTCGCCGCCTCTCGCTTCCACTCCCTGCACTGTCATTCGGGCGTGTAATTTTTTTTTGCGTTCCACTCATTTTGACCGTCAGAAATTTGTAAAAGCTATTTTCTGCTTTAAAGCACTTTCGGATCGTCTTAAACCGTTTCGTATTCGATGGGACACGAGTTCCCCTGGCCGCTTTTCACATTTCGAACGCTTAATATATGATATATACTAACATTTTCTGAAAATTATTTGGCACTTTTTATACACGTGCTGCTACTGATTTGTTAAAACCAAGCAAAAGAGGCTCCATCTTGCAAAAGTTTTAGTGATGTAAGAAAACATCGCCGCCTATCGATAGCTCGATCGTCACCTATCGATACTCCGATAGTCCGCCATTTCTTCCGTTTTTTCGTGTTCCGTTCCGGCGTGAAATTTGAGATGGCAACTCTGATTTTCGATTTGAAAAATTAAAGGGTTGCCACTCGTGTTTTGTTTATTCTCGAACCCTGTTCGAGTCTCTACCATAGTTTCATAAAGCCGTTGAATGTTATAATTTTATTTTAAATTGTGAGGGGATTCCTTAAACTGTTGAATTGCTGAATTGTTGAAAATTCAACAGAAAATTTCAGCAATTAAGGGAACGACCCAAAATGGTTCTTGTTGAATTTTCAAACAGCTGTTATTTGTTGCCTCGAGGATGAGGGGATTCCCCAAACTGTTGAATTGCTGAATTGTTGAATTTTGGTCAGCTGGTAAGCAGCTGTTCCATACAAAGTCAACTTTCAGAAATTTCAGCAATTCAATAGCCTCGAGGCTGTTTAAAATTTTGTTGAATCGTTGAAAACCAGAGCTGTAACCATATTTTACTAAAAGTCATGGCAACTCTGCAACATTTTACTATTATAAGTTCGCTTTATTTACTTTAAAATGAAATTATCAATTCTTTTAATAGTTTTTCTTACCTAGCTAACAATTTTAGTCAGTAAGAAACAATAAAAAATCGAATTTTACATGTTTTAAATTCCGTGAAACTTTTCAACAAATAACAGCTGTTTGAAAATTCAACAAGAACCATTTTGGGTCGTTCCCTTAATTGCTGAAATTTTCTGTTGAATTTTAAACAATTCAGCAATTCAACAGTTTAGGGAATCCCCTCGCTGTTCAATTGCTGAAATTTCTGAAAGTTGACTTTGTATGGAACAGCTGATAAACAGCTGACCAAAATTCAACAATTCAACAGGTTAGGGAATCCCCTCGTTATTTTTCCCAACTTATAGGGTCTTCCCACAGAGCTCCATCCACCATCCACCATCCGTTGAACGGATGGTCCGTAAGGTTTTGCCGTTCCGAAAATTTCCCAGTTAGTCCGCCATCCAATTTTGACGGACTTTGACGGGCTCATTTATGCGATAGTTTGGCGATGTTATTTCGGTGCAGCTCTGATTTCTTCCTCTTGACTGTGGAAAATGGAACGATGACTGCGAGAACAAATCAAATTGATGGCGGGAAAAAATTAAATAATGCCTAAGTTCATTGTTTTTTGGCCATCGTTGAACTATTTGTAGTTAGTTATGACCGGAAAAGCAATTGCAAACAGGTTGCCATGTGTGGGCCAAAATTTAAGCTGTTCTGCGAAAGAAAACATCAATGTTTGTAGCGAAGTCTCAGAATATGGTCTGCACTTCGTAAATAATAACTTATATTAATTCAAAGTGTACTATGTACTCCTATATATTTCCAAAGTTGCTATAAATGACCAAAACAAACAAATTTGGTTTTGTTTACAAATTTGCCATATTAATATTGGCTAGACAGAGGCGTAGTAAGAGCGGAGTGTGGGGTACGGGAGGTTAAGCTCTCCCCCAGTCAGCAATATGTATGCATACTCGTTATACGATATGTTTTAAATGTTCAGATATGTTTTTTAACTATTATCTTAATCTATTTATTGTATTATTCTACAAAAGAATTAGGAGTACGCAACTATACGACAGTTTTCCCGAGTAGAAATCCTCCTTCGTTAATGTTGAGCTGAGCAACTGCTCTTCAGTCAGCTGTTATTAGATGGTGGATGGAGTTCTGTGGGAGCACGAGTTTCACATTCGTCAAAAATCCCAACCGTTTCAAACGGATGGACTCTATGGGAAGAGGCTAAAATACGATACAATTTTGACCGACTTTGACGGGCTCTTTTATGCGATAGTTAGGCGATGTTTTTTCGGTGCAACTCTGAATTCTTCCTCTTGACTGTGAAAAATGGAACGCTGACTACGAGAACAAATCAAATCAATGGCGGGAAAAGTTTAAGTAATGCTTAAGTTTATTGTTTTTTGGCTATCGTTGAATTATTAGTAGTTTGTTATGAGCGGAAAAACATTCGTCAACAGGTTGCTATGTGAACGAAAACATCAATGTTTGCAGTGAAGTCTCAGAATGTGTTCTGCACTTCGTAAATAATAGCTAATATTAATTAAAAGTGTACTATCATAGTACTGTGTACCTATAAAGTTCCAAAGTTGCTATAAATTACCAAAACATCACAAATTGGTTTTGTTTACAAATTTGCCATATTAATATTGGCTAGACAGAGGCAGAGTTATGAAGAGCGGAGTGTGGGGTACGGGAGGTTCTACAATAAGATTAGGAGTACGCAATTTTACGACAGTTTTGCCGAGTTGAAATCCCCCTTCGTTAATGTTGAGTTGAGCAACTGCTCTTCAAGTGTGGGATCTTCTTACCTAATGAATAATTTTAGACAGAATCCACAGAGCTGTGTAAAAATTTAGGGCCGTTCCCTCTGTTCAACTATTTTATGTTGAATTTTCAAAAATTCAGCAATTTATCAGTTTAGGGAATAGCGAGATTATACCCCCAGCCGGTAAAAACGCTGCAGTGATTTGTTGTTGCAAGTTGTTGCTACTTTTTTGTCACTTTATATTCGCATCAACGAAAACCGCAGAGCTAATCATATATTCGCATCAACGAAAACCGCAGAGCTAATCATAGGAGAGAGCGAGAGGCATATAGGCGGCTAACGCTTTTCGTCGGGTCCTTTTTTCACCGCGGAACTCACATGAGCTAAAAAGAATGAAAAAAATAATGGGTTTCGTGAGTGAATTCCGATAGGGTCGTTCCAAAGACCAATATAACTTTATATATACTCAATATATTATAATGTCTTTGGTCGTTCCCTCAATTGCTGAAATTTGTTGTTGAATTTTCAACAGTTCCTCAATTTAACAGTTTAGGGAATACCCAGAATAATAAAGCAGGGTCCGTAAATTTGTGATTTTTATTTTAAAAGGCCATAGACATTTTAAATTATTTTTTTTAAGCAATTATGCAGTTTTTTATGCATTTTGTAGTCAAGAGTAAACCAGTTGTATTTGTTTTTGAAATTTGATTTTGAAACAAACAGTTTTATACCTTATGGACAAGTAGGCTTTTTTAAAGTAAAAATCACAAATAACCAGGGACCGTAATCATGATACATATGTACATAAGGGATAAAATAATAATCACCATTTAATGATTATTTGTAAGCGAAAAAAAATATCGCTCAGAAATAATGATTATACAATATTACGAGCGATACTATTTCGCTTAAAGTGCGATGGCAGCCGTTCTGTGCGGAATTTTATTCCACATATGTAGATACAACCCGACATGTGCTGTAAGCACCGTGCTGTAAGCACGAGTTCGATTCCTACAGAAAATGTTTTTTATACATAAAATCAACAGTACTGATTCCGTTTATTTTTTTCTTAACTGGATATGTGCTCCGTGGTTCTACCTTTAAATCTTTGTAAAATTCCGCGTAGGACGGCTGCAATCACACTTTAAGTGATATTTTTAAGCGAAATAATATCGCTCTCAAAATAATCATTATTTCTGAGCGATATTTTTTTATTTATTATTATTTTTGAGAGGATTCCCTAAACTGTTAAATTGCTGAATTGTTGAAAATTCAACACAAAATTTCAGCAATTAAGGGAACGACCCAAAATGGTTTTTGTTGAATTTTCAAACAGCTGTTATTTGTTGAAAAGTTTCACGGAACTTTAAACATGTAAGATTCGAATTTTTATTGTTTCTTACTGACTAAAATTGTTAGCTAGGTAAGAAAAACTATTAATAAAATTGCTAATTTGATTTTAAAGTAAATAATGCGAACTTATAATATTAAAATGTTGCAGAGTTGCCATGACTTTTAGTAAAATAAGGTGACAATTCTGGTTTTCAACAGCCACGAGGCTGTTGAATTGCTGAAATTTCTGAAAGTTGACTTTGAATTGCACAGCTGATTAACAGCTGACCGAAATTAAACAATTTAGCAATTCAACAGTTTAGGGAATCCACTCATTATTTTCGGTCCCTGAAAAATTATGCGATTTATAAATATCTTACGTTTTGTCTTTTTCTCGCAGTCACGACCCAACAAAATGTGAATATAGAGATAGGAAGTGCCTTTTGTGCACTTGTACACTATTTTTTTTCACGAAAACTCATCGCCAGTGTAAACGGGCCTTGTTCAGTTGAAACAGTAAAAATAATCGATGATTGCAATGTTACCAAGTTTCTGGAAACATCGATGCTATCGAACTCAATCGATTTTTGTTCCATTCCAGCTTGTCAGTGACGGTCACTCTGATTTTTTACCGCAGCGTGAACAGTGTGAGTGCCGTGGCTTCCTAGGAATTAGTTTAAATCAAATATTTTCTTGCTTTTGCTGAACGTGGGGTAGTCAGAAAGCCAATATACCAACACACTGGGTAAAATTCGAATAAAACGACTTTCGAACCGAGAGCACGCCTTAAGTGGCAAAAACCCACACATGTAGCCGCAACTTGGCCAACCGCGTTGGCTGTGCGTCCTCGAATACGTGTGTGTGTGCGTGTATATAAGTGTGCAAAAATTAAGTGGGAAAAGTTCAGCAGCCGGTCGGTATTCGATTCGCTTTGTCAACCAGCCAATGTTAGCACACATATTGCGGGTGCTGCACATAATGATACGTGAGATTCGTGTACATATAGGCGTTGAAATTAAAGGCTATTTTTAATTTATGACAGTTACTCAGTGCCGGCCAAGAAAGAGGCGATTCATAACACTCACGAAAGGCGTGGGGTGAGGGAGAGGAGAGGGCCTCCGTTGAGTCATCGTCTGCTCTCACTCGCTCATTTGCATTGTCCACAGCCGGCTGATTAATAACGGCCCGTCTTGTACGGCCGTCTCGCTCGCACACCCGCTCCAGCCCAGCACCGTTGCACTCGCTCTGGCTCTCGCTGTCGCTCTCTCGCAAGAAGTGGGTGAGTGAGCGGGTGACTCACGGCCTGGAATTGAGCACTTTGGAGCAGGAGCGGAGCAGCCCCCTGCAGCGTTCTCTCGTCTGAGTGGGATTTTCTCAAACTCAAAATCGGTTTATGATTCCGCTTTGCGCTCATTCGACTTTTGAAATCCGCCTCGAACGCTTCGAGAATTCCTAACGAGTCGGACGTGTGTGTGGAGCTGCTGGCGTACGGTTTCTGTTTCTGTCTGTCTTGGTCTTGCTCTTGGTCTCATCCCCCGTACGTGTGGCTGTGCTTAGTGTGTGTATATGTGAGTTTTTCGGGGCAGGAAAATTCGGCTTTTGGTGCACTGCATCATATATTCTGGCAAACTATTTGCAAATCCGAATCCAAGTCGTCGTTGCGACACGGCAATTAGTCAAGGGCGAAGGAAATGCAGCTAACGAATCAAAGGCGCACGGTTTGATAATTAAACGGGGCGACGATTGGCGAATGCGATACGAAAATGTTAATTTCTGTCTACCTCTCTCTTTCTCCACCTCTCGTTGCAGTTGGAAGTAAGTTACCCCAAGAAGAAATCGTCGGCGTTGCGGTTTTTCTTTGTCTCCCTGCCAATTTCGTGTGACCCCCGAAACGAAAGTGCGACTCGCCGTTCGGTAAAGCAGCGATCCAGTTAATATCCAGAATATATCAATCCAACCTAATCCGCACCGCACCCACGTCAAACAAAGCACCATGAGCTGGCAAGATTATGTGGACAACCAACTCCTGGCCTCGCAGTGCGTGACCAAGGCGTGCATCGCCGGCCACGATGGCAACATTTGGGCGCAGTCCAATGGATTTGAGGTGAGTACGGAAAGCGTCTGGAAAACGGCCAACGGCTAAAAGTTAGTTGACAATGAATTTTCGCAAGTTCAAGGGTGTGACACTCGCTCTGTCTCCCTCTCTCGGCCGCCATGATTACTTTCGCTTGATAAAGAGCAACTCCCGCCCTAGCCAGTTTCACCCCCTGCAGCGCCGCTCCTGCGCAGGCCTGCTCTACCACTAACCCTCTCGGCCGCCCCCGCCTCAGGGGAGTGTGGGTGATCATGCAGCAAGCCATCCATGGTCATAGTCGGAGTCGCAGAAATAGGCCGATTGGCCCATCTGAGTAGTCACTAGTGTATTTCGGTTTATCGATGACTCACACTCAGCTTCGATTCGCGGTAATCACGAATGCACCCTAGAAGGCGGAAATCTGATATCAGCAGCCGGCTCCAATGTGCTGTGCAACACTGGTTTCTGATAATGCAGTCTGCAGCCCCACCCCTTCGCTATCGCTCGCCTTTATCACTCTCAATACAGTTTATTATTTCAGACCTTCCTGCTTTGTTGCTGTTGCTGCTCGCTTCCTCTGCCGGCCAAAATAAATGCTCTTTATCGGAGCGAAAAGAACTGAAATACAGAAAATATCTTGAGCAGGCGATGCCGCGTCATCAGCGGAGAGCGAGTTGAGTTGAGTCTGTTTTACCTTTCAATTCGAATGAATGCTCTGAGCATTTCTCGTATGCGAGCCACGTTTTGCCCTTTCTGTATGCGTGTGCAACTTCCTGTCGACTCCATGTGCTCTTATCCTGCTTGCTCTCTCCCGAGCGCGTTTCCACTCGATTCAGCCACTCCCTTGTGCTTTGTTTGCCGACGGTCGACTTTTTCTCGCAGTGTCGTTGCTCCCACTAGATTAGAACAAAATTTCGGCCCAAATTGAGTTGACCAAAAGATCCGCTGCCTGCGTCATCATCCTACTCTTTCTTTTTTTTGTCTTTTTAAACCTTTATACCTGTTATTTTTGCCCGCTTATCACTTTCGTTATATTACTGCTCTCGCATCTGCCTTTTGTTGTTTTTTCCATTTTTTGCATTACCCAAGTTACCTACTTTTAATCTCAATTCCAAGTTTCATTTTCAAGAACCAATGTGGAATACCCACTTTTTCCATTCGCGATTGATCAGCTGCGTTGGGCCTCGCCAGACTGTTTTTGGAGTGCGAATTGAAAGCCGATTCTCAATCTCATGGGATTATCAACAACGTCTTTATGTAGCTTTTTGTGTAAAACCGGCTTTAAAAGGCAGAATATGTTTTCTGTTTGTGCCAATACATGCATTCCATATAAATTATTCATTGAAAAATTCCCATTTTAGGAGATTGCAAATGTTTTTTGGCATCTGTGGAATTTTCGCTATCGCCGTATAATGAGCTCGGCTTAGTTTATTAAAGTTATTGGCATAGCTGTCTACGCGAAACCGGCTTTTCGCGACATTTGCTCTGTTCTCAACATTTCTTTCTCTCACTCGCCGTGCTTTGTGCTCAATGGAAACTTCTCGATGTCCCTCAGCTCGAGTGGCGTTTCTATGGATGTGTCACCGTTTGGCAGGCTTCAAATGAGTAACTATCTTTCAAATTAATTACCCATCTTGCCCCTCGGCAAAAGCATCTGTTACCGGGATGAGCTGCCAACTTGTACTGCAGGCGGATGACACTGGTGCGCTCTTTCTCCCGCTCTCCAAACGCTCAAGTGTGCGAAACTTGTTTTTGAAATCCGAAAAGCAGTAAGGGCAAACATCCCATATCCCTTTGTTAGCCCCAGCCTCACAACGCCACACCCCTCCTTTCCCACCCTTGAATGAGATGGACCACATTTGTTAATGAGTTGGCAGTCGTCGATGTTGCCAACTGTTTTTAAATGGGTGGTTGTTTTTTTTTTGGTGGTGGGATTGCCCTTGCTTGTCTGGGCAGCTGATTAGTTTCATACTTGTTACTCGTAGAGTAAAAGGGTATCTTGTATTCGTGCAAAAGTATGTAACAGGTAGAAGGAAGCATTTCCGACCCTATAAAGTATATATATATTCTTAATCAGGGTCACTAGCCGAGTCGATATAGCCATGTCCGTCTGTCCGTCCGTATGAACGCTGAGATCTCGGAAACTATAAAAGCTAGAAGGTTGAGATTTCACACACATATTCTTGAGCTTCCTACGCAGCGCAAGTTTGTTTCATCGAGGTGCCACGCCCCCCCCCCTAACGCCCACAATCGCCACAAACGATTTTATAGTGTTTATTAATACCTACCGAAAAGTAGAAGAATTTTTCAAATCGGACCATTCTTTAAAAAGTTATACGCAATCAAAATTGTTTATATATCTATCTCCCTCGCACTCCCTTTAGCTGAGTTACGATTATTAGATAGTCGGGACACCAACCCGAGTACAGCGTTCGCACTCCCTTTAGCTGAGTGACGGGTATCAGATAGTCGGGACACCAACCCGACTACAGCGTTCTCTCTTGTTTTGTTTTCGGATTCGCAATCAATATTTTGGCTGATCCATGTTGTTTTATCTGATCTGGAATAGCTAGCGCTGAATTCGAGTGAAATTATTTCGTTAATCAATATAAATCCTACTTAAATTCACAGCTGAGTGATTACCGTAGTGCACCCGATAGATAACGATTGTGACTAATAAAAAATGTAACAATGATATTTTTTTAGTTTATTGAGATGTAACGGAAATCTCTTCCAACCAAATTCGGTTGGAACTAGTTTGATGCATTGATGTTTGAACCGCCAATAGATAACAAAACGTCTGGATCTGACCATTAAACCGAAACGTTTTTTAACTACCTTGCAGGTGACAAAAGAGGAACTCTCCAAACTAATCAGCGGTTTCGATCAGCAAGACGGTCTTACCAGCAACGGCGTGACACTCGCCGGCCAGCGGTACATTTACCTCTCCGGCACGGACCGCGTGGTGCGCGCCAAGCTTGGCCGGAGCGGAGTGCACTGCATGAAGACAACACAAGGTAAGCCATCTTCAAGATTATATTATAAAACATCTCAGACCCCTTAAAGTTTATATTCTGGATCAGATCCACATAGAGCGTTTTTAAAGATTCAGTTTAATAAATATTATTGATGGCACTTGTATATAAGAGCCGTCTTGCTTTGATTCCTTTCGTATTTGATTCAATTGATTTTGAATGATTAGAATTTTATGTATTTATTAAAAAAAAAAATTAAACTTCAATGTGCTTCACCAAACCGATTACATTACTTCTAGTTTTACCGTTTAGAACAGCACACGGGTTGATTGGTTTGTGTTTGATCTTTTGTTTAAAATTGGTTAAATTTATCAAAATTTATATACTTGTCTATAGGAGATTAATAAAAAAAATATAAGGGTTTCTTTACTTGTAAAATACATAGTCCGTAATTTATATATGTATGTATCATACCGTTTGCGGACATTTAATTTCGTCTACCGAATCTGCTCGATTATTTTCTTAAGCGGGTTTTAAACCGACCCATTACAATGGTTTGCAACCATTTTCAAAATTCTTGGACTAAATAATCTTTGGAACACAAAGACAAATTTTATGAGAAATTAAAAAAATACATTTTTTAAAATCCTACGTTTAAAACGAGGCATTTCCGCATTTTATAATTTTAATACTCCTGCAAAGGGTATTCAGTCTCAAGTTTGCAGCGAAGTAAATAAGATATTTACTAAACTATAGACTCTGGGAATCGCGTTTCTTATGTTCCGGCATGAAATGTGGAAAGTTTATTAAGGGTTTGAAGAACAATTTTTTTCATTTTGAGACAAAGTATCTACCAAAATTGAATATTTTTGGAATAAATAAGGTTTTTTCCAAAAGGGCAGTTCTTAAAAAAATTTTGGAGGTCTGTATCGTGCACGTAATGAACTGAACAGGATTGTTATTTTATTCAAAAGTGTTTAGAATATTGACCAGACAAAAGTTAAGACGAATTGTGGGATATGACTTCAAAAACTATTTTTTTTTAATCTTTTGGTTTATATTAACCCAGAAAAAAAAACCCCGTTAAGTTTGATCATTTGAACCGAAAAGAATCGATGGTGTCATATGATTTTAAAACAGTCGCAAATAGCCGACAAATAGACTACATTTCGAAAAATTTGCGGCAAGTCCTTAAAAAGAGGATCAAGGACGCGTGGTATTTTTTTTCGTACACATGATACATTGTTCTTTCGATCTGCATTTAAATGTTTCGCTTTCTATATACAAAAACAATTCTAAAAAATGTATAAAAAAAAACAAGAGAGAACGCTATAGTCGGGTGCCCCGACTATCAGATACCCGTTACTTAGCTAAAGGGAGTGCGAGGGAGATGGAAAAATTAAACTTTGTTCGCGCATAACTTGTAAACGATTGGTCCGATTTGAAAATTCTTCTACATTTCGATAGGTATTGATATGCACAATAAAACTGAATTTCTTTTCCAAAATCTTTAAAGATGTGGGAGCCAGACACCTTTTAGATTCGTTTAAGGCGCTTGTGGGCGTTAGAGGGGGCGTGGCCCTCGGCTGAAATAGACTTGCGTTGCGTATGAAGCCCAGGAATATGTGTGGGAAATCCGAACTTTCTAGCTTTTGTAGTTTTCGAAATCTCAGCGTTCATCCAGACAGTCAGACGGAAATGGCTAGATCGACTAGTGCTAGATCAAGACTTTATACGGTCGGAAATGCTTCCTTATAGCTGTTACATACTTTTGCACGGTCTTCGAATTGGCTGTTGTTTTTGATCAAAAAGTTTTTTTAATCTAGGTGGCATAGATTTTAAAAATTCATTTGATGTTTTGCTTACCCCTTTTTAAACCAATATTTCCAACGAAATTCATAATTTGACAAGACTAGAAATGGGAGATTTTTTCGACCAAATTCGAGCTGCTATACGTGTCGTATGTGTAATTTTTAAGAAAACTTTATAAAATTTTCGCAAGGTCCAAATCCCGCAAAAAAATTTTAGTTTTCATATACATTTTTTGCTTACTGTAATCTACCATGTGAGGGGGTGAGAATGGGATTTCATTTTTTGGACCGCCCTAATGTACATATATGATATACATTTTATGTTTGACACATTACAAATTAAATGTTTAACATGTTGTTTAAATTGAAATCTTCATAGAACGTAGTGTCTAAATACAAATGTTGACCACATTTGAATGAAGAATGTAAAATCACATAAAATCCGAGGTCTACTCATAAAGATCCAAATTTCTGCCAAGTCGGATCGCTACCAACCGTTATCGATGCGTTGTTTGCCCCACCCCGATAACCGTTATCAGCTGTTGCTTTTTATAACCGTACCAAAGCAAACATGGAAAGACTTTCAAAAAATGTTTAATGCCACTCGTTTTTTCAGACTTATCGCTGGTGAAAAGAATTTAATCCAAAGCTCAACAGCCGATAAGTTTGACCGAAGTAAATTTGAAAGTTCTATTGAGTGTTTTCTTTTTTAGTTAGCTTTGATCCTGAGGTTTTCATGAACAGGAAGAAGAACTTGTTTTTAAACTCTGTCAGCTTGTAAGAACTGTATCTAATTTGTGGCATTTTACAAGAACAATTCACAGAAAATGAGAGTGGTTAAATGGTACCCATTATCATTATGATTTTAAGGTCTGTGCCGATGCCTTTGCTCCGTTTTTGCGGTCAACGAGTAGCTTCATAGATGCTTCATTGTTCACCATCTTACGATGGCTACATGTTTGAAAAACTTTGCTCGCTCTCAGTTTTTTTTTTCGTAGTGAGCAGACAATTTTGGTTTTTTGTTTTTGCTGTTTACGTTTACGACCAGTTTGTTTGCTGACGCGCTTCCATATTTGTACAGTTTTTGCGGCAACTGTTGCGCACTGGCATACACATTTCCACGTTAACACAGACATGGCAGCCCGCCACCCTCTTCCCACCGACCACCGCTGCATCCACAAGCTCAAGGTTATTGCCATAATCCATTTCAAGTGTAAATGTTGCACAGTGCGTGTGAGTGTGTAGAAAACCACAGAGGCATTGGCGTAAAAATAGAAAAATTTGCTAGAAATGGCAATTGTCTCTGTTCGTTCGACGGCTCTTTCTCTCAGGCGCCTGACAGCTGATAAAGCTGGTATTGGGTTATTGGTATCTTGTTGCTTGTTGGTGTTTTGTATTGCCATTGCAACAATCGTGACCCTTGTGCGCTACTTGCACTACCACCTGATCGACCGTCGAGCTTTTGGCGGTCAAGAATTGCTGGAGCGTCGCAGCCTGACAATGATGCCGCCGTGCAAAAGCTTATTCATTTTGTGTCACTAAATTTGATAATTTGATTTGTTTTGTTTGTCATGCTCGAAAACCTGGATGGCGAAAAAAGGTAGTGCTCCATTTTTTTTTAGTTCAATGAGTCAACGTTTTATTATTCACCCTATCTTTCTGTGCTATGGATGTTGCACCTGTCTCTCATCAACTTCTTAAAATTGACCATACATGAATGAAACTCATATTCGGGGGTGTCACAAAAATGTTTTCCAAACGAAATCCCTTACGGCTCTTACATCAATACACAAAACAAACCGTCTTTGGTTGGAAGAGATTTCTGTGACACCCCCGATTAAGACCAATTCAAGGCTGCAGGTCTCAGTTACTAAATTGAAGTTACTCATTGTAAATATAATATTTATTGTAGAACTAAGGAATTATTTCATCACTTTTTATACAATACTTTTTTTACAATACCTATAATATGGACCTTTTTTTTTGTTATTTTTTCGGAATTTTTTAAAGTTGCTCTTAAACGGTTTTTTTTGACGTTAAGCTTACAGAAAAACCACCTAAGAAAAGATGGGAAAAACGTGTGACAGTCACTTCAATGCAAATTAAAAAAATAACTACTAAAAATGTTTCAACCAAACCAAATACACTTTTAAGAAGAAAGAATAGGCGCTACAATCAAAAGTTAAGCAGAAAGTCAAAAAAGTCACTTCTATTGGTGTTGCGTGCGATTGTCTTTGTTTTTTTTTATATATCTTAAAAACGAAAAATGGCCCAAAGTCAGCCTTATCACGCATTTTAGTGCAAATCAAGACCTGGCTTATTCCACGTGAAACGTGACAGGCCCGTTTGGGTCAAATCTCAGAATCAATCGAAACTTTTTTTTTCGATAGAGGAATGAAATATAAGGATGGGTTTTTGTTTTTTTTTTTTTAACTCTTACCGTTTATTTAAAAAAAAATTTTTTTAAATTAGCTCCGATTTTTCAGTTGTGCATCACTTGAGACTCGTTTGAGTCATTTTAATATTTGGTATGCAACTTTGTGGGATATCTTAATATCTTTCAGATAAATATTTTTAAAAATTTTTAAATTTAAAATTAAGTATTTTTTAAGGGAATTTTAAATTTAAAAAATTCTGTACGCCGGAATACACGCGATTTCCGAAAAAAATAATTATCATTATTTTGCTTCAACAATTCTTCACGAAGTGGTAAAATAAAATTTTTGTAATTGCAAGGGATACTAGTAAAGACAACGATTTTAGTTTAGCAACTTTGCACCAAACAACAACAGCGCAGCGTGTAAGAAAGGGAAAGCACTATTCCTGCTCTCCCGTGCTCGTATTGCTGTTCTCTTCTTACACGCTGCGCTGTTGTTGCTTGATGCAAAGTTGCTAAACTAAAATCGTTGTCTTTACTAGTATCCCTTGCAATTACAAAAATTTTATTTTACCACTTCGTGAAGAATTGTTGAAGCAAAATAAGGATAATTATTTTTTCGGAAATCGCGTGTATTCCGGCGTACAGAATTTTTTAAATTTAAAATTCCCTTAAAAAATACTTAATTTTAAATTTAAAAATTTTTAAAAATATTTATCTGAAAGATATTAAGATATCCCACAAAGTTGCATACCAAATATTAAAATGACTCAAACGAGTCTCAAGTGATGCACAACTGAAAAATCGGAGCTAATTAAAAAAAAAAATTTTTTTAAATAAACGGTAAGAGTTAAAAAAAAAAAAACAAAAACCCATCCTTATATTTCATTCCTCTATCGAAAAAAAAAGTTTCGATTGATTCTGAGATTTGACCCAAACGGGCCTGTCACGTTTCACGTGGAATAAGCCACCTTTAATTTGAGCCTAGTGTCAAAAGAAAAGAAGTCCTGGAAGATGGTTTTTTTTTTCACCTGCAAAGCGTACGAACTTCGCGTGCGAAAGCAGAGAATTGTCTATATACACTTATTTAATGGGCACGATCTTAGCACCCTCCCCTTTGCTCGACATTACGTGTAATTTTTGTTTCTGAATGAACGAACTTGTTGTTAAAGGTTATACATTAGACTGGGTCGATTTGTATGGGCAAAAAAAAAATGATAAATTGTAGGGGGGAACGTATTCTATGGACAATTCTAAGCAACATTGCAAAAGAAACTATGCCTTGAAAACCACGTTTGACCCTCCGCATTTGCAAAAGAAAAAAACCAATATTTTATGAAAAATATCACAGTAGCCCTAAACCTAAACCAGTATTTTATGAAAAATATCACAGTAGCCCTAAATTTGGTACACTGGAATGGACGCGAAAAAAGTAATAAATCGTTTGGGCGCAACACAATCTCTGGGCCTTTCTGAGCCATGTTGTCTAAGAAACTGCCCTGAAAATCACGTTTGACCCTCCGCAATTGCAAAAGAAAAATACTGGTTTTTCGTTTATTTTTCAGAAAACTATCATAGTAGCCGTGACAGATATTTATCAAATTTAATCTCTCCCTTTTATTACAAAATGTGCTCTCCCTTTAAATTCTTTCTTCAAATATGTTTATACCCGTTACTCGTAGAGTAAAAGGGTATATTGTATTCGTGCAAAAGTATGTAACAGCTAGAAGGAAGCGTTTCCGACCCCATAAAGTATATGTATTCTTGATCAGGATCACTAGCCGAGTCGATCTAGCCATGTCCGTCTGTCCGTCTGTCTGTCCGTCTGTCTGTCCGTCTGTCTGCCTGTATAAACGCTGAGATTTCGGAAACTATAATAGCTAGAAGATTGGCGTTTTGCATGCAGATTCTAGGAGTTCCTACGCAGCGCAAGTTTGTTTTAAAAAAGTGCCACGCCCCCTCTAACGCCCACAATCGCTTATATACGATTTTAAAAATTTAAATATTTCGGAAAAGTAAAAATGCAGTTTTATTGTGTTTATCAATACCTATCGAAATGTAGAAGAAATTTTTCAAATCGGACCATTCGTTAAAAAGTTATGCGTGATCAAAGTTTCTATCTCCATCTCCCTTGCACTCCCTTTAGTTTTTAGCTTTAAACTTGAATCAAAATCATGTGAAAATATGTTTTATCACATGATTTTGCTCCGATATTAGATTCTAATTAGTTTAATTCTCAGCAAAACTAAAAAATTTGAGTATAGTTTGATTATTTTTGAACAAAGCCTATTAATATACGCAAAAGTTAGTTTTTGGCTTTTTTTTGTTATTCTTTGAACCTGTCTTCTGTTGGTTATTAATTTTATAGGAATGCCAATATGCGACTGTTTTCTGTACTGAACGCCTCCTTTATATGTTAAACTAAAGCTAAAAGCAAAACAGCCAGCAATGAAAAGCCAGGGGTAAGGATATCCACATTACAAAAAGGTGAGAAAAAATGTCCCGAGCGACATGTCCCGAGCGAATTTGTTTGAAACTGCATAGAAAAAAACTGCAAAAAATGTTTTAGTAAAACCAAAACCATTTCGCAGTGACATAATTGGACAACATTCTAAAAAAAATCGCAACGTACTTCCGCAAAGTCTACTTATATTTTTGTCCCAAGCGAATACGGCAGTTTTCTAACGATATCTTAAAAACTAAAAGTGATACAAAATCAAGATTTTTACACAAAATAGAGCTTGGGAAGAGTGAAAATAATAATCACATTTTTCATCGAGCTTATCCGATGGATATTACGCATCAAATCATATTGATCTGTATGGCGAAAGTAAGCTCTGAAAAAAAAAAAAACGGTTGATTGGGTGGATACGATCCGAAAACTCTGAAGAAATTCGAAATTCGAAAGAAATTTATCATTTGGAACTGTCAAAAAACTTAAAAAAGAAACTGTGCCATCGAAAAAAAAAGTTGGTGTCATTTTCGTGATCCAGGGGTCCAACACTAGCAGAATTTACCATTAGTTGCTGAGGAGGGTTTCATAAATATTATTTTGTAACCTAATTCAATCTATCGTATTATATATCGTTGGCATAGTTTTTGATATAAAATATAAAATTTCTAGGTAAATCACAGAATGGTCGAACAAAATTGGTCAATAACTTAACAATTTATTAACCGAGATTATTATATTATATACACAAACTTATTGTTTTTGATTCTCAATAAAAAAGTTATTCTGCGAAACAAATCAAATGAATCTGAGAATGCGAAAATATAATAAACAACACAAAACGAAAACATGTATTCTTTCGCCGTCCGAGTTTCTTCCGTTATATCATATTATTGTGCTCTAGGCATTTGAATTTTTGTAAGTTACCTTGACTTCACTATTAACTGCCTATTTTGGAACCACATCAACTTAGTACGTTATTTGGTCTTACAAAAATGATCACCAACATGCAGCTTAAATGTAAAATGTAAATATTAGTGTTGTCATACATTGTCGTAAACTTTTAGAATCACTTATCGATTATAGTCGCATTAAATAGACGTTTTGTCATTAGGGGCATGAAGTTCATAAACTTTTGGCAGCTTCCAGGTCAACGGTAGTAGTGCGAGTGTAGCACTCACTTGTGTTCCGCTCACCTGGTTTATTGACCTCCGAGCGAGCTGTGCCTACGTCCACGCTTCGATTTGATTCGACCGAAAAGCGAGCTGCGGGCCAGCGGTCCAAACTCAATATACACACCATTTGTTCATCACTTTTCTGCTCATTTGATTAATGTATAAGCCTCTCATCTCGAGACTTGTCATTCTGGTCCACTCTCGTTTGCTGTTGGGTTGACTGGTCTCTCTTTCGTCCAGTTTTCACCTCGGATTGCTGCAGACTGACGCGCTCTTTATTGATCGCTTTTATTCATAATTTTTAGCTGCCGAGGAGATACTGCTCTTGTAAAAAAAACAGTTTGTTCTTATTTCTTCCGCTGATGACAGCGGCTTTCTCCTCGCTTTCGAGAGCATTGTCAACCGGATAGACTGATGAAAAATGTGCCGATGGCAAAGAAAACGTTTGCAACAGCGTATATATAATGCGAATAAAAGAAATGTACATAATAATAATATTTCAGAGGGTGTTTATATTTTAGTGTTTATATGTATGTATTGCCAATAGGAGGGAGGGACACAATGCCATACAACTATTTAATGGGTATTCTCTTATTCGAAACTACTCTTATTGTTAAGAAGCATAAAATAAATAGATAGTGCAAATATTGAATAATATATGTACGAGACCCGCGCCTTTTTTATAGGAATTCCCCAATAAAACCTGTTAGCTGCAATTGATTGTCTAATCCATTATTTATTTTTTGCAGCCGTGATCGTTTCTATCTACGAGGATCCCGTTCAGCCCCAACAGGCCGCTTCCGTCGTAGAAAAACTTGGAGATTATTTGATTACTTGCGGGTACTAGGAGAATAAATCAACACAAACACCCCCATCAACCACAACAACACACACCAACAACTTCAACAACAGCAACAAATTTGATAAGAGAAAACCGTAAATGAACTAACATAAAAAGTAATTATTAATATTTAAATTTATGGAAAAAAACCAACGGCCAAGAAGAAATTTGCGGTTTTTTGTGTGTAGCCGAAGAAACGGAACGAGTAAAAATGCATGTGCTTGAAAAAATGTCAAAAAAACGCAAATAATTACCCAACTACAAAAAAATTATAAATTTCTGCATTATTATATTTAAAACTTTTTGGTTTATACGATAAAAATAAAAGGAAAACACAAAACCATAAAATGCCCCATAATTAAGAATTCAGTCCTCAGCTTTGAACAAAATTTAAAAAAAAATGTATTGGCAACCTAAATTGTAAACAACAAGAAAGAACTGCAAATGCAACAAAATCAACCAAAAATCGAAAAGAGATTATCAACCAAGAACAACGCAAGGCAACGCAGGCATTTTTTGGAAAGATTTTTTGTATAGATATATTTACACAACCGATAATGTTTATGTATATTTATATATACATAAATACACAAGCAGGTTTTATATAAAAGAGTGAGTGAGAGAAGATTTCGAGTTGACAGCCGAATGGAGGGCAGCAAAGGAAGGGAGAGTGAAGTCAGCCAACGAAGCGGAGGGAGGCAACCACAGGAAAATACCAACCAATATAAATAAATATATCTATATATATTTATATATGTAAACTATTTGGATATCCACGATGCTCTATTTTTATATGGTGGAAGGAAAAAACCAAAATGGAAGATTCGTGAATACCAGCCGCAGTGGTTAAATTTTTATACAATGATGTCGAGAATTGGGAGAAATTCATTTCGAGCTGAACTAAAATACAAAGCGCATGTTTCATCAAATAAGTGTTCATATTTAGATTCAGTTTCCCATTGCCAGTCTATATGTCGGTATACCTCTCTCACTCTCCTGATGATGATTGTCGTTTTCTACATCGTATCAAAAGAATGCCACTAAATTCACTATTTACTCATTACCGATTCCGGGAGTACATCCGGCATATTAATTGTCATAACCACTTTTCTAACAATAGCGATGCAAGTACATGAGTAAACATAAAATATTTTAAAGGCTTTCTATGTGTTTATGTAAACTGAAATCTAAGTGGTTCCATCGTGCTCTCACAAACTCCTCAATTTCTTTCTATCTTCTTGATTTCAACTCCCTGACCTTTTTCGTACAAGCTAAAGAACATTGAATGAAAACCGATTGCATAAATATATGCATATAAATCATATAAAATACCATACTTTAATACTATTAAAATGAAAAAACCGAGTGAGACAACTGAAAATGCTCCTCATAAAAAGTAAGCACTTTCCGCATTGTTCTTTTTGGGTGGTGGGGGCTATCGGCAATCGATAGATCAATGAACTCTGAGCTCCTATCGCGTTCGCCAAAGTCATTTCATGGCCGTATTAACAATTCTTTGTGCATTTTAGGTTTCTTTTAATTATTTTTAGAAGTCTGTGTCTAGCGTTGACCATTTTTGGTGTGTGCGGATGACCAGATTATTTTTGTCGCCGTGCAATTATTTCAAATGGCTGACGCAATGGCGCAATTATTTTCCCGCAAATATTCATAAATAAATCTGGTATGTATTTATTAATTTTCACGGTGCCTCGTCCGTTTTGCAGCTGCTTTTTATACCCGTTTCTCGTAGAGTAAAAGGGTATATTGTATTCGTTCAAAAGTATGTAACAGGGAGAAGGAAGCGTTTCCGACCCTATAAAGTATATATATTCTTGGTTAGGGTAACTAGCCGAGTCGATATAGCCATGTCCGTCTGTATGAACGCTAAGATCTCGGAAACTACAAAAGCTAGAAAGTTCGGATTTCCCACACATGTTCCTGGGCTTCCTACGCAACGCAAGTCTGTTTCAGCCGAGCGCCACGCCCTCTCTAACGCCCACAATCCCCCACAAACTATTTTTAAATCTGTCTGGCGCCCACATTTTAAAAGATTTCGGAGAAGTATAAATGCTATTTTGTTGTGTTTATATATTTATACCTATCGAAATGTAGAAGACATTTTTCAAATCGGTCCATTCGTTAAAAAGTTATGCCCAATCAAAGTTTTGTATCTCCATCTCCCTTGCACTCCCTTTAGCTGAGTAACGGGTATCTAATAGTCGGGGCACCCGACTATAGCGTTCTCTGTTGTTTTTTCAGTTATTGTCGTTTTTACGTATTTTTGCTCGGCTGTCATCTGGTGGAATGGCATTGACCCATATTATCAATCTACGCCCGCAATGTGTGAAAATTTGCAAAAATTTCTGCCGAGGATCGTTGGACGCAACACATGCTTAACGATAACTTTCGCTCTCTCGAAATATTCGAATTTTGTTTTCGCTACTTCTTGGGAATTAATCAAATAAAGAGCTTAATCACAAAGGCTGACGGGGGTGGTCAGCCACTTTTATCAGCCGTAAAATTAATCAAACAATATTATTTATGTTTCTTGTTTCTCTCGGTCTTTGGCTCTCGCGTCGCTTCGCAATTTTATGCGCGTGTGCTTAATTTTCATCTTTAACGGAGAATTCAAATTTCTTTAACCGCGGGGCGAGAGTGGCTTTAAAGATTGGTTCAGTTAATTAACTATGCAAATTTTAATTTCTAACATTTCAAAGCTAATTCTGTTGCTAGCAGGGTTATCACTCGAATATTATGGGTTGCGAAAAAAAATTATCTTAGTACAATAGTTAGAGTTTTATAAAGTCCAATATACGACAAATTTAAACAAGAGAGAACGCTATAGTCGGGTTGGTGTCCCGACTATCTAATACCCGTCACTCAGCTAAAGGGAGTGCGAACGCTGTACTCGGGTTGGTGTCCCGACTATCTATTGGGGCTAAAGGGAGTGCGAGGGAGATAGATATATAAACAATTTTGATTGCGTATAACTTTTTAATGAATGGTCCGATTTGAAAAATGTCTTCTACATTTCGATAGGTATTAATAAACACTATAAAATGGCGTTTATATATTTTTAAAATCTTAAAAGATGTGGCCTCCAGACACATTTGAAAATCGTTTATGGCGATTGTGGGCGTTAGGGGGGCGTGGCACCTCGATGAAACAAACTTGCGCTGCGTAGGAAGCCCAAGAATATGTGTGTGAAATCTCAACCTTCTAGCTTTTATAGTTTCCGAGATCTCAGCGTTCATACAGACAGACAGACGGACAGACGGACAGACAGACAGACGGACAGACAGACGGACAGACGGACATGGCTAGATCGACTCGGCTAGTGATCCTGATCAAGAATATATATACTTTATGGGGTCGGAAACGCTTCCTTCTCCCTGTTACATACTTTTGCACGAATACAATATACCCTTTTACTCTACGAGTAACGGGTATAAAAAATACCCTCAGAATATGCATGTATTATAGACATCTGCATGACTGGAATCAAACAGGCTTTGAAATGATTCCATTCGAATAGAAGTGCTCAGCACACGATGACTTGAATGGATTGAATCTTGGTCCTTATAGAGTATGACAGCAAAGGCCTAGAGTTAAACGAGTGATAACGAAAAACAGAATGTCATATTTGAATAGGCTGAAATCATTCGAGTTATTCGATTCCTTTCGATTTTCTTATAAGACGTCATAAGGGCAAAATAGAAAATAAAATTTGTTTTGATATACATAATATGTATATGTAGAGTAGGGCGGGTCGATTTGTATGGGGCCGAAAAAAGTTATGAATCGTATAGGGGGAACGTAATCTTTAAAGGATTCTAAGGAACATTGCCGAACAAACTTGTGGTCTACAATGACGTTTGACCCCCCCCAAACGCGATTGAAAATTACTGGTTTTTTCGTGAAAAATATCATAGTAGCCAGCACAGACATATTACTGAATTTGAGAAAAAAATAGTGGTTTCAAATTCAGTAATACATCTGTGCTGGCTACTATGATATTTTTCACGAAAAAACCAGTAATTTTCAATCGCGTTTGGGGGGGGTCAAACGTCATTTTAGACCACAAGTTTGTTCGGCAATGTTGCTTAGAATCATTCCAAGAATACGTTCCCCCCATACGATTTTTGGGCTCCCAATTCGACCCACCCTAATGTAGAGCCCTGCATGGGTATACAAAATGGGTTATTTGGGTACCCAAACCAAATTTCAGGTCAAGTAGTTCGGTCTGTCATCGAAAACAGTTCAAGTAAGTCAGGCTTTTTTTTAATATTACCTACCCAACCTGACCCCAAAATTTTCAGGTCACTTGGGTTTGGGTAAAATTTTACCCATTTACCCAAATACCCAAACCCAAACTACCCAGGTCAAATGGGTTTCAAGTAGGTCAGTTGGGTTTTGGGGTTACCCAAACACTTTTTGCTAAGGCTAATAATTTCTATGAATTTTATAAAAAATATATTTATTAAACACGTCGATATTATGTGAGCAGCATTTTCATAACTCATCGCCTAGTCGCGAATTCGTGAGGTCCAGATGGTAATTTTTAATATATGTAAATAATTAAAAATTCGAGAATTAGTTACTTGCCTAGGTAAAATCTACTCAATTACTGGCTGCAACTTCTTGCATTGACCCAAAAGGTCATTAATATTTAATACTTAAAATTTTAAAATAAAGATTAACCTATCCTCGATGTTCAGAAGACGCAACATATTGTGAAATGTTAAGAAGGGAAGGACGTTCAATATCTTGCGCCCTCATTAAAATGTTTGTCCTGCCGATTTTCGAATCTTAGGAATGGCCTGTGGATTAGGGAGTCAATCTTTAAGGACCGGCTTTATGTCTTTTCCATGTCAGCTATTTCAAACCAACTGATTAAACACATTAAAACACATAATTGGTCAATTTTATTGTAAATTTATTTAACAAATTATAGTCATTTTTTTTGGAATATTGTTATTAAAAGCATAATAATTTATCAAATAATAATCAGTCTTTTTTTGTAATGTTGTTATGTAAAAACATAATTTCCTTGACCATACGATCGCTTTTAATCAATGCCGACCTTTTCATTTATAATACTTGAAAAAATATTCCACACATTACTTCGTCCGCGCTTTTTACTCATCGAGTACTGTCCCGATCTTATCTTATTACTTATCAAAGTAAATTCGTCTATCCGTTTGTCGCCAGAAGAAGCACTTGAGTCCTACATTTATCCATAAAAATTACGACCCTTATGTGCATATATCCCGTGGAATACTTACACTTGTGGATTCCTCCATTTTTTAAGTTGCTGCTCACTGAACGTACAAATATTTCGATTCAATATACAAATTTAATGTCATTGAAGTAGAAAGGGTTACTTGAAACCCAACCCGAACCGACCTTACCTATATTATTTTTTGACCTGACCTACTTGACCTGTTTTTGTTTTGGGTATTTGGGTTTGGGTAAAAATTTACCCATTTACCCAAATACCCAAACCCAAACGACCCAGGTCAAATGGGTTTCAAGTAGGTCAGTTGGGTTTAAGGTTTGAAAAACAAGTCAGGTTGCCTGTGCAGGGCTCTAAAACATATAATACATTTGTATGGGTCGACTTGGAAGTCAACAAATCGTAGGGGGGAACGTATTCTATGGACAATTCTAAGCAATATTGACAAACAAACTATACCTTGAAAATCACGTTTGACCCTCCGCATTTGGTATTTCACTTTAATTTTGAGAAAAATATCATAGAAAACGTTACTAATAACAGCATTAAAAAAATGCTTTAAAGAGAACCAAACATTTTTAACAAAGGGGAGAATTTAAAATTGACAAATATTTAACTACTATGATATTTTTCTCAAAAGTAAATCAAAATACCAGTATTTTTCTCTTGCAAATGCGGAGGGGCAAACGTGGTTTAAGGCATATAGTTTCTTGGGCAATATGTCTTAGAATGGTCCATTGATTATGTTCCGCCCAAACGGTTTATATCTTTTTTCGGGTCCATTCCAGTGTATAAAATTTAGGGCTGGTGTGATATTTTTCATCAAATACTGGGGTTTTTTCTTTTGAAAATGCGGAGGGTCAAACGTGGTATATAAGATATAGTTTTTTTTTGCAATATTGCTTAGAATTCTTCCAAGATTGCGCAATCTAGGAAGAATTCTTAGCAATATCGCAAAATAAACTTAATCTTAAAATCCGCATTTGAAAAAGAAAAAAACCCAGTATTTTTTGAAAAATATTACAGTAGCCCTAAATTTTCCATACTGGAATGGACCTGAAAAAAGTAAAAAATCGTTTGGGCGGAAAACAATCTCTGGGCATTTCTAAGCCATATTGCCCAAGAAACTATATGCCATAAACCACGTTTGACCCTCCGCATTTGCAAGAGAAAAATACTGGTATTTCGTTCTACTTTAGAGAAAAATATCATAGTAGTCGTAAAATATTTGTCAATTTTAAACTCTCCCCTTTGTTAAAAATGTTTTGTTCTCTTTAAAGCATTTTTTCAATACTGTTATTTTGTATATTAGTAACGGCTACTATATTTTTCTCAAAAATAAAGTGAAATACCAGTATTTTTATTTTGCAAATGCGGAGGGTCAAACGTGGTTTTAGGCATATAGTTTATTGGCCAATATGTCTTAGAATGGTCCATTGATTATGTTCCGCCCAAACCATTTATATCTTTTTTCGCGTCCATACAAATGTTCCAAAGTCAAGGCCACTGAGTTATTTTTCATCAAAAAACCAGTATTTTTCTCTTGCAAATGCGGAGGGTCAAATGTGGTTTCCAAGGCATAGTTTCTTTGGCAATGTTGCTTAGAATTGTCCAAATCGACCCACCCAAACATACATATATGTCTATCTTATTTTGTTATACAGAAATAAGTATTTTTGTCATTTTTTATTTTCGAAATTACCGAAACACATGCAAATATCCACGGAAATTAAAATATTAAAAAAAGAGCAAACAAAATTTGTTTTATGAACACCTCCCAGAACCAAAAGATCCGCATCTATCGCCACAGATAACATACATGCCATTTTCATAATTAAATCCTAAGAATTCGCGGACCAAGGAGGAGAAGCACAAAATAGTGTAGTAAAGAGTCAGAAAGTAATGGTCTTCCTTGGACCGCCACTTCTAAGTATTGCCATCCTGGAGTTTGTTAGATAAATAGATTGTGGTCCAAGGAAGACCATTCCTTTCTGCCTCTTCACTACATTATTCTGTGCTTCTCCTCCTTGGTCCGCGAATTCTTAGGATTTAAATATGAAAATGGCATGGTTGGTTTCTGTTGCGAACTAAAACTAAAGGTAGCTGTGTATTTAAAAAAAAAGACAAAAAGCCAAATATATCTGTATTTCAAAACAAATTTCATTTTCCATGTAATTGTGTTCTCATGTTCTCATTTAGTCGATTCGTTTTTCATCACCTTTTCTGGTTCGACTGAGTTTTACGTCAGCACACTTATTTATACAAGCAAGTTTCCCCACACATTCCAACTCATTCAACTCATTTTGAACATTGTCAATTCGAAAACGTATTTATTACTATTTATGCAGATTCTGCTTTAACACTTCGCTTAAGAATTTTTTTGCTCTTCCAAAGTCAAAAATGCGTTTTTCACATAAAAAATTTGACTTTGGGCTTAAAAAAAATATATTTAAAGTTAAAAAATAAAAAAAAAACGCTTCCCAGGGGCGGGATTTTTTTATGCAGAAAAATATGCGACAAATTTGAAAACAATCGGTTGAGCCGTTTAGAACTGGCGATGATCACGGACTTTCAAAACGTGGTTTCGAGAAAAACGCACTTAAAGATGCACTTACGTACCTAAAGTCTTAGAGGTACTAGTTTTAGCATGACTTTTAAAGTTTTTGTCCGATAGACTTAAAACTCTTTTTGTATAATCTTAAGATGTTATTCTACAAGAAATTTTTATACCCTTGCAGAGGGGATTATAATTTCAGTCAGATATTGTAACGCAGTGAAGGAGACGTTTCCGACCACATAAAGTATATATATTCTTGATCAGCACCAATAGCCGAGTCCATCTAGCCATGTCCGTCTGTCCGTCTGTCAGTTTCTATGCGAACTAGTCTCTCAGTTTTAAAGCTATCGCAATGAAACTTTCCCAAAAGTCTTCTTTCTATTGCAGGTAGTACATATGTCGGAGCGAGCCGGATCGGACCACTATATCTTAAGGCTCCCATACGAATAATCAAACAAATATAAGAAAATTCATTGTAACTTTGCAGGAAGTAGGCGTTTTGATTTCTGACAACTTAAAAAGGTATTTCTTTTATCTGCAAGGGCTGGCCGAAGCTAGCTTCCTTTCTTGTTTTTAATAGTTTCTTTTGTATTTATATCGCAAAATAACATTTTTCAAAGACACTAATTATACCCTTGCAGAGGGTAGTATAATTTAAGTCAGAAGTTTGCAGTGAACGCAGTGAAGGAGATGTTTCCAACTAAGTTAAGTATATATTAGGTTGTCAAAAAAGTCTAGCGGTATTTTCGCTAGTTGGCGCTGAAAGCGCGTAGTTCTTGTTTTATTCGTCGCATCTGGTCATAATATACCTTTTTGGAAAGCTCATTTCATTGATTGATTGTCTTTTCTTTTAAGTCGTTAGTGAGTTATAGCGTCGCAATCGTGGAGCAAAATACACTCATAGAAATTTGTACCCTAAATCGCCCTAAAAAACTGACTTTTCGCGCGTGGATTAAGAAAATTTTCTAAAAAATCCCTATGGAAATTTGGTTTAATTTAGGGTGATTTTTCTTGAATTGAGAAATATTTTCCTGTTTTTAGGGTGATTTGCCCTAAATTTAAGGTGTATTTTTCTAAAAGTAAGGGCGAATTTTCTGTTTTTAAAGGCAAATGCCCTAAAAATTAGACAAATTAAAAAAATCGTGTTTGAGCATGCTTAACTGAATTTGGGAAGCATGTATTTCAATCGTGTATATTCTGGGAACTGGGACTGCTTTAATTAAACAACACCGGCGGAGGACACACCGTTTCATGTTATTGTATTGGTGTGTAGCTATGTATATGGGAGCTGCGTTAAGGGGGGCCCGACCTATACAGCACAGCCGTTAGAATTGAAAAATCATGTTTGTAATCGAATAAGGGGAAATAAATATGAGGAGAAAAAACAACTTACTTTTGGTCACTGCGAGAATCGAACCCTCGACCTCTCGATTTAGAGTCTAACGTCCTACCGCTGCACCACAGACCCATCGCGCAAGGCGACGTACAAACTCTGCACACATCTTATTTTCTTGAGGTCTACGTTATAATTTGAGTAAAGGCAACTAAACCGTATATTTTTTTCCTGACGACTGTGACAATTAGGGCCGTTTTCTTGCTCGCAAACACAAAGTATGCTCTTAACTCAGAAATCCCATACGTTTTTAAAATTTGAATTAATTTAAAATTCGGACAAAAAAATGTCCTTAGTTTTATACCTTTAAAAAAAAAAATCAAGTTGAATCACACAGGGTTCGAACCCACAACCCCACGACCTTAGTCCCCATATAGCAAAGTTGAAAGCGCAAGTGATTAGACCGCTGGGCTACCGAATTTCACACTTTTGGAGTGATTTTTAGGGCAAATCGCCCTTGTATTTACACTCATAGAAATTTTCCGGTAAAATCATACATTTAGGGCGATTTTTCGTAGATCTAGGGCGGTTTTTCTATTTTTAAAGGTAATTGCCCTGAAAATAAGAAATGAGACCTTTAAACTAAAGGCAGTTTTTCGTAAATCTAGGGTGTTTTTTCTTATATTTAGGGTTTTTTTCTATTTTTAAAGGCGAATCGCCCTAAAAATAAAACCAAATTAAAGCAAAAACGAGGACGGAAGCTAACTTCGGCAAGCCGAAGTTTTAATACCCTTGCAGATTTCACGCAGAATGAAAAGCAAAGGAAACTTAATCTAAAATCCCAACCCTCTAGATCTTATAGCGAGTGTGGGCGTTAGAGTGGGCGTAACACATACGCATAACAAATTTGCGCTGAATAGAAAGCGAAGAAATCTAAATATAAAATCCTAAACATCTAGATCTTATAGCGAGTGTGGGCGCTGGAGTGCGCGTTGGAGTGGGCGTGGCACATACGCATAACAAACTTGCGCTGAATAGAAAGTAATGGAATCTAAATCTAAAAGTACAAGCCTCTAGCTCTTATAGCTTCCGAGATCACAGCGTTTTAAAAAAAAGTACAATTATGATGGTAAATAAAAAATTGGACAATTCCTTCAGGTTTTAAATGCATGGCCCATACACAACGCTTTTATGAGAATCGAGGAGGAGAGCACCTGTACCATCAAAAAAGTTCATGGTCAAAAACTATGAGAATCGAGGAGGACAGCGCTGTAGAGTTGGCGTGGCACATACGCATATCAAACTTGCGCTGAATGAAAAGCAAAGGAAGCTAAATCTAAAACGCCAATCCTGTAGCTCTTATAGCGAATGTGGGCGTTAGAGTGGGCGTGGCACATAAGCATGCGCTGAACAGAAAGCGAAGAAATCTAAAAGTAAAATCGCAAACATCTAGATCTTATAGCGAGTTTGGGCGCTGGAGTGGGCGTTGGAGTGGGCGTGGCACATACGCATAACAAACTTGCGCTGAATAGAAAGTAATGGAATCTAAATCTAAAAGTACAAGCCTCTAGCTCTTATAGCTTCCGAGATCACAGCGTTTTAAAACTAGATATAGACGTTCGATCGGCACGCGCTTTTACCCTGACCAAGGTGTGCATAAAATAATACGATTTGGAAAGATTGTTGTCAATAGCTTTTACACTGTGCGAAATATCTTGAATAATAATATATATATATAGCTTCCGAGATGGCACATACGCATAACAAACTTGCGCTGAATGAAAAGCAAAGGAAGCTAAATCTAAAACGCCAATCCTGTAGCTCTTATAGCGAATGTGGGCGTTAGAGTGGGCGTGGCACATAAGCATGCGCTGAATAGAAAGCGAAGAAATCTAAATCTAAAATCACAAACATCTAGATCTTATAGCGAGTTTGGGCGCTGGAGTGGGCGTTGGAGTGGGCGTGGCACATACGCATAACAAACTTGCGCTGAATAGAAAGTAATGGAATCTAAATCTAAAAGTACAAGCCTCTAGCTCTTATAGCTTCCGAGATCACAGCGTTTAAAAAAAAAGTACAATTATGATGGTAAAAAATTGGACAATTCCTTCAGGTTTTAAATGCATGGCCCATACACAACGCTTTTATGAGAATCGAGGAGGAGAGCGCCTGTACCATCAAAAAGTTCATGGTCAAAAACTATGAGAATCGAGGAGGACAGCGCTGACTATCGAAAAAAAGAAAACTTTGTGTAATAATATATATAAAAAAACTTAACTTAATAATATATAAAAAAAAAAGATTTCCTATATGTAACCAATTCAATTACTAAACGGCAGCTTTAGTATACAGTTGTCTGATTGGCAAGAACTATTACCCTGAGCAAGGTATACATAAATAAATTAGATTTGCATAGTTTCATGTCAATAGCTTTAGTCCTGCAAAAATGTCATGTAAAAATAGAAAAAAATGGATATTTTCACAGCTTTTAACTAGATATAGACGTTCGATCGGCACGCGCTTTTACCCTGACCAAGGTGTGCATAAAATAATACGATTTGGAAAGATTGTTGTCAATAGCTTTTACACTGTGCGAAATATCTTGAATAATAATATATATATATAGCTTCCGAGATGGCACATACGCATAACAAACTTGCGCTGAATGAAAAGCAAAGGAAGCTAAATCTAAAACGCCAATCCTGTAGCTCTTATAGCGAATGTGGGCGTTAGAGTGGGCGTGGCACATAAGCATGCGCTGAATAGAAAGCGAAGAAATCTAAATCTAAAATCACAAACATCTAGATCTTATAGCGAGTTTGGGCGCTGGAGTGGGCGTTGGAGTGGGCGTGGCACATACGCATAACAAACTTGCGCTGAATAGAAAGTAATGGAATCTAAATCTAAAAGTACAAGCCTCTAGCTCTTATAGCTTCCGAGATCACAGCGTTTAAAAAAAAAGTACAATTATGATGGTAAAAAATTGGACAATTCCTTCAGGTTTTAAATGCATGGCCCATACACAACGCTTTTATGAGAATCGAGGAGGAGAGCGCCTGTACCATCAAAAAAGTTCATGGTCAAAAACTATGAGAATCGAGGAGGACAGCGCTGACTATCGAAAAAAAGAAAACTTTGTGTAATAATATATATAAAAAAACTTAACTTAATAATATATAAAAAAAAGATTTCCTATATGTAACCAATTCAATTACTAAACGGCAGCTTTAGTATACAGTTGTCTGATTGGCAAGAACTATTACCCTGAGCAAGGTATACATAAATAAATTAGATTTGCATAGTTTCATGTCAATAGCTTTAGTCCTGCAAAAATGTCATGTAAAAATAGAAAAAAATGGATATTTTCACAGCTTTTAACTAGATATAGACGTTCGATCGGCACGCGCTTTTACCCTGACCAAGGTGTGCATAAAATAATACGATTTGGAAAGTTTTATGGGAATAGCTTATATTCTGCGCGAAATATCCTGAAAAAAGTCAAATGTTGACCGATTTCACCCTATTGTTCCTATGGGAGCTATAAGATATAGACGTCCGATCGGCACGCGCTTTTACCCTGATCAAGGTATGCGTAAAAGAATAAGATTCATGTCAAAAGCTCTTACACTGAGCGAAATATCTTCATTTTGTGAAAGCTATATCCGATTGTTCCTATGGGAGCTATAGGATATAGACGTCCGATCGGGTCGGTTTTCAAACTTGATCTGCGTACACATGTTTTAGGACGACTGTGAAAAATTTAAGTCGCTAGCTTTTAAACTGAGCTCGCAAACGGTATTGAAACAGACATACAGACGGACAGGCGGACAGACGGACAGACGGACAGACGGACAGACGGACAGACGGACAGACGGACAGACGGACATGGCTATATCGACTCCCCTATTGATCCTGATCAAGAATATATATACTTTATGGGGTCGGAAACGTCTCCTTCACTGCGTTACAAACTTCTGACCAAAATTATAATACCCTCTGCAAGGGTATAAAAAATCTATTAATTTTTCGGCGGTGGGGGGAAGGGGTTGATATTTCCTGGGAACTGGACTCAACACATACACACACACACACGGACATCGTTTCAGATAATTTATTTGTGGAATTGTCGCTTTATCGGACGATGCCGATGGGGGGGCAGGCAGGAGGCAGCAGACTCGTATAACCGCCGGTTATAACTGAAAAATCATCTTTGTAATCGAATTAATGAGATATATATAAGGAGAAAAAACAACTTACTTGAGAAAAACATTAGGTCACTACGAGGGATCGAACCCACGGCCTCTCGAGTTGGAGTCTAACGCTCTAGCGCTGCACCACAGTCCCATCGCGCTTAGCAACGTACAAACACTGTACACATCTTATTTTCTTGCGGTCTAAGTTAAAAACTTGTATTTTTTTGCTGATGGCTGTGATGTTTCTTCGCATGCTTAACATAAATTAGTCTTTAAACTCATAATTTTTACTTTTGGAGTCCACTCATAAAAATTCGCCCTAAAAAATAGGGCAAATTTGCCTTTTTGAAAAAACTAACCCTAAAAATTATTTTCCATGGCGATTTTTCGTATATTTAGGGCTAGCCACCCGTATAATAAGAAAATTTTTCGTAGTTTTAGGGCGATCTCGGTTTTAGGGCGACTTTTCTAGTATTTAGGTAAAAATTTCTATGAGTGTAGAGAAGGTCAAAACGAAGCAAATCGAAAAAAATCGCCCTAAATATTAGAAAAATATAAAAATTAACCCTAAAAAGATTTTTTTATGGTCACCTGCCTTGAATTTATGGCAAATTTGTCGTGAAAATAGAAAATTTTTCTCAGTTCAAGGGCGAAAATTTTCTTAGGGCGATTTTCTAAAATGTTGAAAATTATTTTTATGAGTGTAAAGAGAAAATACGGCATATTTTACAGTACTACTTCGATAAAGGCAAAAATGCATCTCAACCCGCCAATAAAATTTGTGCAGTTTATGGACACGATACAGTTTCCATTTCCACCGCACAACGATGGTTTCAACGTTTTCGTTCTGGTGCAGAGGTTGTCAAAGAAGGAAGGTCTGTAGTAGAAAATTGCGATAAAACCGGCATAGTAGTAGCCGTAGCATCGGTCAAGAGCTTGGCTTAAGTCATCAAGCCGTTATAAACCATTTGAAGAAGCTTTGAGTCACTTAAAAGCTCGATGTAAAAAAAGAAAAAAATAATATAATAAAAATACCGCAGGTCTTTTTTGACAACACAATATAAACAAGAAAGGAAGCTAACTTCGGTCAGCCGAAGTTTATACACCCTTACAGATCTTTCATATTAAGCTACTTTACGCGTTACTCGTCGAGTAAAAAGGGGACATTGTATTCGGGGAATAGGTAGAAGGAAGCGTTTCCGACCCCATAAAGAATATATATCCTTGATCAGGATCAGTAGCCGAGTCGATCTAGCCATGTCCGTCTGTCGTCTATCCGATTCTACACAAACTAATCTCTCAGTTTTGAAGCTATTGAGATGAAACTTTCCCAAAAGTCTTCTTTCTATTGGAGGTATTATACACAGAGAGAATTAAGCATGAACATTTGACTCAAACTGAGAATTTTAGTACTCAAAATATAACCAAATACAGAAATATTCACTTGTAGTGTTTGAGTTACAGATCGTTATTTACGGCTCTAGATCAATTAACATATTGACATGTACCGAACTCGTAAAGAATTAGATTTATTATATTATTATTCTTAAACACTCTGTGTATAAGTCGGAACCAGCCGGATCGGACAACTATATCTTATTGCTCCCATAGGAAAAATCTGAAAAAAATTGGATAGCAAATTATAGCTTCTTGGAAATGTCATTTTTAAAAAAAATTTCTTAATTTTGAATTAAATTATTTTTATGCCATATAAACGATCAAAAATTAAAAGGAAAATTAAAAGGAAAAAAATTAAAGTTTCGTTGATCTTTATTGTTTTTTCTTCTACACCTTCTTCTAAGATATCAGACTTTCAATCTAAATTTTACAAAAATCGAACCACTATATTTTATAGCTGTCACAGAAAGAACCGAAATTATTATTGTTATTTGTAATTTAAAATTAATGATCTTATTTATCTGATTAATGATATGCTCGCCGATCTTGTTAGTATTAAAACTAGTAACCTTCATTGCCGCGGAATCGTCTAATGTGTTCAAAGGTCATCCAGTACACTATTGAGGCAGGACCGACACGCAACCAATATGGAACAAACCCTTTGTAGAAGGCCAATAAGCCTTCCTCTCTTAGTCTATTCAAGCAATCCAGGGAGCCCCTATAATGAACACCGCGACCCTTTTTATCAGTAGGCTGATTCATGATGCGAGACTTGACAACATCCGCTGGTAAACTTAGGACGGCGTCCGCTAATCCAGCGGTCATGGCGGCCAGAAACTGGACTTCTCTGTTGTCTCCCATATTGAACTTGGCAATCAGCAACCGCTTGCACAAATCGTAGCAGCTGACGTCGCCTTAATGATAAATTATACATTTTAGTTTAAAATTCTGTTTTAAATTAAAGTGTAAATGTTTGTAATGTAATTGTAAAGTGTAAATTCTAAAAGATGGCCTTGAAAGGTACAACAAGTTAAAAATGTAGACACAAAAATGTAAATAAAACATAGCATTTGGTATTAAAATACAATAAGTATTTTTCACGACATTTTGAAGCCTATCTCCCGATAGCTGCACATTTTCTATACACCGAGAAAAAAAACCGTTCTCAACGTTCTTATTTTCAGTATTTCCGTGCTCAAAAGTGAGCCAAGAACGATTTTACTAAAATCAAGAACGAGTATTCTTGATTTGAGACTACTTTTTTGAAAATAAGTATTCTCGATTTCAGTAAAAGTCTTCTTGGTTTCAAGAAGAAAAATTCTCGGATTCAAGCATGGGCGTACTCGTTTTCAAGAATAGGCGTTCTTGGTTCCAAGAGTAAATCGTTCTCGGTTTTAATAATGTCTCTCTTACCAAGAAGAAAGTATTCTTGGTTTCAAGAAGAAAAATTCTCGGATTCAAGCATAGGCGCTCTTGATTTCAAGAGTAGGCGTTCTCGTTTTCAAGATTAGGCGCTCTCGATTTTAGTAAAATAGTCCCTACCGAGACGAAACTCCCCTTGATTTCAAGAGCGATGCTTCTTGATTTCATTATAAAGTGTGCTTGATTTCAAGAATACGTTCTTCTCGATTTCAATAATGTTCCACTCTTGATCCCAAAAGGAATTTAAATTAAAAATTTGTATATCTACTTTCTTTATATTTTATTCTTTTTTATTTATTATTATAGATATTACATAATTACAAATTACCTATACCTAACCATATTTAAGTCTATCAGCAGTCTTATCATTACTCAGTAAGTATGAATGTACACAGAGAGAATTCTGACGTTCTGAAATTGAGTATTTGTATTCTCATTTTCAGGACAAATTTTTGGAAAAAACTTATATTGAGTACAAATTAAACTAACTTTAAGAAAAAAAACTTGAATTGATCACAAAAATCTTAATTTTAGGAAACAAGTTCTTCAATTTCCAACTTGAGTACAAATATTTTCATAATGAGTATGACATTACTCACAGGAACCTTCTAAAAGGCTGGCCTAGGGAGTAAATGACTCTTGCCATCAAATATTTGATAGCTAATGTCGTCTGGGTCGTGAGTTCAATCCCCATTCCGGTAAACACAAATATTTTTTTTTTGTTATTCTGTTTTTTTTTTATTTTTATTAATTTTATTGGATTTTAAACATAAAATGGAATTGAGCTGATTATAGTCCTATTCCATTTAATGTTTAAAATCCAATTAATTGCAAGCATTACATGTGATGCATGTGATGCTTGTTTGGCTCAGCCGGTTAGTGCGCGCGTGCACGAACACAAGGGTCTGGGGTTCGAGTGACGGAGAAGGCGACTTGGGTCGAACAAAAAGTAAGTTTGTTTTATTTATAACAGTTTAATATTCACATAATTATGAAACTGTTAACATTTACTGTAAAGCCCTTAAAATAAAGTTTAGGTAAGAAAGGAAGTTCTCCAGGTTGAGAATTGTTTTCTCAATTTAATCATTTTGCAATACTCAGTTTGAGAAAAGGCAATACTCGTTTTTAAAGTATTAACCAAATAATTTCCTAAAATGAGTGCAGTTTGTACTCATTTTGAGTAAAAATGTACTAAATAAATAGAAAATGTACTTAATTTGAGTAAAAAAAATTTGACAAATTTGTACTGATAGTTAGTATTTTGTACTCAGAATGAGTATTTCTGTTCATGCTTAATTTTCAAGTACAAAAATACTCAATTTAAGTACAAATTACTTAAATAATTCTCTCTGTGTATGGGTGCGGTACAAATTGTACAATTGACGGAAGCGCCTCCTTTATTTCTTCCTTGTCAATAAACTCTAGTCATTCATAATTCACTCCAGCGCCTAAAAATATGGTTAAAGTAATTTTTCATATTATTTTTTAAAACAGGACCTTCTAAAATTCTAGCACACGATTTTACGGCCTTAAAAATTACATAAGAGAAAATGCACACGAATACATAAAAACTTAGCACGTGCTATGCGAATTTTCACACACCCTGCAAGCATTTTCTATCGCGGAAGTAACTATTAAGTGACGTCTAGAAGATGAAAACGATCGTCCGCGATATCGCATTCGGATCGCCGAAGTCTCCCCCGTCGGGAAGAACTGTTCCACTACGGCGACACTTCCCGAAGTCACTTCTGAGTGACTTCCAGAAGTGTCGCGGAAGGCACTTCCAGAAGTGACTTCGGCGACACTTCGGGAAGTGTATAATACAATAATACAAAAAAATTATTATAACGCCAACTTTCTAAAATTCAGTGCAAACACTTTTTTTGAGCATTTCAATAAGTTTTTTTGTATCGTTTTATATTTAAAATAGTTTTATTTTGAATATTTTTTGTAGAAAAATTAAACATACAAATAAGATACAAAATTTAAAAAATTAAATGCAATTAAATTTATTCACAGTTAATTTAAAAATATAAATAAATATTTAATGATACAAGTATTACTTACCTGCATCCTGGCTGTAAGTCATATTTTACTTAGGAAACTAAACGAATGGAAAAGTAGCAAAAGAGTTTTGTGTGTTTTTAAGCATTATTGCTTTGCTTTTTATATCGTTAAGGGTTAATCTAATAATTTCGTTAGCTACAATCTCATTTACAGCCTTTGTTGGGAGAGACATTTTAATATGTTATTAAATTAATAAACCCAAAGCAGTAATTTGTAAACGCACAAATTTGACATTTGTCTGTCTGTCTGTCTGTCTGTCTGTCTGTCTGTCTGTCTGTCTGTCTGTCTGTCTGTCTGTCTGTCTGTCTGTCTGTCTGTCTGTCTGTCTGTCTGTCTGTCTGTCTGTCTGTCTGTCTGTCTGTCTGTCTGTCTGTCTGTCTGTCTGTCTGTCTGTCTGTCTGTCTGTCTGTCTGTCTGTCTGTCTGTCTGTCTGTCTGTCTGTCTGTCTGTCTGTCTGTCTGTCTGTCTGTCTGTCTGTCTGTCTGTCTGTCTGTCTGTCTGTCTGTCTGTCTGTCTGTCTGTCTGTCTGTCTGTCTGTCTGTCTGTCTGTCTGTCTGTCTGTCTGTCTGTCTGTCTGTCTGTCTGTCTGTCTGTCTGTCTGTCTGTCTGTCTGTCTGTCTGTCTGTCTGTCTGTCTGTCTGTCTGTCTGTCTGTCTGTCTGTCTGTCTGTCTGTCTGTCTGTCTGTCTGTCTGTCTGTCTGTCTGTCTGTCTGTCTGTCTGTCTGTCTGTCTGTCTGTCTGTCTGTCTGTCTGTCTGTCTGTCTGTCTGTCTGTCTGTCTGTCTGTCTGTCTGTCTGTCTGTCTGTGTTGTCCGATCCGGCTGTTTCCGACAAACATAATACCTGCAATAGAACGAAGGCTAATACTGAGAGACTACCTTGCATAGAAACGGCGGACATACGGACATGGCTAGATCGAATCGTATTGTGATGCTGATCAAGAATGTATATGCTTTATGCGCTCGGAAACTTGACTGCCTTGCAAACTTCTGACTGAAATAATAATACCCTTGAAAGGGTATAATTAATATTTTTTGAACCCGAAGGGTAAAATTTGTATTTCTGCAGTTCATAATTTAATGGCTCACCTATAGTGACAAGTGCAGAACGCCAAGTATTTGGAACAGTCCCTCTCCAAAGTCCAACTGTGCCACCTTTTCTGTAAATGTAAGTCAGGGCCTGAAAGACACTGTGGATTTGTGGAGGCTCGCCCCTCAGGCGCCGCTGACCCTCCATTTGCATTTGGATCTTAATCAGCTCTGTGGGATTGGTGAGTACGCTGGCGGTGGCGCCAGCCGCAACACCACTGATGAAGGAGCCTAAGAAGGACAGCTGAGGCTTTCCGTCTTTGTCGAGCACGATCATCTTTTCGCGTATATAGTCGTAGGTCAACATTTTGATACCGCTGAAAAGTGAGTGTCGGAATACCATGGCGGATATGCCACCGTAGAGCTTCAAAAGACCCTCTTCTCTGATTATTCCCATGGCTGTGGCCAGCAGACCTCGGTATTTAACGCTCAGCCCTGCCCTGCTGGCTATCTCGCCCTGGATCTGCATTCGCGTCTTGCACACGTCAAAAGGATAGCCAACGATCTCGGCGGTGCAGGCCGAGGCGAATGCTGTGAGGTACATTTCGACCGGGGGAGTCTTCTTGTTGGTCACCAGGTACTCCAATTGTGTTCCTTCTTTTTCCGCCGAACTCTCGCAATCTGCTGCTATATAATTGGATTTAACGCTTTTACCCATTTAAGTGAAATATCTTTACAGTTTATTTTGTGCATTAGAAAATATAAAATACCTAACGCAAAATACTTCATAACAAGACAAGAAAATCATTTCATTTTTGTGGGCAAAATTGGTTTAAAAAGAAATCATTTGTGTAAAAATAACCAATTGCTTAAACTTTGTTTTAGTTTAGTTACTCGTAAAGTAAAAGGGTATATTGTATTCGTGCAAAAATATGTAAAAGGTAGAAGCATATACCATGTCCGTCTAACGATTTTTTTCGTGTGTTTGGCGACCACATCTTTAAAGATTTCGAAAAAGTACAATTTGGTTGTTCTTATTAATACCTATCAAATCGGACCATTCACTTCGAAGTTATGAGCAAATAATGGAATTCAAGCAGTGCAAGCAGTTGCTTTTCTGCATGCATATATCCGTCTCCCTTGCACTCTAGTTAGCTGAGTAACGGGTATTTGATAGTCGGGGCACCCGACTATAGCGTTCTCTCTTGTTGTATATTAAACCAAATAAAAACAACTTAACAAGGTAAACAAGAGAGATAAAAATTCCAAATAAATGTAGTCGTCTCCTCTTATCGTGTCGACAATGTATTTACAGTAATATTAATAAGAAGTCCCGTAATTTGTTCGTGAGGCAATTTTTTCTAAAAAGGTGGTGCCCAAATTAGCAAATTTATTCAATTTATTTGTGTTTCAGCAGTGCCAGAGTGAAGATGTGTTGAAAATAAAATCAAATAAATATATACACGTATAATTGAGATCTTCATCAACAGTTTTTGGTACTTATCGTTTTTTTATTTTGCGCCGTTTGAGAGTGACAACGTTTTTACTCCAAGTGTACCTTGCAGGGTATTGTGACGAACATTTTATATTGTATGGTGACAAATTTTTTTTATTCAAGAATTTTAATTCTTATCGTTGATTTTGTGTAGAAAACTATAATATTACCAGATAACATTAAATGCTGCAGTGTTGTTGTAGTTATACCCGTTACTCGTAGAGTAAAAGGGTATATTGTATTCGTGCAAAAGTATAGAAGGAAGCGTTTCCGTCCCTATAAAGTATATATATTCTTGATCAGGGTCACTAGCCGAGTCGATATAGCCATGTCCGTCTGTCTGTCTGTCCGTATGAACGCTGAAATCTCGGAAACTACAAAAGCTAGAAGGTTGAGATTTCCCACACATATTCTTGGGCTTCCTACGCAGCGCAAGTTTATTTCAAAAAGGTGCCACGCCCCCTCTAAACGTGCCCCCCTCTAATCGCCCACTAACGATTTTAAAATGTGTCTGGCGCCCACACCTTTAAAGATTTCCGAGAAGTATAAATGCAATTTTGTTGTGTATATTTATACCTATCGAAATATAGAAGACATTTTTCAAATCGGACCATTCATTAAAAAGTTATTCGCAATCAAAAAAATGTTATATATCCAACTCCCTCGCACTCCCTTTAGCTGAGTGACGGGTATTAGATAGTCGGGACACAAACCCGACTATAGCGTTCTCTCTTGTTTTGTATTGTTTTTAGTTGTGCTGTCAGTTGGAAAGGATGGATCACGCCAAAGGCTGTGGGATTTAACTCCGATGGAATTTCGAATCGTACTTTTACAAAAATATGCTCAGTAGACGTAAGCAACTTTCTGCTTTTACACTTTTAAAAAATATTGATTCTTGGGAAAGTTACATTAAAAAACAAATCGTTCGTCACATTACCGTACAACTTTTAAAAGTGCAAAAAAAGTATGGTTCACGCCATACTTTCTGCTTTTACACTGTTAAAAAATATTGATTTTTTGAAAAGTTACATTAAAAAATCGAATCGTTCGTCACCTTACCCTACACTCCCCTATATACTTTACATACTGTTTTATACTTTTGCACGAATATACCCAATATACCCTTTTACTCTACGATTAACGGGTATAAAAATACCATATTGATGACCAGTTTTGGTATTTTTTTCTCTGTGTTCTAAATGTTACTTACTTTTCCCCGGTTACAAAATACCCGTTACTACCCAGCAGGAAAGTGAGAAGTTGGTTTTTGTGTTCTTGAAATCCCGTTTCCTTTTTGCAGGCGGCGGTGTGGGGATAGATAATTTCTGAGCGTTAAATGCGGGTGGGTTTCTGAGTAGCATCAATATCAGGCCACTTATGCGCTGTGTGATTTCTGTGGCACTACGATTATAATATTTTTTAACAAAAAATCACCAAATTATAATATTTAAAAATCCTATGATTTACACAAAAAAAACACATTTATCTTTAATTTTTAGTAATTTTAAAATTCGTAGAAAAAATATTAATAATTTTTAATCAAATAAATTAAACTAAATACTATAATCATAATATGTATTGATGATTTTAATTTATTTTACTCACAATGTTTACAAATAATAATAAGAAGAAATGTGGGTAAAGTGGTAAGACGATTAAAAAATTTGATCACATTTATCAAGGATTGCCATAAAATTACAAAGAAAACAAGAGAGAACGCTATAGTCGGGTTGGTGTCCCGACTATCTAATACCCGTCACTCAGCTAAAGGGAGTGTGAACGCTGTACTCGGGTTGGTGTTCCGACTATCTATTGGGGCTAAAGGGAGTGCGAGGGAGATAGATATATAAACAATTTTGATTGCGTATAACTTTTTAATGAATGGTCCGATTTGAAAAATTTCTTCTACATTTCGATAGGTATTGATAAACACAATAAAACTGCATTTTTACTTTTCCGAAATATTGAAATTTTTAAAATCGTATATAAGCGATTGTGGGCGTTAGAGGGGGCGTGGCACCTTTTTGAAACAAACTTGCGCTGCGTAGGAACTCCTAGAATCTGTATGCAAAATGCCAATCTTCTAGCTTTTATAGTTTCCGAGATCTCAGCGTTCATACGGACAGACGGACAGACAGACAGACAGACGGACAGACGGACAGACGGACATGGCTAGATCGACTCGGCTAGTGATCCTGATCAAGAATATATATACTTTATGGGGTCGGAAACGATTCCTTCTAGCTGTTACATACTTTTTGCATATTGTATTCGTGTATTCGTTTTGTATTCGTTTCCGACCCCATAAAGTATAATTTTTCAAATCGGACCATTCGTTAAAAAGTTATGCGTGTTCAAAGTTTCAATCTCCATCTCCCTCGCACTCCCTTTACCTGAGTAACGGGTATCTGATTGTCGGGGCACCCGACTATAGCGTTCTCTCTTGTTGTTTTTTATATTTTTAAACATTTTCTGTGAAATAAAATAATTTGATCGTCAGATCGTGGCAGGTGTGACCCTAACTTACAACGAAATTAACACCAAATTTATCTGCATTTTGCATTTTGGTATTATCAAGTATATGATGCAGGGTCACATCATTTTACATTTCGTCCAAAAAAGTGAAAAAAGTGAAAAATAGTTCGGTTAATTCTAAAAAACAAGAAAAAGGTAAGTGATAACATAAATGTTGTTGCTTAATAATCTTTATTTCAGCGTTACAGAGGTTAGTACCACAGATATTTTCGCCATTAATAACTATAAGCCTCCAGATGCTATCTTTAACACAAACTCTGCATTTCAGTGTCACTTGAAATGTTTTTAATCTTCACCAGTGGTAAATGGTGTGCGGTGTTCATTAAATGGTTGTATGACTAGTACTTCAGTACTAACTTAGTAGTTTAACTTAATCTAAATATTACATTTATTTCAGCCAGGCCGATTGAGACTTCTTGGGACAAGAACTGTTGCGCTTGCATTTCCCGTGTGTGATTTTTATACCCGTTACTCGTAGAGTAAAAGGGAATACACGAATACAATATCGTGCAAAAGTATGTAACAGGGAGAAGGAAGCGTTTCCGACCCCATAAAGTATATGTATTCTAGCCATGTCTGTCTGTCCGTCTGTCCGTCTGTCTGTCTGTCCGTCTGTCTGTCTGTATGAACGCTGAGATCTCGGAAACTATAAAAGCTAAAAGATTGGCATTTTGCATGCAGATTCTAGGAGTTCCTACGCAGCGCAAGTTTGTTTCAAAAAGGTGCCACGCCCCCTCTAACGCCCACAATCGCTTATATACGATTTTAAAAATTTCAATATTTCGGAAAAGTAAAAATGCAGTTTTATTGTGTTTATCGAAATGTAGAAGAAATTTTTCAAATCGGACCATTCGTTAAAAAGTTATGCGTGTTCAAAGTTTCTATCTCCATCTCCGTCGCACTCCCTTTACCTGAGTAACGGGTATCTGATTGTCGGGGCACCCGACTATAGCGTTCTCTCTTGTTTTTTTTCATAATTCCCATCCCCGACGTTAAACATCTGATCAGAGGGTAAATTAACGGACATGGCAAACTAGGCATAATTTCTGGAGAGATCCCTTAATTTTGTATGGAGATGTAATAATGGTAATTACTCTTATTATTATTCCTGGTCTTAAATTCATATCTTCATTATTTTTGATATTTTCAGAAGACAGGCTTACAAGACATGGATACCTAAGAGCTGCGTTCGGCCAAGCAAAAACCGGGAGTGCTTCAGGCATTAACAATTTTTAATTCCAATGCTTCGATTGTAAATATTATTAATAAATACACATACAACAAGAGAGAACGCTATAGTCGGGTGCCCCGACAATCAGATACCCGTTACTCAGGTAAAGGGAGTGCGAGGGAGATGGAGATAGAAACTTTGAACACGCATAACTTTTTAACGAATGGTCCGATTTGAAAAATTTCTTCTACATTTCGATAGGTATTGATAAACACAATAAAACTGCATTTTTACTTTTCCGAAATATTGAAATTTTTAAAATCGTATATAAGCGATTGTGGGCGTTAGAGGAGGCGTGGCACCCTTTTGAAACAAACTTGCGCTGCGTAGGAACTCCAAGAATCTTCATGCCAAATACCAATCTTCTAGCTTTTATAGTTTCCGAGATCTCAGCGTTCATACGGACAGACGGACAGACAGACAGACAGACAGACAGACAGACGGACAGACGGACAGACGGACATGGCTAGATCGACTCGGCTAGTGATCCTGATCAAGAATATATATACTTTATGGGGTCGGAAACGCTTCCTTCTCCCTGTTACATACTTTTGCACGAATACAATATACCCTTTTACTCTACGAGTAACGAGTATAAATATTACATAAAAAAAGTTTTTTTTTATTGTGGGAAATCAGATACTGCAAAGTATTGGAAAACCAAAACTGGGAGGGTGTGGAAAAGCAGATATTGCAAATAGAGGAAAACCATAACTGAGCACGTGTGCAAAATCTATAATGCGGGGAGTCAAAAAACCAGTGGATTTTGTCCTGCATTGTTCTGCCAGAGATCCAGATAGAAACCTCATTTCCCCCTTACTTTTTGTGTCACCCCCGTGTATTTTGAAACCAGAGATGGAAGAAATGTAAGGGGTGAATGAGGTTTAGTCCCTTCCGCTTATATGGAGAAACCTGATGAAAGTATGTTATTTTCCAGAGGAATTTTCCCGGTGGGTGTGTGTATTTTGTAGCTGTGAGAGTAACTACTTAATTGGTAAAATGTACAATTCGATGGTTGGTTCGATATTGCTCTATTTTACCAATCGATTTTTTTGTCTGTAGATGATTTAAATTGATTTATTGACTGTTAAAAGACTTATACAATACAACACCAATATAAGGTGTCTGCGGTCAAAATCCAACTTGACCTTCCCACTGGCGCAGTTGCTCGACGGACAACCAAAACAGGACGGAGAAGGGTCCGAGGCGAAACCAGGTGGGCATCAGGCCCTTGTACAAAGTCAGGGCGCCCTCTTCCTTAACCAGCTTTTTGACGCACTCCATGGAATTCTTGTAATACAGGTTCCTACCACTTTCGTCCACCGGCTGATTCATCATCCGCGACTTGATCACGTCTGCCGGAGTGCTGAGCACGGAAGCCATAAACCCTGCGCACATGGAGGAAAGGAAGCGCAGCCCCAGGCCTTCTTCAAGGTTCAACATGCGCTTAAAGGTGCGCTTGCTGATGTCGTAGCTTCCCACGTCTCCGGTCGTCATCAGGCAGGCCCGCATACAGCTGGGCCCCACGCCCTTCCACATGCTGGGCAGACCGCCGTGTCTGTAGATGTCGATGAAGGACTGCACCATGCTGCTCACGCGCGCTTCGTAGCCCAGCTGTCGGCGACGGCCCTCTGTCTGCATACGCACCTTCACAATGTCGAATGGATTGGCCAGCGCCTGGGCTATGCAGCCTGCCGCGAAGCTGCACCCCAGAGACCAGTGGATCTTGAGGATCTCTTCGTTTCGCTCGTTCACGTAGAGAAACGGGCGCCGAAAGACGTCGTACAGAACAACGCGCAACGAGTTGAAGATCAGATTCCGGGTGACCATCGCCGAGAAGCCAGCGTAGAGCGACCTTAAGCCCTCCACCTTGATCATGTTACTGAATGTTGGCCGGAACGTGGGCATTCTTGCCCCCTGCTTTTTGGCCTGCTCGCCATCGACCTGCATCCGGGTCTTGGCTACGTCCAGCGGAAACACACACGCCTCGGCCAGGTTGGCTGCAATGAAGGTGTTGACGTACAGTTGGAAGAGGTTGTGAGCCGTCAGAGGCTCCACAATGTTTGTTGGCGGAAAGCGCGGCACTTTCTCGTTGTATAAGGACCGCAGGTGCCAGTAGTCGCGCTCGCCTTTGTCCATTATACACTCGGAATTTGGACAGTAAATCGAATGGTTTGCAATACATTCATATGTTCAATAGGCTACAATTTTAAACGTCACATTCGCAGAAAATAGAATAAATATCAACAGGCTGCTTCTTTAGGATTTTGGCGTCATTAGGCAATTGAATGGTAGCCCACACACAAAAAAAAACTTGGTAAAATCAACTGTAATAATTGTCAAACTGGCCCCAACCAGCAAAATTGTCAATTCTACTAACTAAATAGTTATTCCACAACAACAAAATACACACAATTAGCAAAGACACACACCCAAAGCAAAAACAAAATACACGTAACTATTTTAATAGTTACGTAACTATCTTTGTTGGTCAATTTTACCAAGCAAATTTTTTTGTGTGCAGTCGGAGTTTGAGGAATTTGGTGCTTGATTCCACAATAAATTCCTATACAAAGTTTCTGGGGGTTTGCATTAGGTGGACTTTTTAGTATAATCAGAAAAAAAAATCGCCCTGAATTTTAGAAAATCGCCATACTTTTTAAGCCAAAGGCAGCTAGCCTTGACTTTTAGAAAAAAAAATTCTAAAAAACAAAAAAAAATTTCTTAAATTCTAAAGTTCAATAAGAAGAAGAAAATAAAAATCGGGGAATCGGGAATTATGCCCGGTTACTCCCCTCTGACGGTGTTTGTTGGTTCCCGTTTCGCAACTTATGTTTCTAAACACATGGATGACGTCACGATGTACGTACTTAAAACACCTTTAGTTTCATATTATAACTGAAATAATAACTGAAATTATTATATTACTTACAAATGATAAATATAAAAATCAAAAAACTTACCATCTTGAGAAAAACATCTTGGTCGCTCGTGGGAATCGAACCCCTTACCTCACAGTTTGCAGTCAAACACTCTACTACTTAGCTGCGCCAGGGAAGCATCACGTGAGGCGCTGTACAAAGTACATTCATATTTTGTTCTCTTGGGTTCAAGGTTCTATCAGTTTTTTACACTCCTGTTAAATAAACAGGTTATATAAAAAATATTCTGGGGACATATGGCATATCAACAGAAAGGTATTAAAGCGTAGATTATATACATATATATAAATTTTAAACCAATGCACCCCACAGCTCAAGAGTTATTTCAATTCAATCTTTATTTTCAATTTTTATTATAAAAGTTGACAAATTAGTCTTATTTGTTGATTTTTATAATAAAAATTGAAGCGTAAGAGTTATTTGTCAACTTTTATAATAAAAATTGGAAAATAAGAGTTATATGTCAATTTTTTTGAATAGGTTAACTCTTATTTACGATCCCTGGTTTATACTCTTGTTTAGCCATTTATGTGTGTGTTAGATTACCTAAATCTTAGTTTGTATTAAAATATACATATTATTGAGTTAAAACAAATAAAAAAACGCAAAAAATTTCCGCATCGACGTGGGATTGAACACACACTTCCGAATATAAGCGCACAAAACAAATAATCCCCTCGCTTTAAACCCCTAGGCTACCGATTGTGACGATTTTCTAAGATGTAAGGCGATTTTTTCTGAGTTTCAAAGAAAATTTTCTGAAAAACAGAAAATTTTTCTAAAGGTGGATAACGAGAGGAGCTGATCTAATCAGGGTAAATTTTTCTTATTTTTTAGAAAAATATTTCTGAAAAATATAACATTTTTCTGAATTTCAAGGCGATTGTCAAAGTATGGCGATTTTGTAAAATTCAGGGCGATTTTTTTTCTGAGTGTAGGATTTTAGGGGGGAATTCGTTCTCTGCTCGTTTATATAATAAATTCCATAAAAAAATGCGAAGCCTAAATTCCTGTCACTGGAAAAGCGCTAAAATTATCAACTTTTAGTTCTGAAAGTGCTCAGTATAAATGCGCAAAAAACAGCCCACGTTAAGTAAACTTACGTATGCAACTTTGCGGGACATCTTAATACGAACACGGGAGAGCAGCAATAGTGCTTTCCCTTTCTTACACGTTGCGCTGTTGTTGCTTGATGCAAAGTTGCCAAACTAAAATCGTTGTCTTTACTAGTAGGTCTTGCAAATACAAAAATTTTATTTTACCACTTCGTGAAGAATTGATGAAGCAGTATGAGGATAATTTTTTTATTCGGAAACCGCGTGTATTCCGGCGTACAGAATTTTTTTTAATTTAAATTCTCTTAAAAAATACTTAATTTTAAAATTAAAAATTTTTAAAAATATTTTTCTGATAGATATTAAGATGTCCCGCAAAGTTGCATACCAAATATTAAAATAACTAAAACGAGTCTCAAGTGCTGCATAACTGAAAAATCGGAGCTAATTTACAAAAATATTTTTTAAAAATAAACGGTAAGTGTTAAAAAAAAAAAATAAAAACCGATCCTTATATTTCAATTCTCTATCGAAAAAAAAAGTTTCGATTGATTCTGAGATTTGACCAAAATTGGAATGAGCCAGTAGTGTATATATAGTCGTTCGTCACTACGTGAACTGGCGTGGACTCCACAGAACTGAAAGCGAAATTTGCGTAATAAACTTTAAAGTCATTATTACGCACAGCCTTAAACTGATTATGGATTGAGGGTAGTTTACATACAAACATTAAACATATGGGCACTTCCATATTGTCGCTCGGGACATTTGCACACCTTTAAAGTTGAAAAAAAATTGGAAAAAAATGGATTTTAATTTTAATAATGGGCTTTCCTTTTCACTCTTCCCAAGCTCTATTTTGTGTAAAAATCTTCATTTTGTACTACATTTAGTTTTTAAGTTATCGTTAAAAAACTGCCGTATTCGCTCGGGACAAAAATAGAAGTGGATTTCGGGGATGTTCATTCAACAACAGAATTTAGCGAATTCTGATGGAATATTTGAATACGATTTTTTTTAGAATGGTGTCGGAACAAGTCGTTGTGAAATGGTTTTGGTTTCACTCAAAAACTGTTTGCCGTTTTTTTTTATGCAGTTTTAACCACATTCGCTCGGGACATGTCGCTCGGGACATTTTTTCTGAGCGTTTTGTAAAGTGTATTTCTTTACCTCTATCCCTCAATTAGTGACTGTTTTGCTTTTAACTTAATAGTTTAACATGTAAATGAAGCATTCAGTACAGAAAGATGTCACATACTAGCATTCCTAATGGATAAATTAACAACTGAAGACAGGTCCAAATATATATTGGTGGGGCTTGTCATAAAAATAATCAAACTATACTCCAAAGTTTTAGTTAAGCTCAGGATCAAACTAAACTCATAAAAAAAAATCGAAGAATTTCCTTAAAATCTAGAAAATTCTTTCTTGAATTTTTGCCAAAGGCGACCTCGCCTTTGTTTTAAGAAATGTTTTTTTTGAAAAGCACCATTAAAACAAGAAAAAATATTTCTTGAAACAAGAAATTAAATTTCTTAAAACAAGAAATGGTTTTTTAGAAAGCCACCATTAAAACAAGAAAAAATATTTCTGGAAACAAGAAAGGCGATTCTTGCTTCAAAGGTGGCTTCTTTCTTGTTTCAAGAAATTAAATTTCTTAAAACAAGAAATGGTTTTTTAGAAAGGCACCTTTTAAACAAGAAAAAATATTTCTTAAAACAAGAAAAGCAATTCTTGATTTAAGAAATAATATTTCTTGATAGGATGTTTTACAAACCCTCAAAGTAAAATGTAACTTAGTTTTTTTTATATTATATTTTATTACATTTCAAACATTTAACACTTAACATTTAAACATTTTTAAATAACACACTTTTGACTTAAGAAAACATTTATTTTTAAGCATACGAGTTATTATTGGTGGTGAATTTAATTCACATAATTTAATATTGTATAACACAAGGTCTGTTGAACTTCATATGACATAAGGTGATTTCAAAACTCAGTATGTAGTTGCAGGTATCAAAAACCATTTTCTTCGCCTTCCCACATCTGTAAATATATCAAATATTTCGTTTAAGATAAACAACATTTTTTTAAACAATAATAGCCAAAATACAATCACGTTGGTCAAAAGACAGAGAGAGGAGCAAGGCAGGTAGAACACAAGGATGGAAGGGTTGAAAATCGAATTTCAGAGAGAGAGAACCGTGAGAGACACGTACATACATTCATATTTACAAACAGGCCTTTGAGCGAAGGGAGCCCGAATGTAAGCAGGTCAGATCATGGTACAATTTGAAGTAGAAGAAGAGAGAAAAGTCGCGACGCTTCGGTCGAGAGAGCGAGAGACAGGAGCAGAATATGAAAGGGTTGAAAATCGGGTTTCAGATCGGGTGAACCGCCTAGGTATGTCAATATTTTTCTTTTTGATATACTCTTACCTTAGAAGGTTTTAAAACAAAATTACAGCTTCGCCAAACAAATTATTTGGCTAATGCAACTGAAGGTATTTTGGCGATTCATCTGTAATTTTTCATTCTGAAAAATAAATATTACTCGCAAGGTGAAGTTATTATAGAACTGTACACCAACATATTTTTGTACAAATGTATGTATGTACGTAGCTTTTAGCTAAAAAAAACAATTCAACTAAATTTGTATAAACTTGGTTAAGAGATTTCGAGTTTTTCCTTTAATTACATACACACAATTGTACGCGCGCTATACAAAAAATTATATATGTACATACCTTTGAATATTTGGAAAAAGGCTTCTCCTCTTATCCGCTTGAGAATCACGTCCATCACTTACGAATTTTTTTTTACAACTGACGCTCGGGTGATCAGATAAGTCGGTAGCCGGGTAGTAGTCGGGCCGAGTAGGCCCTTCGTCCTACTTCGTTTTTCTTGTCGTTAGCATTCGGTAGCCGAAGGAATTCAATGACTACTTTTCTAAATTCTAGGGTCATTTCTTTCATATATTCAATGGCGATTTTGCCATTAAATTCGTAGAAATTGTTTTGGCTGCGACGGCAAAAAAAACATATGAGATTTAAATTTTTCTAATTTCAAGAAAAATTCTTTCTTGAATTTTCTTCATCTAGAAAGGATTTCTAAATTCTAAAAACAAGAAATTTTTTTTCTATTTTCAAAGGTAGGCCGATTTAATGGCCAGATTTCTAAAATTTAGAAATTAATTTTTATGAGTGTATTTAGAAACTAATATCGAGGCAAAATCATGTGGAAATATGTTTTATTCAAGTTTCAAGGTTTTTGGCTTGGTGGACTTTTTGGTGGAAGTGCCCATATATATTTGTATATATATTATATATTACACAGTGCAACATGAAAAATGTAACCGCAATTCTGATTTCATGGGCGGAAAGTACTCATCAAAATAAGCTAAAACCCATTTGGGTTTCTCTGGCTTAGCTCGCGTTTACCTATTATAGCGAGTTAAAGTTTTAAATACTAAATTTATTTGTAACGGCCATATCTTGTGAACCGATTAAAATTTCACTATATAGACGCATACAAAACAAAAAATGTATTTGTTAGGAAACTTTTCTAAAATCATATCACCTTTGAAAAAATACTGCACCAGTCTAGAAACTATAATTTGCGTGCAATTCAATTCAAACTTAAAATTGTTGGTAAGCCTGCTGCTTGAATATTATAAAAAATTTCATATTTGTGCTTAGATGGCTTTAGTTCGCGAAATATGGCCGTTTAAAGGTAAAATATCGAAAATTTTCGCTCTTTTTTCGATTTTTAAAGCGGTGGGTGCACTCCATCGCAAGAATCATTTGTCAATTTAGTTCCTTGCTACATAATCACTGAAGACTTGATAGTGAAATTTTAATCGGTTCACAAGATATGGCCGTTACAAATAAATTTAGTATTTAAAACTTTAACTCGCTATAATAGGTAAAGGCGAGCTAAGCCAGAGAAACCCAAATAGGTTTTAGCTTATTTTGATGAGTACTTTCCGCCCATGAAATCAGAATTGCGGTTACATTTTATAACCCTAAAAATGTTGCACAGTGTTATTATTATATTGGGTTGTCAAAAAAGTACTGCGGTATTTTTATTATATTATTTTTTTCTTTTTTAGATCAAGCTGTTAAATGACTCAAAGCTTCTTCAAATGGTTTATAACGGCTTGATGACTTAACCCAAGCTCTTGACCGATGCTACGGCTACTACTATGCCGGTTTTATCGCAATTTTCTACGACAGGCCTTCCTTCTTTGACCACCTCTGCACCAGAACGAAAACGTTGAAACCATCGTTGTGCGGTGGAAATGGAAACTGTATCGTGTCCATAAATGCACAAATTTTATTGGCGGCTTGAGATGCATGTTTGCCTTTATCGTAGTAGTACTGTAAAATAGGCCGTATTTTCTGTTTATTTTGCTCCATGATTGCAACGCTATAACTCACGAACGACTTAAAAGAAAATACAATCAATCAAACACGTGTTAACGCGTGAAATGAGCTTTCCAAAAAGGTATAGCATGAACCGATGGGACGAATAAAACTAGAACTACGCGCTTGCAGCGACAGCTTCAGTTCCAATGAAGTTGCATACACTCACAACTACCTAACATTCACTGACCGACTGACCGCTTTAAAAACCAATTTGGCTAATGTTGAGTACAACTAGTGTTGGGACAAGTGATTAAACTATGTAAGGTCCAATTTCTTATAAAGGCATTGAGGATAATAAATCCAATAGTATTTTTTAAAACCTATATAAATACCTCAAAACTTCTAGAGGTATATGAAAATCTGTACCTAGGTAAGGTAGAAAATAATTTTTATACCTAGATAAGGCAAAAGGTACCACTAAATTGTGCCTAGGTACGTACTCATGTAAAAGTATCTAGGTATGTACCAACACTGAGTGCAACGCAAAGATCTGTGTGTCATACATTCATATGTCCCACACTCTCTAAAAGAGCTGACCATTGCAAAATCGGAGAAACCTGAGGAGTTTGTTGAACTGTTCAGTACGCCAAATTAAAACGCTTGCCAAAACTTATGGGGATCAGCTAAAATCAAGGCGAACAAACATTTTTAGCAAGTATGGATCTATATGCTCTATTATGAGCAGCTTGTGGATAATCTCATAATCCATTTACAAATAGAAAGATAATCTTAACTAGATAAAATCCTACACATTAAAATAGTGTGTAAAAAACTGGTTGCGTATACGCAATATATATATTAAATATTAAAACATTATACATTATAACTTACAATAACTCCAATAGTGTCAGACGAATATGAAGTAAAAGTAAGAAACAGAATTTAGTAATTTCCACAAAAAAGTCAACCAATCCGAAAAGATATAAACTTTCCCGACATTAGTTTCTAATTAGTTTGGTACTAAGCAAAACTAAGCATATATAGAATATTTTTTGTTATTTAAACAAGGCAAGGGGTAAAAATAAAATCAACTTAACAAAACAGTGATATAAAATGAGTATGTTTAAAACTACATTAAACAAAACTGGTAACAATTTTTGAATTAAAGAACTATTTTACAGAGATTTTTTTAGCTTTAAAAGAGTGCAAACGAATGCGGAAAATAGTAGTCTTATAACCAAATATACTAAAAAATGTATTCTTAAAACTCCCGCAACCAAATCCTATTCCAACATATTGGCAAATTATAATATTTATTAAATATGGTAAATTTGTATTACAAAATCCGCTTTACTGTTATTTTTTTAAATTTTTTTTTAAATATGTTTGCCTTGTTATTATCATCGACTAGATCGATTCCAATATCCCACATGAAAGTGTATTATGACTACGAGTCAAACCTTCTTGCCCAGGTCCGTTCCAAAAAGTTCCCTGCATGGCTTCTTATTCAGTGATACAATTTTCAAGTTAATAAAACTCCGATTACCAGTGCAGTAAGCCAAATAAAGGCAGATAAAAGGGGAAGCATAACGCAGGCCAAGAAAATACATTACAAAAGATAGCTTCGGAGAACTCAGTTGGGTAAGTTGTGGAAGTGGATTGGCTGTATGGGAGTTGATATAATGGTCTCCCTTTCATAACAGAGAGTCCAAGACTATAAAAGCTCTGCACTGCCACAAACGGAAGTTAGTGAGCGGAAGAAGAACATGGGTGCCCATCCACAGAACTTGATGCTGCTGTTTCTTTGGACATGTCTTACCATGGAGCTTTCATTTACGCCGGGTGCGACTGCAGTCGGGCAAGTAGGTAGCCCGTTTTCTGGTGAGCTGCTGCATCGCAACAAACGGACCATGACTACGATCTGCGTGGAGATTAGGCCTAGTAGCCCGCAGGATGAGCCGTATTATATGTGCCGTGGTGCCAACTTTGGTGGCGAGAACGGACAACAAAGCTGCGTGGAGGTCAGGAACCAAGGCGGTCAGGGAGAGCCGTTCTATATGTGCCGAGGAGCCGGATCCACAGAACCCGGTGTTGATAAGCGCCCTACCCCTGAGCTTTCGCCTCCGATAAGCCCCCAATACGCCGAACAGCATGACTCCGTTCACAACTTTCCGTTGTTTCCCGCATTTGAAGGCGGGTCATTTCCACAGCAGGCAGTCTCAGAAGATCCCATTCACCAAGCCCATCCAGCGGGTCCGCCGTCATATCAGGAGAAGCCCCACCGTCAGCCTCTTCCTCAGCAGCTCCAACCCCACTCCCAGTACGGATTCTACGGAAGCCCCATGGCTGCCCCTTCGCCTGCACCTCCAGCGCAGTCGTATGGCCTGCCAGAACTTCCTCAGCCAACTGTGGACAGCCCGCCAGCAGCTCCACCAGGAGTTTCAGCTGGCCCGGGCCCAACGGCCACGCCCCCTTCGCATGATCCTGCAGCACCTGCGAGGTCGTCGAACCGCCCCTACGAAAACGGATTAGTTGGGAGCAGTCGGTATCGATTTGAAGACGATGTGCTAGCCGTGCCGGATTTGGGATTTAAGCGGGGCGAGCTTAACCTACAATACCGCAGTCCAGTTAATCCGCCCCGTCTTCAGGATCAGTTGATGTGGGTGCCGCTGTCACATACGCAGGAGCCCGAAAATGATCCGGTTATGAAAGCCTTCTACAGCAGTTTGTCGGAATATCCGATACAAGAAGCCATGGCACATGGCAAGCAGGCTACCGTTCCAATGGAATCGATGGGTCAATTCGCGCCTGGCTACAGCCCTTTCGATAGCCAATACCCAGGGGCACCTTCTCCACCAACGCAGCCGCCGCCTCCAACTCATTCCCAAACTGAGGTGTCAGCTGCCCCCAATCCATACTGCAGTAGTCCAACACCCTCTTTTCAATGCCCTACGCAACCGGATAACGGGGTGAGCTTCAGTACCTCCTGCCCAAGTTTCCAGCCAGTTATTATATCCATGCCTTGCTATGGGCAACGGCAGCCGACGCCCTACTTCGCTCTGCCGAGAGCCCCACAAGGAATGGTGAGAAATCAACCCATGTCCACTCCCTTTGGCCTGGATCAGACCCCAATGGCTGGTCCCTTCGGAGGTGGATTTGGGATGGGTGGCCAGTTGGGAAGTCCCTTTGCCATGACTCCTCAGATAGGAGCCCATGGATACGACTTGGAACACCAGGTGGGTGGCCCCTTTGGCATGGGAATGCAGTTCGGCATGGGCCTGAACCCATTTGGGCCATTTGGCGCCCTAAACCCTTTCAATCCCTTTAACAGAATCCTCGGAGCGCCGGCGCCCAATGTTCCAGCGCCCAACATCTTTCAACGGGTATTCAAATTCAACCAGGGCGATGAAACCACTTCGACCACAGAAACAGCACCGTACACTGAAGCCCACACCGAAAGATCAGGAAAGCTGAATTTCTCCAGTAGCACTCCATCGACTTCCAGCGCCGAACAGTCTGATCCCATTGTGGGCGAGGCCCAGGAGAGTTCCGAAGATGAAGACTCTCCTGAATATATTGACAGGGACGAGCAGGCGCTAACCACACCCCTCCCAGCCTCGGAAGCGGAAGATTCCGCTGACGCACAAGAGATTTCGGTCATCGTAAGCAAGGCGGCCGAACTACTCAAGCCCGACAAACGCAAGCGACACAATCCGCGCCTAAGCGGACGCATCCCCCAAAAGCACAGATACCTGCAGCAGTTGTAGCCCCTTCGCCTGTATATGGATTTTAATAAAGATTAGTTTACATTTCCAAAGGACAAGTAGTTTTTTAATGGTCACGCAAATATGGTCATTTTCCTTCCCGTCGAAAGGCAACAGATTCAATTATTTTAAGAGAAAGACGAAATGCTGCCGCTTTAGATTCATATTATAAATTAGTACTGTACAAAATATTGTCATTAATATGCCCTGGTTTAGGTGTCAATCAAGGGTGTAACAGTATTACAAAATCCGATATAGTTCTAACCTTTTCTGTTGAAAGAGATTTCTGACACCCCCGAATGTAACCCTACACTCATAAAAATTAATTTCTAAATTTTAGAAATCTCGCCATTACCTTTGAAAATAGAACAAAAATTTCTTGAAAAATGTAGAAAATTCAAGAAAGAATTTTTCTTGAAATTAGAAAAATTTAAATCTCATATTTTTTTGCCGTCGCAGCCAAAACAATTTCTACGTATTTAATGGCAAAATCGACATTGAATATATGAAAGCAAATGACCCTAGAATTTAGAAAAGTAGCCATTGAATTCCTTCGGCTACCGAATGCTAACGACAAGAAAAACGAAGTAGGACGAAGGGCCTACTCGGCCCGACTACTACCCGGCTACCGACTTCTCTGATCACCCGAGCGTCAGTTGTAAAAAAAAATTCGTAAGTGATGGACGTGATTCTCAAGCGGATAAGAGGAGAAGCCTTTTTCCAAATATTCAAAGGTATGTACATATATCATTTTTTGTATAGCGCGCGTACAATTGTGTGTATGTAATTAAAGGAAAAACTCGAAATCTCTTAACCAAGTTTATACAAATTTAGTTGAATTGTTTTTTAGCTAAAAGCTACGTACATACATACATTTGTACACAAATATGTAGGTGTAGAGTTCTATAAAAACATCACCTTATTACTTGAAACATGACAGATGAATTTTTAAAATTCCTGCAGTTGCATCTGCCAAATAATTTGTTTGGCGAAGCTGTAATTTTGTTTTAAAACCTTCAAAGGTAAGTCCATACATATATCAAAAAGAGAAACATGTTGTATTTGTTTGCCTGCCGGGACAACGGGGCGATAAACCAAAAATCGTTTACTCGTCCTTATGTTAGCGCAGGTAGCGACAAATTTTGTCTCGGTACTTCATCCACCTGTCCACATTCACAGGCCTTTGAAGAAACACGCATAGTTCACGCCGGGTAGGGCAAGGGACCTCGTGGTGTGGATTCACTTTTAGGTTAAGTTTTTGAAACATACAAACAAGACGCAGTATCTGGTCATATGCACTAGTCGTGCGACCAACCATCATTTTCAACATTCGTTGTTGAAAGCAAAGCCAAAAAAAAAAAAGTACTTCATCCACCGTGCCAAATTTTTGCGGTTGGATTATGCGCAAGTGTTGCCAGACATTCGAGCGTTGTCAATCTGGTTCCACTCTTCATTCGACAACAGCTGATTCTATTTACAGTTAAATATGAATCAAAATTGTTCAAGTCATCTAATTTATTTTACAATGAATGAACTCTGTGGGATATCGTCGAATTGTCTGAAGTGCGAACCTATCGGCCCAGATATCAAGTCCAGAGAAATTACTTCGAACATTACAGTGATGAAGAATTTGTTAAATGGTTTCGCTTCTGTAAAAGCACGGCACTATTTGTTTTGCAAAAAATTGTTTTGCGACTTGAATCTAAAGTAAAGAAGTAAGAGCATTAACTTGGTTTAACTAATTCCATATAATCAAAAACGATTATTACAGGGAAACGACAATACAGCCATGGGTTAGCTCTTAGATTCTACGCAAGCGGCAGTTTTCTTATAACTGTAGGCGATTTTTGTGGTGTTAGCGTGGCTACAGCCAGTCGAGTTGTAAGGAAGTTTCTTTTGCTATAGCGTCTTTATCAAAAAACTTTATTAAGTTCCCGCGTATTGAAGATCTTCAAGAAAATGTTGTTGATTTTTATAAAATAGCCAAGTTTCCGAAAGTCATAGGAGCCTGTTCCTTTTGTTTCCAGGTGACGGCGTCAGACTTCTTGTTTTCTAATATGTTTTTGTTCTCCGAAACCAGTTCTACAAGGATGGTCTTCTGTTCATCGGTATAATTTTTACCGCGAAACTTCTTTTCTGCCGACATTGTTTTTTTTATTAGTTTGAAATGTTGTTTATATCAGCAGCTGTTAGTATGACTGTTTTATGGTATTTTTCGATAGTTTTTCGATTAATTTTGGACAATTATAGGGTCTTCCCACAGAGCTCCATCCACCATCCACCATCCGTTGAACGGATGGTCCGTAAGGTTTTGCCGTTCCGAAAATTTCCCAGTTAGTCCGCCATCCAATTTTGACGGACTTTGACGGGCTCTTTTATGCGATAGTTAGGCGATGTTTTCTCGGTGCAACTCTGAATTCTTCCTCTTGACTGTGAAAATTGGAACGATGACTGCAAGAACAAATCAAATCGATGGCGGGAAAAAATTAAATAATGCTTCAGCTCATTGTTTTTTTGGTTTTTTTAAATTATTTGTAGTTTGTTATGAGCGGAAAAGCGTTCGCAAGCAGGTTGTTATGTGTGGGCCAAAATGTAAGCTGTTGTGCGTACGAAAACATCAATGTTTGCAGCAAAGTGTCAGAATATGTTCTGCACTTCGTAAATATAAGTAATTATAATTAATTAAAAGTGTACTTTGTACTCCTATAAAGTTTCAAAGTTGCTATAAATTACCAAAAACAGCACAAATTTGGTTTTGTTTAAAAATTTTTCATATTAATATTGGCTAGGCAGAGGCGTAGTAAGAGCGTAGTGTGGGGTACGGGAGGTTAGGCTCTCCCTCAGTCTCGTTGTAGGATATGTTATAAACGTTCAAATATGTTTTTAAACTATTTTCTGAATCTATTTATTGTATTATTCTATAATAAGATTAGGAGAACGAAATATTACGACAGTTTTGCTGAGTTGAAACTCCCCTTCGTTTATGTTGAGATGAGCAACCGCTCTTCAGTCAGCTGTTATTGGATGGTGGATGGTGGATGGAGTTCTGTGGGAACACGAGTTTCACATTCGTCAAAAATCCCAACCGTTTCAAACGGATGGACTCTATGGGAAGAGGCTATTAGTTAACTCTTCTGATGTGGGGTTGCCACCTAGTCTTAAATTAGTGCTCCTTTTATTTGGAGTTTTAAATTACGGACGAGAAAACGAAAACCGATTTGCCACCAGGATAAATTTATCCTTCCATTAGGCATGTAAATATATATGCATTTACGCGGCCCACCCGATCTGAAACCCGATTTTCAACCCTTTCATATTCTGCTCCTGTCTCTCGCTCTCTTGACCGCCGCGTCGCGACGTTTCTCTCCTCTTCTTAAAATTGTCATGATCTGCCCTGCTTACATTCGGCTTCCCTTCGCGCAAAGGACTGTATGTAAATATATATGTATGTATGCATGTGTCTCTCCCGTGTCTCTCTCTCTGAAATTCGACTTTCAACCCTTACATCTTCATGTTCTACCTGTCTTGCTCCTCTCTCGGTCGTCTGACCAACGCGTTTGTATTTTGGCTATTATTAATATTACATTATTTCAAACAATTTTGTTTATCTAAAAACTAATATTTGATATCCCAATAACTCTTTTGTTCCAGATAAGGAAAGCCGAAGAAAATGGCTTTTTATGCCTGCAACTATGTATATACTGAGTTTTGTGATCCCTTATGTCATATGAAGTTCAACAGACCTTGGGTTATACAATAGTTAAATTATGTGAATTAAATACACCTCCAAAAATATCTCATATGATAAATAATAAATGTTTTCTTAAGTCAAAAATGTGTTATTTAAAAATGTTTAAATGTTAAGTGTTAAATGTTTAAAATGTAATTAAATATAATATGCAAAAGAAAAAAAACCAAGTTATGTACATTTTATTTTCAGGTTAATGTAAAACTTCTTGATTTAAGAAATAATATTTCTTGAAAGGAAATTTTAACAAGAAAGGGTCCACCTTTAAAACAAGAATGGTTTTTCTTGCCTTTCTAAAAAACCATTTCTTGTTTTCAGAAATTTATTTTCTTGAAACAAGAAAGAAGGAACCTTTGAAACAAGAATCGCCTTTATTGTTTCAAGAAATGTTTTTTCTTGTTTTAATGGTGGCTTTCTAAAAAAACATTTCTTGTTTTAAGAAATTTAATTTCTTGCTTCAAGAAATATTTTTTCTTGTTTTAATGGTGCCTTTCAAAAAAACCATTTCTTGAAACAAAGGTGAGGTCGCCTTTGGCAAATATTCAAGAAAAATTTTTCTAGATTTTAAGGAAATTCTTCGATTTTTTTTTATGAGTGTACGTTCATACGGACAGACAGACAGACGGACATGGCTAGATCGACTCGGAAACGCTTCATTCTACCTGTTACATACTTTTGCACGAATAGAATATACCCTTTTGCTCAACGAGTAACGGGTATAAAAACTTAAGGAAATAAGTTCTTCAACTTCCAATTTGAGTACAAATATTTTCATAATGAGTTTGACATTACTCACAGGAACCTTCAAAAGGCTGGCCTAGGGAGTAAATGACTCTTGCCACCAAATATTTGATAGCTCATGTCGTCCGGGTCGTGAATTCAATCCCCATGTATTTGTATTTGTATTTTGTATTCTGCCCTTTTTTTATTTAAAAAAATTATATTATGATACTAGCAATACCCGAAGCGACGTTGTCCGCTGCTATTAGCAAAGCATTTATTGCAGATTTTTCATATTTCTAAATTCAAATTAATATCCGAGTAAAATCCTGCCTAACCTTAGCTAAACAGTAAACTCACCTAGAACGCACTAATAATCTATCCATATCCTTCTAACCATAACATACCATACCTTAACACCGCATTAACCCTGATATTACCTCACCTTAACCACACCTATTTTATTCTCACCCTTGGCTCACTTTTTTAGCACCTTAATGCTGTTTTCACTATTTCCTCGCCTTAACCCACCTTAACACCAGTTTTTCCTCTTCTTAGCTAACCTAACTTTAGTTTCACATGAAAACAAAATTTACCTTGCTATAGTTACACACAAAAAAAAACTTGGTAAAATCAACTGTTATAATTGTCAAAGAGTCCCTAACCACAAAAATTGTTAATTCTTCTAATTAAATATTTACTTTCACAACAACAAATACACACAATTAGCAAAGACACACACCTATTTACTTGGTAGAATTGACCATTTTTTGTGGTTAGGGACTGTTTGACAATTTTTTACCAAGTTTTTATACCCGTTACTCGTAGAGTAAAAGGGTATATTGTATTCGTGCAAAAGTATGTAACAGGGAGAAGGAAGCGTTTCCGACCCCATAAAGTATATATACTCTTGATCAGGATCACTAGCCGAGTCGATCTAGCCATGTCCGTCTGTCCGTCTGTCTGTCTGTCTGTCTGTCTGTCTGTCTGTCTGTCTGTCCGTATGAACGCTGAGATCTCGGAAACTATAAAAGCTAGAAGATTGGTATTTGGCATGAAGATTCTTGGAGTTCCTACGCAGCGCAAGTTTGTTTCAAAAGGGTGCCACGCCCCCTCTAACGCCCACAATCGCTTTAATACGATTTTAAAAATTTCAATATTTCGGAAAAGTAAAAATGCAGTTTTATTGTGTTTATCAATACCTTTCGAAATGTAAATCGGAAATTTTTCAAATCGGACCATTCGTTAAAAAGTTATGCGTGTTCAAAGTTTCTATCTCCATCTCCCTCGCACTCCCTTTACCTGAGTAACGGGTATCTGATTGTCGGGGCACCCGACTATAGCGTTCTCTCTTGTTTTTAAATCATAAATTTAAAAAGGTATGTGATAGCTTCCTTTCTTGTTTTTGTGTGTACTTACTTTAACTTCAAGTCAGGCATGTCAAGCGACCCGTGCCCACTGACTTTCAGGTTCGCAGCTGAGAGGTAAATCCAGATGTGTTTTATCGGAGCCTTCCCAGGGCCAGGCAACTTTGGGTCGAATGTGGCCTTGCCGTGGCTTTGGGGCGAAGTCACGGTCGATTTTTTCATAGAGCCAAGAACCCTCAGGCCCGCCGCGCTTGCCTGGTCGAGCAACGCGGGCCAATATGTATTGAAAATGAAACCCAACACCGTAGCTTCGGACCTCACGGGGGAGGTTAAACCCCAAACCGTTTCCGCTACCATCGAGGAAGGGCCGCGAACACCCAGCCAGGGTGCTCTGGCTCCGATGGGAACGGAAGGGGCTGCTAAGACCAGCACCCCACTAGACATGAAGAACATCAACCCACACAACAGCGGAACCCAGCCAGGTGCCAGCCACTGCTACGCATCAGCAGCGCAAGGCCAAGGTCAGTCAGGCTCGTTTCATTCTCGGCAAGATTGCCAAGAATGAGGCAGAGGGCAAGACTGACCAGCGCGAAGCGGAGGACAAGACTCGATGTTTTGCGGAGATCGCAGACTTCGAGGAATACATGAGGACGCGCTCGGAGGCCACTCAAGCCAACACGAAAAGGGACCGCTCGCACGAGGCAAGCGAGAGCGCACCCAAACGGGCAAAGGACGCTCAGGGGAGGCCAAGACCGACCTCCTTTGTGAAGAGGGCCAAGAAGTTCAGCGCCGTAGCCAGAGACAGCCTCGCGATGGCACTGGTGGACGACCTGCACGACGACGGACGCCTGCTGTCGGAGAAGTGGGAGAAGATCGAGGTCAAGGTGGCCGACATGATAGCTGAAAGGCTATCAGCCGTGCCAAATGGTCCGATCCCCTCCTTCGACTCGTCGGACATGGTCAGGGGGCACTGGGTGATCAAGTGCGATGACTCGTTCTCAAGGTCCTTCCTGGCGGAATGCATAGCCAAGATTGGAAATGCATGGGACGGCCTTAGTATTAGGCTCGTCCACGCCAGGGAGATTCCAAGGAGGCCGCGGGCAGGCATTTGGTTGCCAAAGGAGCAGACTGACCAAGGAAAGGTGATGTCGCTGCTGAGGGCTTAGAACCCAGAAGTGCACACAGAGGACTGTGCGATACTCAAAGTAGAGAAGGAGATGAAGACGAGCCAGCCGTTCCTTTTCCTCATCAACCAGCGCTGCCTGCCGCAGCTTGAGAAGAACTGCAGCCAATCTTGCAGTTCTTCTCAGTGAGAGGAACATTGACATAGGCATCGTTCAAGAACCATGGACTCGAGACGGACAAATCTTGGGTTTAACACAACAAGGATATAATCTCTTTTATACTAACTCGACAGGTAGACCGAGAGCAGGTATTATTGTAAAGAATAACTATAACGCACTTCTATGCTCCAATCTTAGTACACCGGATCTAGCAGCAGTCATCAAGCTGCTGCAATGGGCGGAAGACACTAAGACGACCCTGGTGCCCGATTAGCAAACCGGAACCGAAACGTAACCCCCGTAGAACAAACTGGGACAAATTCGGTAAGATTGTCTACTCGAAAGTTAGTAACAGAAGAATACGGGTACAAACCTCTACGACGACTACAAGGAAGTAGAGAACCTAACAAACATTCTAAACAATGCATATAAGGAAACATGCAGGTTTCAAGAAACAACACCCTTTGTGGTGGACCAAGGAGCTATGCACTCTGAGAAAGAGGGCAAGAAAAGCCTCCAGCTATGCTACCAAGGAATGGGAGCCATACAAAGAAGCACAAAAAGCTTACAAAAATGCGATATACGCAGCCAAGAAAGACTCTTGGAGGACTTACTGCGAATCGCTCGAAGGTATAAAAGACTCGGCTAGACTAAGCAAGGTCCTTGCCAAAGGGTATAACAGCCCTACTCTATTACACAAACAAGACGGATCAGCGACTACAACAGTGGAAGAATCCATAGAGACAATGGTGGATACACTATTTCCAGGCAACCTTCGAGAAAATCCAGCACCTACTGAAGGTCAGAGGGCTCATCAACCAACACACACAAAGGATATCATAACCATTGAAAGAATCAAATGGGCGATAAACTCTTTCGATAAATATAAGAGTCCGGGGCCAGACGGCATTTTCCCGGCAATGCTTCAAGCAACACAGGTCAGCATCAGTAGGTGGCTGGAAGCCCTTTACATGGCTTGCATCAGACAAACACACATACCGCTTCTATGGAAAGAAGCCAAAGTTGTATTTATACCAAAACCAGGAAGAAGAGGTCATATCCTAGCAAGATCCTAGATCGATATTCATATCCGGGAAAACACCGAGAAGCAGCATCTATCGGACGCTCAGCATGCGTACCGAAAGATCGACAGAAACGGCACTACACGAAGTAGTCTGCCACATAGATCCTAGATCGATATTCATATCCGGGAAAACACCGAGAAGCAGCATCTATCGGACGCTCAGCATGCGTACCGAAAGATCGACAGAAACGGCACTACACGAAGTAGTCTGCCACATAGAAAAATCGCTACATTTTAACCAATATACGATGGCCACCTTCTTAGATATAGAAGGTGCGTTCAATAATGTAAACGCCGAATCCATACTGAGCTCCCTCAATTCGATCGGCATTGAAGGAGACATCAGAGCTTGGATCGGAGTTATTCTCACGAGCAGGACGATAACAGCCGAACTGAGTGGCACTTACCTCACACGCTTTGTGAAGAGAGGCACACCTCAGGGCGGGGTTCTATCGCCACTGCTCTGGCTTATTAACATGAACGACATATTGAGAGAGCTCAATAGCGGAGGAGTTAAAGTAGTAACAGGACAGATGAGCAAAAAAAAAACCGGACAAAAAAAGGAGAAAAGTAAAAACCTCTACATTTTTCTGTTTTACCAATGGGTTATGTTTTGTACTGAATTTAAATGGATGAAATATTAAATTCAATGATCTACTACGCCCGACTAACAACCTGCTTCGCTTGATCATTTGACCATGGTAAATTTTTGTGCGTATACGTAATATTCTATTATTATTTAAATAATAAAAGCATTTCAAGTAATTACATTGGTAATTTAAAAAATTCAACGGCTGTGTCAAGCCCGAAAGAGTGTAGTAAAAATTTGAAATTTTTCTTTGACAAAAAAAGCAGAGAATTAAAATTGCTATAATTTTAAAATGTTTTTCTCTTCCTCTTGCTATAGAAAAAATCGTAATATAAAAAAAATCCATCGACTGCTTCACGTCACTTTTCGTATAAATAAGTATTATTGTATTTAAGTGCCTAGCTGTAAAAATGTTGGCTAAAAAGGCGTTTTAGCATATAAAAACTGGTTAATACAAATACGACTAGCAAAAATAGCACTCAAAACCCTATTGTTGAAAAAAGGACAGATTTACGGACAGGGGATGTTTCAACTTTTTTCCGGATAAAGCCGTTATCAGACAGATCTGTCCGGAAAAAGAACAATATGGCAGCACTGTAGCCTACGCAGACGACATAGTGCTGCTAGTATCAGGACCATTCCCAGATGTAATTAGTAACATAATGACGGGGGCCCTTACTCGACTCAATGAATGGGCAAAAACCTGCGGACTAGGTATAAACCCGAGTAAAACTGAACTAATGCTCTTCACGCAAAGAACAAAGATCCCAACATACAGTAAACCAAAACAAGAGAGAACGCTATAGACGGGTTTTTGTGTCCCGACTATCTAATACCCGTCACTCAGCTAAAGGGAGTGCGAGGGAGATGGATATATAACATTTTTTTGATTGCGAGTAACTTTTTTATGAATGGTCCGATTTGAAAAATGTCTTCTACATTTCGATAGATACTTTTTAAAATCGTTAGTGGGCGATTGTGGGGGTTAGAGGGGGCACCTTTTTGAAATAAACTTGCGCTGCGTAAGAAGCCCAAGAATATGTGTGGGAAATCTCAACCTTCTAGCTTTTGTAGTTTCCTAGATCTCAGCGTTCATACGGACAGACGGACATGGCTATATCGACTCGGCTAGTGACCCTGATCAAGAATATATATACTTTATAGGGTCGGAAACGCTTCCTTCTAGCTGTTACATACTTTTGCACGAATACAATATACCCTTTTACTCTATAAGTAACGGGTATACTCAGAAAAAAAATCGCCCTGAATTTTAAAAAATCGCCATACTTTGATAATCGCCTTGAAATTCAGAAAAAATTTATATTTTTCAGAAATATTTTTCTAAAAAATAAGAAAATTTTACCCTGATAAGATCAGCGCCTCTCGCTATCCCCTTTTAGACAAATTTTCTGTTTTTCAGAACATTTTCTTTGAAACGGAAACGGCGGAAATTTTATGCGTCTTTTAATTTTTTTTTAACTCAATAATATGTATATTTTAATACATACTAAGATTTAGGTAACCTAACACACATAAATGGCTAAACAAGAGTATAAACCCTGAACCCAAGAGAACAAAATGTGAATGTACTTTGTACAGCGCCTCACGTGATGCTTCCCTGGCGCAGCTAGTAGAGTGTTTGACTGAAAATTCTGAGGTAAGGGGTTCGATTCCCACGAGCGACCAAGATGTTTTTCTCAAGATGGTAAGTTATTTGATTTTTATATTTATCATTTCAGTTATTATTTCAGTTATGATATGAAACTAAAGGTGGTTTTAAGTACGCACATCGTGACGTCATCCGTGTGTTTAGAAACATAAGTTGCGAAACGGGAACCAACAAACACCGTCAGAACGGAGTAACCGGGCCTAATTCCCGATTCCCCGATTTTTATTTTCTTCTTCTTATTCAACTTTGGAATTTAAGAATTTTTCTTTCTGTTTTTTAGAAATTTTTTTTTCTAAAAGTCAAGGCTAGCTGCCTTTGGTTTAAAAAGTATGGCGATTTTCTAAAATTCAGGGCGATTTTTTTTCTGAGTGTATAAATAGATGGAATCGAACTCAAGCTATCGGGTAAAGCTAAGTACCTAGAGGTGATACTAGACCCGAAGCTCTTGTGGAAACAGCACATCACGGAACGAGTAAAAAAGGCCAGTATAGCATTCTACTCGTGCAGGAAAATGTTCGGCAAAAACTGGGGTATACACCTTAAGATAATATTATGGCTTTACACAGCAGTGGTAAGGCCAATTCTCACATACGGGGCACTAGTCTGGTGGCCAGCCCTGACAAGAGCATACAATATTACCAAGCTGACAAGAATACAGAGATCAGCTTGCGCGGGAGCTACAGGGGCATTAAGATAATGCCCGGCTGCCGCGTTGAACACTATTCTGGATATAATGCCAATAGAGCTTTTCATAAAGGATACGGCAGCGCAGAGTGCGGCCAGACTGAAGGCAAGTAAATGCTGGAAAGGCTACCACACAGGGCACTGCCGTATCTTGGAGGACAGCAACTATCTGGCAAAGAACAAAACGGATTATATGACAGCGGAGATAAGATTTGGAAACGGATTCACGACTACCTTTCCAACGAGGGAAGACTGGGAGAATGACAGAGTAACCGGACAAGATGAGGTATCACTCTACACTGACGGCTCCAAGATGGACTGTGGTGTAGGGGCTGGAATTTTCACTGAAAGCTGGGGGATAGAATCGAAATTCCACCTCCCAGAATCAGCGAAAGTTTTTCAGGCTGAGGTACTTGCTATTTTAGAAGCAGCCAAGCTTTCGATTCAGCAATGCCTTAGGAATACCAAGGTAAGGATATACTCTGATAGCCAAGCGGCTATCAAATCTCTCGCAGCAGCAAGAATCAACTCGACACTAGTAGCCGATTGTAAGTCGGCTCTTAACATACTAGCAACAAACAACTATGTACAGATAACATGGGTGCCAGGGCACAAAGATATACCAGGAAACGAAAAGGCGGATGAGCTTGCACGAATGGGGTCAGCAGACCACTCCTATACAACTAGTCTACCTGAACCCCTAAATACAGTCCAAGCAAGGATTCACGAACACTACAAAACACAAGCCAGTAAAAGTTGGTCGGAAAAGCAGGGTCTCAGGAGATCAAAGCTCTGCTGGCCAACCGTCAATAGCAAGAGAACTCGAGAGCTATTGGGTTGACAAGAAAGTCATGTATTTTTTTTCAATATTTTCAAAGATGATTTATTTATATCAGGACTTATAATTAATCAATTATGTATTGGCCGTTGTGTTCGACCACTAATGACCATCTATCGGGCAGCTGCATAATTCCGCGCTCGAAGAACTTTTGGTCTTTTCCTGCAAAGAATCGAGACAAGTGGTTTTCGACAGCCTCATCTGAATCAAAGTTTTTTCCATTCAAAGAGTTTTGAAGAGAGCGAAACAAATGGTAATCTGAAGGTGCTAAGTCCGGACTATAAGGTGGATGTGGTAGCACTTCCCAATTCAGCTCCGTTAATTTTTGCCGAGTGACTAAAGATGTGTGGGGCCTAGCGTTGTCATGGTGAAAAACTATACCCTTGCGATTAGCTAGTGCCGGCTCCTTTTCTTAAATTTTTACCGCCAAATTGGATAGCTGGCGACAGTACACATCTGAATTGATGGTTTCATTCCGTCCCAGCAGCTCAAAGTGCACCACACCCTTCCAATTCCACCAAACAGACAACATAACTTTCCTCTGATGGATATCGGCCTTTGATGTGGCTTGGGCTGGCTCATCTTTCTTGCTCCATGATCTTTTTCGTTGGACATTATTGTAAACAACCCACTTTTCGTCGCCAGTAATGATCCGCTTCAAAAAAGGATAGTGTTTAATCCATTGCAGCAGAGAATGGCAGATATTGATACGCTTAGTTAGGTGTTAGGTTATGCGGAACCCAAACATCGAGCTTGTTTACGTAGCCAAGTTTCTTCAAATGGTTTTCAACCGTTGTATGCGACACACTGAGCTTCTCTGACATCTCCCGCTTTGAATAACGCCGGTTTTCATCCAGCAAAGCCTGAATTTGTTCGTCAAAAACGGCCGTGGGCGACCAGAACGTGGGGCGTCTTTAACTCCAAAATCTCCAAGCCTGAATTTGGCAAACCAGCGCTGACATTGGCGATCACTCATGGCATCTTTACCATACACTTCGCACAATTTTTCGCGAGCTTCGACCGCTTTTTTTCCTTTTCGGAAATAAAAAAGCAAAATATGCCGAAAATGCTCACTGTGATCGTCCATGTTTAATTCGCTTTAGCTTCCACAAATGTTATCGAATAATTACCAAATTTTTATCGATAGTACCTAAGACAATAAGCTTTAAAACGATTCTAAAAAGTGTGACCCTGGTGCTCGATTAGTCGTAAATAAATTAGATTAAAAACGATTACTAAAAAAACGACATGACTTTCTTGCCAACCCAATAGGTAACTGGGAAAAAAGCGGATTTTATGGATTTTTTTGGCTAAATGAAGGGGTTCCATGACCGGACACCAAACGTCCTTAATTTATGATCTAAAAAAAAAAAAAAAATTTGGTTAGTTTCTATCAGGGATCGTAAATAAGAGTTAACCTATTCAAAACAAGAGAGAACGCTATAGTCGGGTTGGTGTCCCGACTATCTAATACCCGTCACTCAGCTAAAGGGAGTGCGAACGCTGTACTCGGGTTGGTGTCCCGACTATCTATTGGGGCTAAAGGGAGTGCGAGGGAGATAGATATATAAACAATTTTGATTGCGTATAACTTTTTAATGAATGGTCCGATTTGAAAAATGTCTTCTACATTTCGATAGGTATTAATAAAAACTATAAAATTGCGTTTATATATTTTTAAAATCTTAAAAGATGTGGCCTCCAGACACATTTGAAAATCGTTTATGGCGATTGTGGGCGTTAGGGGGGGCGTGGCACCTCGATGAAACAAACTTGCGCTGCGTAGGAAGCCCAAGAATATGTGTGTGAAATCTCAACCTTCTAGCTTTTATAGTTTCCGAGATCTCAGCGTTCATACAGACAGACAGACAGACGGACAGACAGACAGACGGACAGACAGACGGACAGACAGACGGACAGACGGACAGACGGACATGGCTAGATCGACTCGGCTAGTGATCCTGATCAAGAATATATATACTTTATGGGGTCGGAAACGCTTCCTTCTAGCTGTTACATACTTTTGCACGAATACAATATACCCTTTTACTCTACGAGAAACGGGTATAAAAATTGACATATAACTCTAATTTTTATTATAAAAGTTGACAAATAACTCTTACGCTTCAATTTTTATTATAAAAATCAACGAATAAGAGTTATTTGTCAACTTTTATAATAAAAATTGAAAATAAATATTGAATTGAAATAACTCTTGAACTGTGGGGTGCATTGGTTTAAAATTTATATATATATAATCTGCGCTTTAATACCTTTCTGTTGATATGCCATATCAATTTTATTTTCAATTTTTATTATAAAAGTTGACAAATAACTCTAATTTGTTGATTTTTATACCCTTGCAGAGGGTATTATGATTTCAGTCAGAAGTTTGCAACGCAGTGAAGGAGACGTTTCCGACCCCATAAAGTATATATATTCTTGATCAGCATCACTAGACGAGTCGATCTGGCCATGTCCGTCTGTCCGTCCGTCTGTCCGTCTGTCCGTCTGTCCGTCTGTCTGTCTGTCCGTCTGTCCGTCTGTCCGTCTGTCTGTTTCTACGCAAACTAGTCTCTCAGTTTTTAAGCTATCGGGATGAAACTTTCCCAAAAGTCTTCTTACTATTGCAGGTAGTTTATAAGTCGGAACCGACCGGATCGGACAACTATATCCTATAGCTCCCATAGGAAGGATCGGAAAAACAACGTTAAAAAAATTCTACCTTCGGTGTTTTTTAAAGTATTACCTTCTAATCTTGGGAATATTATTATACCCGTTACTCGTAGAGTAAAAGGGTATATTGTATTCGTGCAAAAGTATGTAACAGGGAGAAGGAAGCGTTTCCGACCCCATAAAGTATATATATTCTTGATCAGGATCACTAGCCGAGTCGATCTAGCCATGTCCGTCTGTCCGTCTGTCCGTCTGTCTGTCTGTCTGTCTGTCTGTCTGTCTGTCTGTCTGTCCGTCTGTCCGTATGAACGCTGAGATCTCGGAAACTATAAAAGCTAGAAGATTGGTATTTGGCATGAAGATTCTTGGAGTTCCTACGCAGCGCAAGTTTGTTTCGAAAGGGTGCCACGCCTCCTCTAACGCCCACAATCGCTTATATACGATTTTAAACATTTCAATATTTCGGAAAAGTAAAAATTCAGTTTTATTGTGTTTATCAATACCTATCGAAATGTAGAAGAAATTTTTCAAATCGGACCATTCGTTAAAAAGTTATGCGTGTTCAAAGTTTCTATCTCCATCTCCCTCGCACTCCCTTTACCTGAGTAACGGGTATCTGATTGTCGGGGCACCCGACTATAGCGTTCTCTCTTGTTTCGAATAAAAAACGTCACAGAATTGTTGATAAAAAAAAAGTAAGCAAAATAAAAAAAAAACCTACGTCTGTCGATAGACATAGGTATTTTGAATATACTGTCAAAAATTGAGATCGATCGGTTAAGATTTGTTCGAGTTATGTGTCCGGCCGCCTCAAAAAAAGTGGTTTCGAGAAAAACGCGTTTAAAGTTTTAAGGTACCCGGGATATACATGTGAGGCATCGCCGCAGAATGGAAAATTTCGACACTTAGACACTTCTGACGGACTCTATTTTATGGTATGTTATTTTTAAGACCCTAAAAAATTGTTTAAGCGAAAAAAAAAAATTCGATTTTTTTTAAATTCTACCTAGATGTCCCCCTTAAGGTGGCGTTTATAGTATTTCAAAATACCTTTAATGTAGCTTACGAAATTTATCCATTTATAGCTGTTTTCCCGCCAAACTAGCGAGTTTTTACAAAAGTGGTAGAACTAATGTTTCTTATATTTTTCTCTTCGGCACGCTGCAATAGAAAATGCCTGTGAAGAGTGAAAAAAAAGGCTGGAATAGTTTGCTAGGGCGGGCCAAATGAGAAAATTTTAGAAAGTGTATTTAATGACGAGTGTAATAATTTTTCGTCACAAATGTTGATATCAGTACTTTTGTATGTTGAAGGTGCGATCGTCACTAGTTTTTTACCTCGTTAAGAGGCGTTTTTATTTGATTTTTAAACACAACAAAATTGCACTTATGCATTTCCTAAATCTGTAAAGATGTGAGCGCTAGAAAAATTTTAAAGTCCTTTAATTGTGGGTGTTAGAGTGGTCGTGGCGCTCGGTTGAAACAGACTTGCGCTGCGTAGGAAGACCAAGAATATGTGTGGTTAATCCCAACTTTCTACACCCAGACAAAAATATGGACTTAAAACCCAAAAAATGGACGTAAATTAAGGTAATATGGACTAAATTTGGACCTAAGAAATCTTTGACTTATTTTAAGTCCATCATGTTTAAGGTTATGATGGTCTTAAAAATAGTCCATATTTCCCAAAAAATTGACTCGTAGAGTAAAAGGGTATATTGTATTCGTTGAAAAGTATGTAACAGTAGTAGGTAGTGATCAGGATCACTAGCCGAATCGATCTAGCCATGTCCGTCTGTCCGTCCGTATGAACGCTGAGATCTCGGAAACTATAATAGCTAGAAAGTTGGTATTTTAAAATGTGTCTGGCGGCCAAATCTCTTTAAATTTTAAAAATTTATAAATTAAATTTTATAGTGCTTATTAATACCAGGGACCGAAAATAATGATTAATGATTATGAGTAAAATATAAAAATCACCATTTTATGATTATTAAGCGAAAAAAAATATATCGCTCAGAAATAATGATTATTTATCACTATATCACTAAAAGTGTGATTGCAGCCGTCCTACGCGGAATTTTACAAAGATTTAAATGTGCGCTTGTAGGTAGAACCACGAAGCACATCGCCAGTTAAGAAAAACATAAATTTTCTTTGTATAAACCGCTTAAGAAGCGGTTTTTAAAATGTAAGCGGAATCAGTACTGTTGACTTTCTGTTTAAAAAAACATTTTCTGTGGGAATCGAACTTGTGCTTACAGCACGGTGGACCAACACACTAACACCCAGCCCACATGTCGGGTTGGAAATATGTATGCGGAATAGTTCATAACATCTTGTTAAGTCGTTTTACTAATATATAAATGACATAAAGTCTTTAGGTTGATACAACTTTTTGTGTTTATGCATACCTCTTGTAAACTAAAAACCACGTTTTAAAAGGTTTACAAAATGTTTACGGATTTCTAGTGGTAGGCGAAAAGTTTAGGAGTCCATTCTACAAAAAAAATATAGAATTTGTTGTACCTTTGCTAACTTTTGAATTTATCCTGCCCATCCTTTTTTAGATTGGTAAAACAGGCCCAAAATATGCAAACAAAAAATTTTTAAGTATGCAAATATATTTTAAGGACACGATAGACAGTATGGCTAGCATTTCAAATGTCAAATTGAGTTTATTTCCTTATTTTGTGATTTTTAGTAGGAAAAGGAAAAACCGAATATTAATGTTGTCTTAATATTCGGTTTTTTTTTGTTTATGCATGTTTCTCCTTTAAATTAAAAACAAGGATTATAAAATAAGCTTTATATATGCATTATTAAATTTTTGGTTTCATTAGTTTCAAACCTTTTATTCAGGTTTGAAGTTGTATGTGCTTTACCTCGTTAAGAGGTGTTTTTATTTGATATAAAATTTCCAGGACTTTCAACCAACGTTTTGGGACAGACTGACAAACTGACAAACAGAATTAAATTTTCATTTCATGAAGAACACAGAGAGAATTCTGACGTTCTCATCTGAGTTGAAAATGTTCTTAAAAATAGAAAGGCCTTTTTATACACGTTACTCGTAGAGTAAAAGGGTATATTGTATTCGTGCAAAAGTATGTAACAGCTAGAAGGAACCATTTCCGACCCTATAAAGTATATATATTCTTGATCAGGGTCACTAGCCGAGTCGATATAGCCATGTCTGTCTGTCCGTCTGTCTGTCTGTCTGTCTGTCTGTCTGTCTGTCTGTCTGTATGAACGCTGAGATCTCGGAAACTATAAAAGCTAGAGGATTGGTATTTGGCATGAAGATTCTTGGAGTTCCTACGCAGCGCAAGTTTGTTTCAAAAGGGTGCCACGCCCCCTCTAACGCCCACAATCGCTTATATACGGTTTTAAAAATTTTAATATTTCGGAAAAGTAAAAATGCAGTTTTATTGAGTTTATCAATACCTATCGAAATGTAGAAGAAATTTTTCAAATCGGACCATTCGTTAAAAAGTTATGCGTGATCAAAGTTTCTGTCTCCATCTCCCTCGCACTCCCTTTACCTGAGTAACGGGTATCTGATAGTCGGGGCACCCGACTATAGCGTTCTCTCTTGTTCAAGTTCAAAATGTTCTAAATGTGCTTGAATTAAGTTGAATTGGTTCATAAAATCTAGTTGAGCTTAAAATGTTCTTGAAATAAGAACGAATCGTTATTATTTTAGCACATGGTTCTTAAATCAAATCGATTTTGTTCTCAAAAACCACAATATCTCAAAATGTTCTTAGTTTGAGAACGAAAAGGACTCAAGAAAGAACAAACATTAAGTTGCATTTCAACTTAAAACAAGAGAAAACGCTATAGTCGGGTTGGTGTCCCGACTATCTAATACCCGTCACTCAGCTAAAGGGTGTGCGAACGCTGTACTCGGGTTGGTGTCCCGACTATCTATTGGGGCTAAAGGGAGTGCGAGGGAGATAGATATATAAACAATTTTGATTGCGTATAACTTTTTAATGAATGGTCCGATTTGAAAAATGTCTTCTACATTTCGATAGGTATTAATAAAAACTATAAAATTGCGTTTATATATTTTTAAAATCTTAAAAGATGTGGCCTCCAGACACATTTGAAAATCGTTTATGGCGATTGTGGGCGTTAGGGGGGGCGTGGCACCTCGATGAAACAAACTTGCGCTGCGTAGGAAGCCCAAGAATATGTGTGTGAAATCTCAACCTTCTAGCTTTTATAGTTTCCGAGATCTCAGCGTTCATACAGACAGACAGACAGACGGACAGACAGACGGACAGACAGACAGACGGACAGACAGACGGACAGACAGACGGACAGACGGACAGACGGACATGGCTAGATCGACTCGGCTAGTGATCCTGATCAAGAATATATATACTTTATGGGGTCGGAAACGCTTCCTTCTAGCTGTTACATACTTTTGCACGAATACAATCTACCCTTTTACTCTACGAGTAACGGGTATAACGAGGACGGAAGCTAACTTCGGCAAGCCGAAGCTTTAATACCCTTGCAGATTTCACGAATTAAAATTTGACTACAATAGCAACATGAATTAATAAACAAAATATTTCATAATTCAAAAAATTAAATTTAAAAATTTGTCTCCCTATTGTTCCTATGGGAGCTATAGGATATAGACGTCCGATCGGCACGCGCTTTTACCCTGATCAAGGTTTGCACAAAAAAATACGATTTGGAAAGATTCTAGTCAATTGCTCTTACACTGAGCGAAATATCTTAATTTTATGAAAGCTATATCCGATTGTTCCTATGGGAGCTATAGGATATAGACGTCCGATCGGCACGCGATTTTACCCTGATCAAGGTTTGCACAAAAAAATACGATTTGGAAAGATTCATGTCAATAGCTTTTACACTGTGCGAAATATCTTGAATTTAGCAAGTTAAATCCGATTGTTCCTATGGGAGCTATAGGATATAGACGTCCGATCGGGTCGATTTTCAAACTTGATCTGCGTACACATGTTTTAGGATGACTGTGAAAGTTTTAAGTCGCTAGCTTTTAAACTGAGCTCGCAAACGGTATTGAAACAGACATACAGACGGACAGACGGACAGACGGACAGACGGACATGGCTATATCCTGATCAAGAATATATATACTTTATGGGGTCGGAAACGTCTCCTTCACTGCGTTACAAACTTCTGACCAAAATTATAATACCCTCTGCAAGGGTATAATGATTCAAAACTCTATTCTCTAATTTTTGTGGATTTCCTAGAACGCGTTAGGATGTTTTCGCTTGACATCTAGCACGCATTAGAGCATTTTCCTTTGCTTTAATACGACCTTACCATTAGATTTGCCCTTTTCGTCTTATATATAATTCCCAACTGGGTCTAGCCCGTCATGAACCAAAGCCAAGTCAGATTCTGAGACTTTAAGACTTCTCTTCTGGCTTAAGTCTTTAATAAACTTCCACACTAACTGGAAGTCAAGTACAACCCTCACCTTTATAAGGTGTAGGATGAAGTCACTTTTGGAAAAGGTAGTTGGAAAACTACCTCTTTAATTAATTAAATTTATAAATTACTTACTTAATTACTTATAAATTACTTTTGATCCTAAAAGACTCTTATCTTTAGCTAAAGTCAAATAGAACAAATTAACAAATTAAATTGTATCCATTTGATTTAAAAATGTTCTTGAATTAAGGACAAAATCAACTTGAAAATAGAACGAAATTAACTTAATGTCGGATTTTTAGCTAACACCATTTCGTTCTGATGTTGAGAACATTCGACTCGAAATAAGAACATTTGTGCTTACCCGGTTTTTAGGAACGAATGTTCTTAATTTGAGTGCAATGCTCTTGCTTTTTTTTCTCTGTGAAGAAAATCTTCTTTTGGGTATAACTTTTGAGCTTCGGATTTTATCATTCGACGCGTATTTTCAATAGGAACACAACTAAAATAATACGAGGGGGCATTTATCCCCACCGGGCCCAACAGCTTCAAATTTCGAAATTTTCACTATTTCACTTTCACCGCCCTCTCTCCCAAGCCAATTGATTTTCTTAAAGTCTTGTAATGCAATCCTTTAAGTTTTTGCGATACCTTTCGATTGGTGTATTACTGATTACGATCTGACCATCACAGCAGATTTTCATTTCTTTCTGCATATATAGTAGTCGCCTTCGCACACTTTCCTGGTGCGCTTCGTCACTACGTGGACTGCCGACCACAGTGAAATCCGAAATTTAACATTTTGAACTTTAAAAAATCTTTAAAAAAAAAACTGTGCCATCGAAAAAAAAATTAGTGGTATTTTCGTGATCTAGGGGTCCAACACTAACAGAATTAGCCATCAATTGCTGGGGAGCACACCAAGAATATTATTTTGTAAGCTAGTGTAATTGGACTTACCTTAAATATTTTTACTGAAATCTGCTCTCAATACATAACGGCGTTCCTAAAAAATAGTCCCAATTGCCAACCATGGACCATGTTTTTGGAATTCGACGCCAAATCCTAATGTTGTCACGAATTCTCTGATGCAAAATGAATTTTAAAAATTAAATCTTAAATGGAACTCTTTTTTTTTTTATATAGAATCTACGGTTCAAATGTCGGCAAACATCGGTTTTTTGTATTCTCAACTATACCGCGGAACCTGTAGGTAAAGGAACATAAGTTTGTATGGGACATTCACTCAGGAGCACCCAATTCTTATGGAAAACTAGAAAAGGTTCGTGGAAATTTTTGGCTGCGTGCCCGTGTTATTGAATCTCTAATGGCGAGCTTTGCAAAATAAAAGAATTGGGGGATTTAAAAAACTCTGAGATCAGTTTGGATATTTGTAGCCTGAGTAAACTTTCTTACGTTTAATTTTTTATTTCATTATTCGCTTTCGATTGAATTCGTTAAATAGTCACTTCAGGAAATACTTCAAGGCTAAACATTCAAATATATTTGCCTGTGTTTTTTTCGACATACTTCCGTTCGCCGTAGGCATTTTCTTTCGATTGGCCGTCTTAAACCCAAGACAGTCACGCTCCACGGACCAAACAGGAACCTCGACTATGATTCACAACCGCTTACTAATGTTGAGCACGTAAGAAAGCAATTTGAATAAACAATAAAAAAAGCAAAATACCAATAATGAAACCTCAAGTAATATGGAGTCATTGGCCCCAAGTGAGGTTATTGGGACTCTTGAATCTTTGTTTAAACGGAAACACCTGTCAATGCTGAGGCTTAAACTAGGTTAGATAATTTTTTTTTGTAAAACTCAAGCTTCAGTTTAAATTTCCTCATACCAGAAATTATAATTATAATCTTCAAAGAGATTTGAATGCTCTTTCTCGCTTGCGGAAGGGTACAAGTTTTACTGCCTTGGGCATTTGAAGCTTTTACGAACTGAAAGGCAATTGTGGCATTCATCCATAATTAAATTGTAATTTATAAGATGAATTAAAATTGAACAAAAGAAAACGAATTAAAAATTATAAAATGTTTTAACCGAAAAAGTCGTGGTTCTTCTGCCAACTATTATACCCCCCAAAGGTAGCAGTATATGCTGACCTTGCATTAATCCGCTATAGCTTTTGCGGGTCGAGCAGTCCGCTGGGAATGGCAGATACTGGCTTTGGTAGTTCTAATTGAGAGTTTGCCTTGCGAGGTTAATAATAAAATCGCCATCGTTGCAAAATGATAAACTTCAGAAAAAGATCGTGGACGCTAAGCCTGCTGGCAATGGCTTTTATCCTGTCCACTTCCGCCCAGGAGGGGGGCATGTCGAACAGGATAGCGACACCGGGTGAGCCCCTCTACTATCTGATGGCGGATGCGGGTCCTTTGGTGACCCCAAATGAGTCTCTGAGACGCACGAACCGCTCGCTACTCAAGTGGTGGGATGATCTGTTCCCCCGCAACAACAACTGCTGCAGCAACAATATGGTGTATTCACCAGCTCCCCTTGCCCCCGTTCCCGCCGTACCTAACAACTGTAATGGCCTACAGCTCCAGGATCTGGATCCCTTCAAGCAAATTAAACTCTTCAAGAAACTCCCCGAACTCTTCCCCTCAGCCAATCCCTGTGGGCAGTGTGCCGGCAGTTGTGGTCAGCTGCCGCAACAGGGGAACAACTATGCGCCACAGAGTCCTTCCTTCGGCGGTGATGGTTATGGTGTGCCACCCAACGCAGCGATTGTGAAACCCAATCCGGAGTACAATGGCCCCGGAGATGGCGATGCGGGCTTTGTAGCGCCGCCAGCTCCATCCTACGAGGCCCAAGCAACTCCAGTTCAAACTTACGAAGCTCCGGAACCACCTGCTCCAGCATACGAAGCGTCTGCAGCTGATTACAATACTCCTGCGCCACCAGCTTCCATCTACGATCCACCACCAATCTACAACCAACCTGAGCGCACATCCGAAGTCTATGGAAAGGCGCAAGAGTACGCACAGCCAAGTTACGTTGGAGCACAACATCCACAAATTGTTTACCAACCCATTATCTACGTCTCCACTCCTCTGGCGTCCCAATCGGACTACCATGCGGGAATTGATGATCAGAGGTATATTAACCCGACATATCTACTACCACCGCCACCACCACCTACTTCCGTTTACGAATCACCACGGGAAAACTGTCAGCAGCCGGCGGCACCACCAACGCCCAGCTATGCCACGCAGTCGTGCCAAACTCCGATCCGCCTGTCGCTCATAGATCAACCATACCGAGTGGCCCCGGAACTGTTCGAGGAATACAACTATCGGTTGGGTTTGGCTTCCCAGAATTTCTTGTAGTTAAGAAATCCCTGATGCTTGACGAATCTGTAAATAAAAGTCTTCTCATGATTTCCGCCTGTGTTGTTAGATTGGCTGGGTCATTTTCCAAACTTGTGAAGTAAAAGGCAAAGATAGCATTGCTTTTAATAGAAGCCCAGTATGGCCAAGAACGGTTATTGTGTTTCTGTTGTATGTTTTTTTACCCATTACTCTTAGAGTAGAAAAAGGCTGTATTTGTTGAAAAGTATATACATAACTATAAAGTATACCGCGCAAAAGTTGTGACATCAAATTTTGTGACGAAAATAAATATATATAACTAGCTATCCCCGGAGCGACTTCGTTCGCTTACAATTAGTCTGTAGTACCGTTGTCAGGACTTTCTTATTTCTTATTGGCGCGTTTTTCTTTTAAACCTATATAATAAATGTAAAAGTCGTGATTTTGTATACTTTTTAACAGTTACAAAGTTATCAATCCAATTTTAATTTTCGCACAACTATATCTGTTTTTACTTAAGCACATTATCTACTTTCAAATAGAAACATACACACACATTGTGTGTATATATTGTAAATATAAGCAAATCAAAACATATCCAAATATACATGTGCACATACGTATTTGGTCAAAAGTTCAAATCTTAAGATTAATAACACCAGTTAAATAAAAAAAAATCGACATCACCCTAATTGAAGACAACATTCATTTTCTCGTAAGGAACATCTCCCTGATTAAGAAAAGGGCACTTAAAATTTTAAGTGTAAAAAACGATTATGGCCCTTTTTTATTTTTTTTATCTTTTGTTCTGATAAATCGATTTTGGTCATCTTGGACTCATTTTACAGGTAATAGAATGTCCTTTAACTTTCTCATACACAGCATTGAGTTCCAGTCATAAGTTTAGAAGCTACATCGCGTCAAAGTTAAAAAAGTTGAAAAATGCAATTGCTATTGCTTTGCTAACAGAATTTGTAGTAATTTTCTATTTTCATCCATGGCGGAAATTAATTCGGGCTCTTACTTCTGCTACAAAATAAAAAATACTTGTTGAAAAATAAAACAGGGACCGAAAATAACTGTTATTGTAACTTTTCTGTTCTAAAATTCTTTGTAAATACACCACTATTTTTATTAGCCATTGTAGTTTACAAGGTCGTAATAATTTTTATTTTTTTTATTTTTATAATCTTTTAAAAAAGGCAACCATATATATTGTGTAAATATATATTTTTTTAAATTTATCTTATCCACAAAATCGCCATAAATCAAGTTTGAGTTTTATTTTTGATCACGACGAATAACTGTTATTATTTAAGTTTTATAATACAACTTGACAATTAACAGTTATTCTTTGAGTTTTACTTTACAAATCAGAAAATAAAATGTGATTTTTAAAATACAACTTATAATATTACGGTCCCTGTTTCATACACAAACCGAAATTTTTTGAAAAATATATACTCGTTGTTTTTTTTATAGCGATTTTAAAACGCAAATCTTTCTTTTCTTTTCTTTCTTTTGACCAAAATTCATCACCTGTTCCCCACCATTTTTAGGCGCTCATTTACTGCTTTTACATCACCTTAATTTCGTAAAGAGAGAGATTGGGAGAGAGTGGATTCTGCCGAGGCGCTGCCGGCATCGCAGTCGACTCAGTGCTATTTCAGCGCTTGGGCTGAATTCGGGACCCTGCAGTTAAGGTGATGAAAAAGCAGTAAATGAGCGCCTAAAAATTGTGGGGAACAGGTGATGAATTTTGGTCAAAATTCATCAGAAAATCATCACTAGGCCGGCATTGTCGCCGACGGAGCCGACCGAAACGGCGCCAGAGAAGACGCTCTCCCAAATTGTTCTCTCTCGTTCTGTCTGAGCCAAGGTAGAGACAATTTAGGCAAGCGCGATCGTGACAAAGGGAAGAGAACAACAAAAGATATTGAAATAGCAGATGTTGTTTTTCTCGTTCAGTATTCTTTTTCTATTTCTTAAAGGCAGGCGCCGTTTTTCCGCGGTTTTCAATTGCGTTTTAGTTTTTAAAGGAGTAGCATTGTTGTTATTACATACATAGTTGTTTTAGGGCCGGTTTCTCGAGTGCAGAGAGCTGCAACGAGTCAATAATTTTCGGGTACTCCCGATCATTTACTCGTATCCGTTTTGATTAATCGCTTCGGGTGAGCGAAATAAAATGAGCGGTGAGCGAATGCGATCGTCCCATGAATGATCGTTTGTGATCGTTCAAGTATGTGATCTGATCGTGTGTGAACGTTCGGCTTGAAGATTTTACCCGTTTGTGATCGAATATTTTGTGCAATCGATTGGTGTGATCGTGCTTCGCGCTTATCGGTATGACCGTGCAGTTCGAGTTATTGCTTTATATTTTGCACAACATATTTTTATATTTGCACAAAAGGACAACAAGTAATGGATATTGAAAGCGTTTCAGAACTAATATCAAATAAATATTTCTTTTAAAACTTGCCTTAGTTTGTAAGCATACATGAAGTCAATATCGTTTAATTTAATCTTACATAAATATTTCTCATTAAACATATAATACATTGAAACGCACTCTCCCCTAATTTTATTTCGTCGTCACAAGAAATCATATTAATCCGTTCATGTACAACTGACTCGAGGTCGCAATCATCGGGAACGATTGAGCGCTTCGGAACGATCATTTTGTTCACCTACATCCGAAGCTCAAAATCACATCATTGATCGTTACGAAGCGAGTCGGGGAGTTGATCGGATCGTACTTCGGCTTTCGGGATTGTTCGTGATTATTCGTTGCCGAGTGAGTTTACCGGATTAAACCAAAATGATCGCGCGATGATCGATCGTACTCGATCATACTCGTTGCAGCTCTCTGCTCGAGTGCCGGCTAACATTTCTCGAACAGATAAAGTCCCCAACTAAGAGGAAGAAACGAAATCACAGCTGACTTTGCCTTTGAATTATACCAAAACAGCTGATCGAATAATCAAAGCACGCCATTTTTTGCGCTTTACAGCTCATTCTGTGCGCTAACAGCATTCTGTAATTGTTTTTCGTTCAGATAAATTAAAGGAGTCGAGAAAACCGATTTGCTTCTACGAACAGTTTAAGTTTAATTAAGTTTTTCGGACTGATAGCTATCAGGGACTTTAACAGGGACTCGAGAAACCGGCCCTTAGTAGAAAAAAACTATGTAAAATCAACATTAAAAAGTAGTAGTTCACTATTTTCTGAATTTTTCATATATTTTGTTGTATTATTTTTTTGGTCATTGAATAGTATTTAACAATTAAAATAGTAGAAAACCTACTTACGAAACTTTCATGTATTTTGTTGTTTTATTCATTTGGCAAATTAATAGTAACGTCTCAATTAATATCGTACCCATTTTATTTGTTCGCGTGTATTTTGTTGTTTTATTTTTTGAGGCATTGACACCACAATTAATATCGTAGCACAACTATTTTGTTCCTTCATGTATTTTGTTGTTTTAAAAATACAATTATAAATTTTAGGTCAACTATTTTTCTGGTCTTAGGGTGGTTAGAGTATCCGACTCATAATCTCTGGGTCGCGAGTTCAAATCCCGCTTTTGCAACTCATGTTTTTTCTTTTTGTTAAATGTTGATTTCAAGTCTATAGATTTTCCTGTCCGAAAATGATTCTTCGGTGGCCTACTGGTTAGAGTGCTCGACTCCGATGTTTGCGGTCCCGGTTCGATTCCCAGCGAAAGCAAAAAACCTGATTTGAAAGTTTAAGTATCTGTGAAATGTAAATAACTTCCAAATAAATTAATATAACAAATTAAATTAAAAATAAAAATAACTAAAAAAATAAATTAAAAAAGCAACAAATTTTTTTCGGGTAAAATACTATTTTGTAGTTTATCTACTATTTTATAGGTAATCTACTATTTTTTGGGGGCAGTTTTCACTATTAAATGGTTGATTTTACATAGCTTTTTTTTGTGTGTACTTGCTGCGACGTGTTTTCATAGGAAAAAGCCGAGGGCTTGTTAAAACAATTTCCATATTTAATAAACTAGAAATGGATCCAATTTTTTTTTACAAAAACCGATTTAACTAACTATCTGGCGCATATATTAAAATAAAAAAAAAACTCTTTTTTTGTGGGGCCTATTCTTAAAATTTTGTTAAAATCCTAATTTATTTGTATTTTTAAGAAATACAATACAAAAATAATTTCATTTTATTCGGGAGAACAAAAAAATAATTTTTTTGGAAAAGTACCAAAAAAACGACGTTTTGGAAAAGAGGTCTGTAAGTTGGGACACTTTTAAAAGACAATAAAACTCACACCAAAAATACTCCAAACTTTTAGAAACAATTTATTTATATTAATTTAATCAATTTTAGTTAGTTTTAACTTGTTCCCGTCCATTTTCAAAGAACTTCGACCAAATAACAATTAAAACCAAAAGGCTCTTTGAACGATCACATTTACCCTAATTTCAAAGAAATTTACTGGGCAGAAAGCTACCTCTGTCGGGCAGAGGCCTTTTTATTTGCAAAAGGGTGTCTCAACTTACACGCTCACAGAGTCCCAACTTACAAAAAATGGGTAAATTTTTTACCAATTTAATTTAGGCACGTTATTAATTTTTTTTTTATAGAATTTTGAAAAAAGTGAAAATAAACTTTTTTGATGAAAAATTGTACACGAGAGTCACAGCTTAAATCTGGCTTGAGCCTGGCTTCTTATGTTTTACCCAAAAGTCCAAACTTACAGACCTCTCCGCTATGTATATACATGTCCCATTACCTATTCCAAAAGTGACTTAATCCTACACCTTTTAAAGGTGCGGGTTGCACTTGACTTCCAGCTGGTGTGGAAGACTTAGTTTTAAAGAAAAATGTCTTCACTACTCATAATCTGACTTGGGGGTCTTGGTGCACGGAAGGCTAGACCCAGTTGGCGTTGAATAACATTTGTATAATTACTGTTGCATACATTTGTATTAAAAATGTTACGTTAGAGTAACTATTCTTCATAGTAAAACGACCATTTAAAATATTTTCAAGATACAAAAACAAAATACACTTATCCCGTAAGCGTAGTTCAGCTATTTAATAGTACACAAAGCCAAAACAATCACACGGATGACTATTTTTAATTGGTAAAGTACTATTTAATATAGTTTCTGAACAAATCCAAATTTTTTGTGTTTAGTAGTAGCCGGTATACCGGCAAACGGCTGAAATCAGTCAGTTGGTCGCTCGTTCGCTGTCTGTTTTTCTGCTTCTCTGTTTTCGTTTTCGAATTTAACTTCCATGAAAAATTACAAACAACAAATGCATATACGGGAACCAGGATGCCTGTGAGAAATGCTATAATCACCCAGTAATTGAAGTCCGAAGCCAACCCATCGTGGCCATGACCATGACCAAGTGAAAGTAGCTGCTCCATGCCCACACCTCACAATAATGCAAGGCCATCCACACCCGAATGGTCATCCATATCCACCCTCTGCGGTTACTTCCTCACTTTGCATGTGGCACGCATTCCTACTTTGCCGCCGATTATCGCGTGCTATCTTACATAACCACACACAAAAAAAAAACTATGTAAAAACTATGTAAAATCAACTGCTCCAACCCATAAAAAATAGAAAATGCCCCAAAAAATAGTAGATTACCTATAAAATAGTAGATTACCTACAAAATATTATTTTTGCAGTTATTTTTATTTTTTTATTTCATTTGTTATATTTATTTATATGAAAGTAATTTAAAGACACTTACATTTCACAGATACTTAAAACTTAGGTTTTTTCTCCGCTGGAAATCGAACCGGGGCCGCAAACATCGGAGTCGAGCACTCTAACCAGTAGGCCACCGAAGAATGATTTTCGGACAGGAAAATCTATAGACTTGAAATCAACATTTAACAAAAAGAAAAAACATGAGTTGCAAAAGCGGGATTTGAACTCGCCACCCAGAGATTATGAGTCGGATACTCTAACCACCCTAAGACCAGAAAAATAGTTGACCTACAATTTAAAATTGTATTTTTAAAACAACAAAATACATGAAGGAACAAAATAGTTGTGTTACGATATTAATTGTGGTGTCAATGCCTCAAAAAATAAAACAACAAAATACACGCGAACAAATAAAATGGGTACGATATTAATTGAGACGTTACTATTAATTTGCCAAATGAATAAAACAACAAAATACATGAAAGTTTCGTAAATAGGTTTTCTACTATTTTAATTGTTAGATACTATTCAATGACCACAAAAATAAAACAACAAAATACATGAAAAATTCAGAAAATAGTGAACTACTATTGTATTTTTCTATGTTGATTTTACATAGTTTTTTTTTTGTGTGCAGTAAACGGCGTTGAGTGTGCGAAAATTACTAATTAATTAAAGGTCAGGTCAGTTTTCTCCAAGATTGTTGCACTGTAGGGGAGAAGGGGCACGAATAGTACACGCAATAAAATTTGGTTGGTAAAATTGACCAATGAAGATTGTTCAGCAACTATAAAAATAGTACTTTAAGAATAAAAATAGTCGTAGTTTAACTATTAAATAGTTAAACGACTGTTAAAATAGTTACGCTTACGGGATGTGTGTTCTTTGATTTTGTACCTTGAAAATATTTTAAATAGTCGTTTTACTATGAAGAAGACACACAAAAAAACTTGGTAATATTAACCAATTTAATTGTCAAACAGTCCCCAACCACCAAAATTGTCAATTCTATCATTTAAATAGTTACTCTTACATAATACGTAAACGTAATGGTTACTATAAATAATAGTTATGTAGAATAGAATGTGCCCGAACCATAAATTGTAGTTCACTAACTATTTTTATAGTAAATATACAATTATGTATAGTTATTTCACAGTAATTTATAAGTAGTATTAAAAAAATAGTTGTCCAATTACCTTTCCAAAAGAAGAAAAAGATTTGTAAATATTAGTGTTGCATACTTTTATACTAAAGAAGTTTCGTTAGGGTAACTATTGTTCATAGTTAAACAACTATTTAAAATAGTTTCAAGGTACAAAAACAAAGTACACACATCCCGTAAGCGTAACTATTTTAATAGTAGCTTAACTATAGTAGTACGCACAGCAAAAACAAATACACGGATGAATATTTTTATTGTTAAAGTACTATTTTGTATTGTTACTGATCTTCATTGGTCAATTTTACCAAGCCAATTTTTATACCCGTTACTCGTAGAGTAAAAGGGTATATTGTATTCGTGCAAAAGTATGTAACAGCTAGAAGGAAGCGTTTCCGACCCTATAAAGTATATATATTCTTGATCAGGGTCACTAGCCGAGTCGATATAGCCATGTCCGTCTGTCCGTCTGTCTGTCCGTCTGTCCGTCTGTCTGTCTGTCCGTATGAACGCTGAGATCTTGGAAACTATAAAAGCTAGAAGATTGGCGTTTTGCATGCAGATTCTAGGAGTTCCTACGCAGCGCAAGTTTGTTTCAAAAAGGTGCCACGCCCCCTCTAACGCCCACAATCGCTTATATACGATTTTAAAAATTTCAATATTTCGGAAAAGTAAAAATTCAGTTTTATTGTCGAAATGTAGAAGAAATTTTTCAAATCGGACCATTTGTTAAAAAGTTATGCGTGTTCAAAGTTTCTATCTCCATCTCCCTCGCACTCCCTTTACCTGAGTAACGGGTATCTGATTGTCGGGGCACCCGACTATAGCGTTCTCTCTTGTTTTTTGTGTGTTTGGTCTGGGAAGGATTCTCCATTCGGAGACCAAAGTACTCTGTCCCTTTACAAGTGTTATATCTAGCACGTTTGACGAGGTAGCACCTACGAAGGTGTGCTCCTGCCCCACATTTACAATATATAAATTAGTAGATAGAATAAAGTCTAAAAGTGACTAACCTCTGTCGTTAATGTCGGAGCTTCCCCACACGCTGTTGTGTGCGTTGGCATCTGCACCAATGAGGAGTTGGTCGTCCTTGGAGCCGAATTCCACCTAGCTGCTCAGCTCTTCTGGTAGCGCCGGTCTGACGTGTGCCATGTAGCAGGAGGCTACCAATAGGCGCTGCTCCTGGCTTTCTAGTACCACCGTACTCAAGTCGTCAGAGCTGTAATGAGGCACAAGGTTAGCATGGATACACTTCCGCACAAGTACGGCGATTCTGTTCTTGGTTACCATTGGTGAGTAGAATGTATTGTAGTTTGCGGAGCTCCACCGACGCAAGTCTACTTTTATTAAGATTGAGATGCAGCACCCTCAGTGTCATTGGTGGCTGGCTCATCTCCGCTCGACGGGTTGGCTATAACCGTCAGGTCACGGTCCTCTTCGACTTTCGAGTCGTCCAGAGCAAAGTCCTGTGCGGCAGGATGGCTTCAAAGATCTAGGTCCTTCTCCACCTCGCCTGCCTGCAGGATGTGTGTGCCTTTGTCGTTGGGGCACTATGGGGCATTTGACCACTTTTGATGGCCGAAATTAATATCTCGGTCAATTCGAAAGATATTGACGTGAAACTTTACCAGTCGCCATTTTGTATCCCTCCGCATATTATATATGAGAATCGTCCGTATCGGACAACTATATCATATAGCTGACATAGAAACAATCAAATTAACTTTGCTGTTTTTGGAGATTTTTGCACATAACTTTAGAAATAGCAATTATTTAAGTTTTTAAGACGATATTAAAAGTTTCGTACAAATCGGACGATTATATCCTGAAGTTCTCAAAAAAAGGGCACAGGAAAGAATTTACTTTACATTTGTACGACTTTTTGTTCAAGTTGTATCGGAACTTTCGTTTTAAAGCCGCTAAAGTGCACTTAAGTTAGTCTATGGCAAAGCTAAGGATTTCTACTCTATTTTAATAATAATTTAAAGCCAGAAAATTCCTTACATCCTTAACCACCAGTGCAAACGATAGGAGTGCACTATGGGGCATTTGACCACCTTTGTTGGCCAAAACCTATTTTTTAAAAGTCGTTAAAACAAAAAATGTGGTTTGAGGGTGTGTTAACAGAAGACCATTTAACAATGTTACGTTTACAGAAATCCGATAGAGGTCGCCTCTGTTAACCCAGCGGCTGTTAAATCAGCTGTTCGAAATACAATTCTCGGGCTGTTGTATTTCGGCTTTTTGCTTGCAGTTTTAAAGTGCTTTAAATTTGAGTTTTTAAGCAATCTAAGTTAATTTTTTGGATTGAATTTAAAGGTTTATGCTATGTACTAAGTAGTTGTGTGGTTAAACGACAAAAATAAGTATTTTTTTCTTATAAATGAGTGTTAAAGGGAGTGGTCTAACAAGAAGATTTTGGTAAGAAAACTAAATTTCAAATGGAGCAACAAAGTGAGTCCAGCGGAGTTCACTTCTGGAACCTATTTACTCAAATTTAAAGCACTTTAAAACTGCAAGCAAAAAGTCGAAATACAACAGCCCGAGAATTGTATTTCGAACAGCTGATTTAACAACCGCTGGGTTAACAGAGGCGACCTCTATTGGATTTCTGTAAACGTAACATTGTTAAATGGTCTTCTGTTAACACACCCTTAAACCACATTTTTTGTTTTAACGACTTTTAAAAAATGGGTTTTGGTCAACCAAGGTGGTCAAATGCCCCATGGTGGGGTGTCTCTTCTTGAGACGCATGTAGACGCTACCCATGCTTCACGCCATCTTCCCGAATCATGGGTGCAGCAGATCCTCCGCCTCTTTATTGATTTGGATAGCCACACTTTGGCCCCCCTCGTTGGGTAGTGGGCTGGACATGTGCAGAATCTTTCAATTCGCCGTTGGCACGTCTGCCGTTGAAGCTTCAGCGCCCGATCCCCTTGGATTGCGATGGGGAAGAGCACTTTCGCCATAGGTATGGATGGGATTAATTCCTTGTCCACCAACTCTAGCTTGGCGCCCTCCCACAACGCCTCCAGTTGGCAGACCGTTTGCGTCAGCCACTTCCTGGTCGGACCGTCGTTGCCCTTCAGGATCTTGACAGCGTTAATCCACGCTGCACCATCGAATTTGGGCATGGGCTGTGGGTGCCTTTTCCATCTGTGCAAAGGGAGACTTAATGAGTCGCGCATAGACGATCTTCCAGCGCGCGTCTGTCATCTTCCCATTTTCGTCATTCCTGTCATTCCTGTCATTGAGTGCCACGATCAGGTGTCGGTTGACTACATCACTGACCCTACATTGTATGCATACTCGTTATCGGATATGTTATAAAAGCTCAGATATGTTTTAATCTATTATATTATGCTATTTATTGTATTATTTTACAACAAGATTAGGAGAAAGCAGTTTTGCCGAGTTAAAAACCCCCTTCGTTAATGTTGGGTTAAGCAACTGCTCTTCAAGTCAGCTGTTATTGGATGGGATGGTGGATGGAGCTTTGTGGGATGGACTCTATGGGAAGAAGCTATAATTACGCTATGCAACATCATAAATGTACCTCGATGGATGCTATTGTTTTGAATTCGTTACGAATTCCCAAGTTAAACTGCGTTTTCCAAAAAGTTCCCCGACGCAAGGATTCTTAGAACAAGGACCTCAAAGTTCGAAAAATGCTAAAATTGGCCACCTTTCCGGAGGTATCACAAGCAAACGGATTAATGGTTTGTTTTGATGCTAAAATTTTTTAAAAGTGACACTCTTTTTTTTCAAACCCCATACTCAGAAAAATTGTTGTATTTTTTTTAAGGGAGAAAAAATAAAAGAAAACATAGCCATAAAACGTAAAAACATTCAGCTGAGGTCAAAATAGTAGTAGTTTTTCCGCCCTTTGTTTTTAAAGGTTTCTTGTTGTAACTTTTCATCTCCTGGATAAGAAAAATTATAACGACCAACTTTAAAAAAGTGAAGGGCGGGAGCACTACTGATATTTTCACCGCAGCTGTATATTTTTACGTTTTATGGCTATATTTTCTTTTTTTTTTCTCCCTTTAAATAATTCCTAAAATTATTCTGAGTATAGGGTTTGAAAGATAAAGAGTGTTACTTTTGAAAAACTTTAACATCAAACTAAACCATGAATCCGTTTGGCTGTGATAACTCCGGAAAGTTGGCCAATATCAGCATTTTTCGAACTTTGAGGTCCTTGTGCTAAGAATCCTTGCGTCGGGGGAACTTTTTGGAAAACGCAGTTTAATTTGGAAATTCGTAACAAATTCAACAAAATAGCATCCATCGAGGTAAATTTAAAAAGCATTAATTTTGTTGCACAGTGTTATTTTCTGAAGGGAAATTTCATGCCCAACGCGTTTCTCTTACTAAATTTTATTTTGTTGGTCTTCAATCTTCGTGGTATTTAGCTAAAACTTTAAACATTCCTTTTGGGGCAAAAATAGTAGAGGGTACTATATGATAACACATGGTCTTTATTTTATTTCTTATGACTTCTGCAGGTTGGTAGATCTATTGGTCATAGTCGCAGTATTGGTTGCGCTCATGGTCGACTCTGTAAGCGAGAGCTCGATGAGCCAGATTGCAGTCAAACTGAGCAAAATGGCCAAAGTCACGGTTAAGGGTAGCAAAACAAAAATTTTACAGCGCGAAATTTTTAAAGAATAATGGAATTTTTGAAATCAGGGAAGAAAAATAATAAATTTACAAAAATGTGAACCTCCGCGTCAAAGAGGTATAACCGCATTTTGAATATCAATAAAAGATTAGAAAAAAAAACATTTAATGTGTACTAAATTTTAGATAAAAAACAAGAGAGAACGCTATAGTCGGGTGCCCCGACAATCAGATGCCCGTTACTCAGGTAAAGGGATAACACGCATAACTTTTTAACGAATGGTCCGATTTGAAAAATTTTTTCTACATTTCGATAGGTATTGATAAACACAATAAAACTGAATTTTTACTTTTCCGAAATATTGAAATTTTTAAAATCGTATATAAGCGATTGTGGGCGTTAGAGTGGGCGTGGCACCTTTTTGAAACAAACTTGCGCTGCGTAGGAACTCCTAGAATCTGCACGCCAATCTTCTAGCTTTTATAGTTTCCAAGATCTCAGCGTTCATACAGACGGACAGACAGACAGACGGACAGACAGACGGGCAAACAGACGGACAGACAGGGCTAGATCGACTCGGCTAGTGATCCTGATCAAGAATATATATACTTTATAGGGTCGGAAAAGCTTCCTTCTACCTGTTACATACTTTTGCACGAATACAATATACCCTTTTACTCTACGAGTAACGGGTATAATTATCTATTTTAACCGTTAACAGCGAAATTAAATTTCGGACTGTTTTAACTCCAGTACTGAGGCTAGACTAGTTAAAAAAGTATATTGACATTTTGCAACGTTCCTCGTGGGCTTTGCAATTGACTTTAAAATAATGCAGGAAAATGTGGGAGGCAAAAGAACAGTCTTTCCGATGATACCAGTCTCATTCCGATGGCTCTTTATTTATAACTGCTATGTCTAACCAAATTTTTCTTACTATTCGTGTCTCCTTCTCCCCTACAAATATTTTTAAAAATGTTTAAATTTAAAATGAAGTATTTTTAAGAGAAATTTTAAATTAATACAAATTCTGTACGCCACGTCAAACGTGACGCCTCACACTGGGGTGAGCGACCCCAAAAGTGACGATTAATTCAAAATACAAATTTTGAAATTGTGCAATGAGGGTCATATGTGGCGAAAGTAGATAAAATTTTGCATTAGAAAGTGAAAGAATTATGGTCCATGGTCTTAAAGAAACCTCACAATGTGAATCCAAAGTTGAAACTTTGTTTTTAAAAATACGAAAAATTAGTATTTGTTTGTCACTTTAAGTAAGGATTTTACAATAGAAACAAGAGAGAACGCTATAGTCGGGTTGGTGTCCCGACTATCTAATAATCGTAACTCAGCTAAAGGGAGTGCGAGGAAGATAGATATATAAACAATTTTGATTGCGTATAACTTTTTAATGAATGGTCCGATTTGAAAAATGTCTTCTACATTTCGATAGGTATTAATAAACACTATAAAATTGCGTTTATATATTTTTAAAATCTTAAAAGATGTGGCCTCCAGACACATTTGAAAATCGTTTATTGCAATTGTGGGTGTTAGGGGGGCGTGGCACCTCGATGAAACAAACTTGCGCTGCGTAGGAAGCCCAAGAATATGTGTGTGAAATCTCAACCTTCTAGCTTTTATAGTTTCCGAGATCTCAGCGTTCATACGGACAGACAGACGGACAGACGGACATGGCTATATCGACTCGGCTAGTGACCCTGATCAAGAATATATATACTTTATAGGGTCGGAAACGCTTCCTTCTCCCTGTTACATACTTTTGCACGAAATACTTCTCGGAAATCTTTAAAGGTGTGGGCGCCAGACACATTTTAAAATCGTTAGTGGGCGATTGTGGGCGTTAGAGGGGCGGGGCACCTTTTTGAAATAAACTTGCGCTGCGTAGGAAGCCCAAGAATATGTGTGGGAAATCTCAACCTTCTAGCTTTAGTAGTTTCCGAGATCTCAGCGTTCAAACGGACAGACAGATAGACGGACAGACGGACATGGTTATATCGACTCGGCTAGTGACCCTGATCAGGAATATATAAACTTTATAGGGTCAGAAACGCTTCCTTCTAGCTGTTACATACTTTTGCACAAATACAATATACCCTTTTACTCTACGATTAACGGGTATAATAAGCCAAAACAATTTTTATACCCGTTACTCGTAGAGTAAAAGGGTATATTGTATTCGTGCAAAAGTATGTAACAGCTAGAAGGAAGCGTTTCCGACCCCATAAAGTATATATATTCTTGATCAGGATCACTAGCCGAGTCGATCTAGCCATGTCCGTCTGTCCGTCTGTCTGTCTGTCTGTCCGTCTGTCTGTCTGTCTGTATGAACGCTGAGATCTCGGAAACTATAAAAGCTAGAAGGTTGAGATTTCACACACATATTCTTGGGCTTCCTACGCAGCGCAAGTTTGTTTCATCGAGGTGCCACGCCCCCCCTAACGCCCACAATCGCCATAAACGATTTTCAAATGTGTCTGGAGGCCACATCTTTTAAGATTTTAAAAATATATAAACGCAATTTTATAGTGTTTATTAATACCTATCGAAATGTAGAAGACATTTTTCAAATCGGACCATTCATTAAAAAGTTATACGCAATCAAAATTGTTTATATATCTATCTCCCTCGCACTCCCTTTAGCTGAGTTACGATTATTAGATAGTCGGGACACCAACCCGAGTACAGCGTTCGCACTCCCTTTAGCTGAGTGACGGTTAATAGATAGTCGGGACACCAACCCGACTATAGCGTTCTCTCTTGTTTTTATACCCGTTACTCGTAGAGTAAAAGGGAATATTGTATTCGTGCAAAAGTATGTAACAGCTAGAAGGAAGCGTTTCCGACCACATAAAATAAAGTATATATATTCTTGATCAGGATCACTAGCCGAGTCGATCTAGCCATGTCCGTCTGTCCGTCTGTCTGTCAGTCTGTCTGTCCGTCTGTCTGTCCGCCTGTCTGTCCGTCTGTCTGTCCGTCTGTCTGTCTATCTGTCCGTCTGTCTGTCCGTCTGTCTGTATGAACGCTGAGATCTCGGAAACTATAAAAGCTAGAAGGTTGAGATTTCACACACATATTCTTGGGCTTCCTACGCAGCGCAAGTTTGTTTCATCGAGGTGCCACGCCCCCCCTAACGCCCACAATCGCCATAAACGATTTTCAAATGTGTCTGGAGGCCACATCTTTTAAGATTTTAAAAATATATAAACGCAATTTTATAGTGTTTATTAATACCTATCGAAATGTAGAAGACATTTTTCAAATCGGACCATTCATTAAAAAGTTATACGCAATCAAAATTGTTTATATATCTATCTCGCACTCCCTTTAGCTGAGTGACGGTTATTAGATAGTCGGGACACCAACCCGACTATAGCGTTCTCTCTTGTTTTTATACCCGTTACTCGTAGAGTAAAAGGGAATGTTGTATTCGTGCAAAAGTATGTAACAGCTAGAAGGAAGCGTTTCCGACCCCATAAAGTATATATATTCTTGATCAGGATCACTAGCCGAGTCGATCTAGCCATGCCCGTCTGTCTGTCCGTCTGTCTGTCTGTATGAACGCTGAGATTTCGGAAACTATAAAAGCTAGAAGATTGGCGTTTTGCACGCAGATTCTAGGAGTTCCTACGCAGCGCAAGTTTGTTTTAAAAAAGTGCCACGCCCCCTCTAACGCCCTCAATCGCTTAGGGGCTGTCCATATATTACGTAATCACAATTTCGACGATTTTTGACCCCCTCCCCCCATGTAATCAATTCTTCATACAAAAAAAAATTTTTTTTGCACTAGAGTTATCATTTGGTTGACCCCCTCCCCCCACTAGGTGATTACGTAATATATGGACAGCCCCTTATATACGATTTTAAAAATTTAAATATTTCGAAAAGTAAAAATGCAGTTTTATTGTGTTTATCAATACCTATCGAAATGTAGAAGAAATTTTTCAAATCGGACCATTCGTTAAAAAGTTATGCGTGATCAAAGTTTCTATCTCCATCTCCCTTGCACTCCCTTTACCTGAGTATCGGCTATCTGATAGTCAGGGCACCCGACTATAACGTTCTCTCTTGTTATTTTTAAATTCTTGAGATATGTACCTAAGTCCCCACCAAGGGGTTTCCTGCAACTCTCTGCTTCAAGACAGTTATTTTAATTCAAAGTTGCACGGTATCTCACAAAGAAATATGTTTTTTTTATTTTTCAATGTCAGACGTTGGTTAACATAGAACTATTCGCAGAATACGCTCATGAAACGGCTAGATTCTTCCCAGCGGGAAAGTTTCACTGGAATATATGTTATTTTCATTAGGTTAGAAGCGGAAGGGACAAAACCTCATTCACCCCTTACATTTCTTCCGTCTCTGGTTTCAAAATACACGGGGGTGACACAAAAAGTGATGGGTAAATGAGGTTTCTATGTGGTTTTCCAAAGGAATTTACATTTTCCCTACACCGTCGCCTGCTAAAAGATACAGGATTTCCAACATTTTCTGCTAAAAGGAAAAGGATTTCCAACACACAAAGAACAACCTTCGCACTTTCCCAGTGGGTTTGTCCAGTTGTATCCGTGGTAGTATATGCCACCAACAATACACAAGTTATTAATTCACGGTGCTGAAATTATTTCGAATGCGTTGTTACCCATAGGCCAACTCGAGAAGCTCGGTACAAAGACTTCAAAAAATATAGAGAATGTTATTCGAGAAAAATGGAGAGGGTGAAAAGCAACCAGGACATTTTTAAATATGTTCTTGATTAGCTCCGATCCAATAATATCTACTAAACGGAAGTTGCCGAAAAAAAGTGCACACCTTTCCAAAGGAAGCTTTAACTCTGTTAAAGCAGTAAAATGTATGAGCGACATGAGCGATAGTGAAGGCGAATTCTAGATGGAATCGGATTAATACTTATATCATTTAAATATTTGATTTTCTTTTAAATTTTTTTCACTTTTTAGATCACTATTAAATTCGAAGCTATGGGCCCAACCCAACAAAAAGTCGTCCAAAACAAAAAACTTCATATGAAACAAAATTGGTTGACGTTTTTTTCGAATGAAGATTTTTGTTTTGGACGACATTTTGTTGGGTTGAGTACTAGCCCTATACATATAAACTTATTTTATTTAATAAATACAAGCAATACAAGGTTTTTTCCCATTTTCATCATATTGTTTTTGGCGCATATTTACACCCAAAAAAAAAAATCGATATGAAACGTAGATCAATTTTAAATTCTTTAAGATCAATTTTAGTTTGATATGGGGCCATGTAAATTTGACCTGGTCGAAAAGAGTATTTCATGTAAAAACGATATGGGCTTTGCATGACCTGAAATTTACATGGCCACATCGACTTTACGGTAACATGCTTTTTATACCCGCTACTCGTAGAGTAAAAGGGTATATTTTATTCGTGCAAAAGTATGTAACAGCTGGAAGGAAGCGTTTCCGACCACATAAAATAAAGTATATATATTCTTGATCAGGATCACTAGCCGAGTCGATCTAGCCATGTCCGTCTGTCCGTCTTTTCTTCCGTCTGTCTGTCCGTCTGTCTGTCCGTCTGTCTGTCCGTCTGTCTGTCCGTCTGTCTGTCCGTCTGTCTATCCGTCTGTCTGTCCGTCTGTCTGTCCGTCTGTCTGTCTATCTGTCCGTCTGTCTGTATGTACGCTGAGATCTCGGAAACTACAAAAGCTAGAAAGTTGGGATTACCCACACATATTCTTGGGCTTCCTACGCAGCGCAAGTTTGTTTCATCGAGGTGCCACGCCCCCCTAACGCCCACAATCGCAATAAACGATTTTCAAATGTGTCTGGAGGCCACATCTTTTAAGATTTTAAAAATATATACACGCAATTTTATAGTGTTTATTAATACCTACCGAAATGTAGAAGAAATTTTTCAAATCGGACCATTCATTAAAAAGTTATACGCAATCAAAATTGTTTATATATCTATCTCCCTCGCACTCCCTTTAGCTGAGTTACGATTATTAGATAGTCGGGACTCCAACCCGAGTACAGCGTTCGCACTCCCTTTAGCTGAGTGCCGGGTATTAGATAGTCGGGACACCAACCCGACTATAGCGTTCTCTCTTGTTTTTTGTGTGTTTTATAAAGTCCATCGATTCTTAGTATTTTTAATATATGTAGTCTAAATAAATACATAAACGATTCGTGTAAAATTTCAGCGTTATTAATGAAAAATGACCAGTTTTTTTGTAAAAATACACAACTTTTCAAAAAATTCGCCGAAGAAAAATAATTATTAAAAAAATACTCCTAGGAAATTCCAAATGTTATTTTTTTACTTTTATTGATTAAATACAACATTATAACATGTTCAAAATGATCGTCTCTATTGAGGTCTCTCACCCCAGTGTGCGCCTGTTTGATTTAGAATCAAATATCAGAAACAATCGAATTTTTTTTGGTATAGGATTGAATCTTTATACCTGTTACTCGTAGAGTAAAAGGGAATATTGTATTCGTGCAAAAGTATGTAACAGGGAGAAAGAAGCGTTTCCGACCCTATAAAGTATATATATTCTTGATCAAGATCACTAGCCGAGTCGATCTAGCCATGTCCGCCTGTCTGTCTGTTTGCCTGTCTGCCTGTCTGTCTGTCCGTCCGTCCGTATGAACGCTAAGATCTCGGAAACTTCAAAAGCTAAAAGGTTGGGATTAAACACACATATTCTTGGGCTTTCTACGCAGCGCAAGTTTGTTTCATCCGAGAGCCACTCCCACTCGTACGCCCACAGTCGTAAAGGACATATGAAAAAGCCTGTCGCCCACATCTTTGCAGATTTTGTACAAGTTTAAATGCCATTTTGATGTGCCTATTAATACCTATCGAAATGTAGAAGAAAATTTAAAAATCGGATAATCCATTAAAAAGTTATGAGCAAAAACTGAAATGAATGGTAGATGGAGCCAGTAGCGGCCGTTAGATGGAGCCAGTAGCTTTGACGATATCATATCTCCATCTCCCTCGCACTCCCTTTAGCTGAGTAACGGGAATCGGATAGTCGAAGTACTCGACTATAGCTATCTCTCTTGCTATTTATTTACCTCTTAAAATATAATTAAGCACAGTTTTGGGAATTCATGCAGCACTAGAGACGGTCACGGTTGACGTAGAATGTAAATATTTTAATGAAAACACTGTTTTTGAAAATATTTTTAGATTAAGCGTAGTGATAAATAAATGTGTCGTAGTTTTCGGTAAGACTGTCACAAAAAATCTGTGATCTCAACTTTTGGTAGTCAAATTTGTGGGTTTTGGCTTAAAAAGCGATGGGCCCATTTGGGTATAATCGACGGTTTAACTCTTCCAATAAAAGACAGTTGTTTTGTGTATTGATGTACATACACTCATAGAAATTTTAACCCTAAATGGCCCTAAAAAACTGACTTTTCGCCCGTGGATTAATAAAATCGCCCATAAATCGTATCCGCGGGCGATTCGCCCGTGTATTTAGAACATTTTTCTAAAAAATCCCTTTGGTTTAATTTAGGGTGATTTTTCTTATTTTCCTGTTTTTAGGGTGATTTGCCCTAAATTTAAGGTTTATTTTTCTAAAAGTAAGGGCGAATTTTCTGTTTTTAAAGGCAAATGCCCTAAAAATTAGACAAATTAAAAAAATCGTGTTTGAGCATGCTTAACTGAATTTGGGAAGCATGTATTTCAATCATGTATATTCTGGGAACTGGGACTGCTTTAATTAAACAACACCGGCGGAGGACACACCGTTTCATGTTATTGTATTGGTGTGTAGCTATGTATATGGGAGCTGCGTTAAGGGGCCCGACCTAAACAGCACAGTAGTGTTGGGTAAAAAAACTGCTCATTTGGGTGAACAAGTTCACTTGTTCTTTTTTTCCCAATGAGTCAACTCACTCAGTTTGCTCACTTGTTCACTTACTCACTTGCTCACTTGTTCTGTCCTTAACTTTAAACCGTATGCAAAATGCATCTAAAAGTAAAAAAATACTTTTTGTGCCAAAAACAGCAAGAGAGCAACTGAGCAGGTGAACTAAAAAGATCAAATAAGAGAGCCAAACCATGGTGGAACTATACAAGGTGGTCTCGTCAGCTCTGCCGAGGACGTTATTTTTCTGAGAGACAAGCGCTAGAAAGAGATAGAAATAGTATTTCATTCGCATGACTGGCACAAATAACGTCCTCAAAAGAGGGCAGCTCTCGCGACGAGACCATCTTGTATAGTTCCACCATGGTTCCACCATGAGCCAAACTAAACAAGTGAACAAAAAAGAGCAAGTAAGAGAGCAAAACTGAGCAAGTGAACAAAAAAGAGCAAGTGAGCAAAAATGAACAAGTGAACAATAAAGAACAAGTTCGAAGGAACATGTTCACTCACTCAGTTTAGTGGGCAACTCTTTTTTGTTCACTCACTCATGAGCAACCCATCACTACAGCACAGCCGTTAGAACTGAAAAATCATGTTTGTAATCGAATAAGGGGAAATAAATATGAGGAGAAAAAACAACTTACTTTTGGTCACTGCGGGAATCGAACCCACGACCTCTCGGTTTAGAGTCTAACGTCCTACCGCTGCACCACAGACCCATCGCGCAAGGCGATGTACAAACTCTGCACACATCTTATTTTCTTGAGGTCTACGTTATAATTTGACTAAAGGCAACTAAACCGTATAAACCGACTGTGACAATTAGGACCGTTTTATTGCTTGCAAACACAAAGTATGCTTTTAACTCAGAATTCCCATACGTTTTTAAAATTTGAAGACTACTTTAATTTAAAATTCGGACGAAAAAATGTCCTTAGTATTAAAGTATTTAAAAAAAAAAAAAAACATAAAGATCAAGTTGAATCACACAGGGTTCGAACCCACAACCCCACGACCTTAGTCCCCATATAGCCAAGTTGAAAGCGCAGGTGATTAGACCGCTGGGCTACCAAATTTCACACTTTTAAAGTGATTTTTAGGGCAAATCGCCCTTGTATTAAGACAAATTTTAGAAAAAAAATTAGGGCAATTCGCCGTTGGACTTAGAAAAGGTCAAAACGAAGCAAATCGAAAAAAAATCGCCCTAAATATTGGAAAAATAGAAAAATTATCCCTAAAAAGATTTGTTTATGGTCACCTGCCTTGAATTTATGGCAAATTTGTCGTGAAAATAGAAAATTTTTCTCAGTTCAAGGGCGAAAATTTTTTTAGGGCGATTTTCTAAAACGTTGAAAATTTTTTTATGAGTGTAAGAACCACAACAGATTATGGTTGGAAAAGATTTCTGAGACACCCCCGCGTAAATACATAAGTCGGGGAATATATTAGTTACAATTTTTACAGTTTCTAAACAGTAGCTTGCAGTAAGGGAAACAACAACTACTTAAACTCCCAATCATAATTTGTTTTAAAGAAGAATATCGTAAATGACTTAATGTTTAAATAAAACCCATGATTTATGCTTATAAAATAATGTTATAGTTATAAACCCAAAAAAAATTGATTCGATGTGATTATCCATTTGATGAAATTCAATCATAATTATATCTTGATACGGTACGAGCCACTTTTAAATGTTTCACATATCGGTTTGAATATTCCTGAATCTCTGTTACGCATGGTAATTTTGAGCTCAATCTCGCTCTTTTCTGTGAAATTATACTAAAAAATGTGAACTTTAAGAATATTAAATTAATGGTGACGTGTTAATTTTTTTGTGTAAAATAAAATTGTGTCTTAAAAGGCTACGATTTAAGCGAAAAAAAGGGTCCACAATTTTTAATAACAAAAATGTAACGTTTTAAAAAGAGATATAAAGAGATATAAAGAGTTTCATCCCTGTTTTTGCACCTAAGTCTTTTGCTAGATTTCTCTATGTAGACAGAAGCTGGAAATAGCTGGAATACACATTTTAGAGATCCATTTTGTAACACTTTGGCTAGAAAGAACACTTTTTTTTTACTCCCATAATTTTTAAAGTGCTGGCCACTAAATTTCTTCCATATTTTCGCCAACCTAAATATTTTTCTGCCTAGTGATGACCTCAAAATGCTGAAGAAGCACTACTTAAGTCACTGATAAGTATTTAGCATTGGGCTGATGGAGCAGAAAAGTAATCAGGGTAGAAACGAAGAATAGATTTAGCCATTAAATTCTGAATATACTGCTAGCTAGGCAGATTGGGTAGCTATATATAATTCGCAAACGCTTGGGATTGCCATCAGTCACCTTTGGTAACTACAAACAGCGCAACCAGCTCACATCCGCATTCAGATTTATCATCTCACACCAATCAATATGAAATCCTTCGTGTGCATCGCTCTGGTCGCCTTCGTTGCCGCCGCCCTGGCTTCGCCCACCAACGTGGCTTCGGCCACCGGCTCCACAATATCCTTGACATCCCAGGACGGCGAGCTGGAGGGAGTCGCTGGACAGGGATTCGGTGATCTGACCCGTCTTCGCAAGTCCGCCTATGGCGGAAGCTCCGGCGGCTATGGAGGCTCTAGCATCCCAGCCCCTCCGTGCCCCAAGAACTATCTGTTCAGCTGCCAGCCTAACCTCGCCCCGGTGCCGTGCAGTGCTCCAGCCCCCAGCTACGGATCCGCAGGCGCCTACTCTTCCCCAGTGGCCACCTATGTCGCACCCAACTACGGAATCCCCCAACACCAGCAGCAGCTCTTCAGCGCCGCTTACGTGCCACAAACCTACGGCTACCAGTTCTGAATGCTAGTGCCTGATATCACTGACCCAAAATTGATTGCTGAGAAACATAAACCATAATGGATTTAAAACAAATATACCCAAAAATATTTACTGCTATTAAATCATATAAAAAAGTCAAACCCTGAAATATTTATTTATTGATGGCACAAGATATTAAGAGTTCAAAACATGATGAACAATTATATAAGTCGGTCCTCGCAAAACAAATTTGTTAAATTGATTTATAACTCTCGAATTTTTTTTACATACCTATACAAAGAAAAATGGGACGTTTTAGGTACAAGCAACATTTTACAAAGAAAAAAAATAAGAGTGAGTTTTCTTTTACTTTTATTTTTATAATTACATTTTCAGACGATGAATGATAAACAAATATTAAAATACTTGGAATTTTTGTTTAGTTTTTGGCGGTTTTCGGTAATTCAAATCAAATAAAAACACCTCTTAATGAGGTAAAATGTCGTGACGATCACACCTTCAAAAGACAAAAGTTTTGATATTACAATACATTTTGTGACGAAAGGTTATTATACATTCGACTTAACAAGTAAACTAAAAACACCTTTTTTCTCGAGGTGCTTGACACAGTAAAAATTAGTACAGGAGTCTGAAACAGCGATTTGATTTTATTATATGGGTCTACTGTATTCGGGGAAAGTATGTAACAGGTCAAAGAAAGCGTTTTCGTCCCTATAAATTGTATATATTCTTGATTAGGATCACTAGCCGTTTCTGTCCGTCCCTCTGTCCATGTGAACGAAGAGATCTCGGAAATTATAGGAGCTAGAGAGTTGCAGTTGGATTTAGATTCCTTAGCTTCCCATTCAGCGCAAATTTATCATGCCAATGTGCCACGCCCACTCTATCGCCGACTCGGCTAGTGATCCTGATCAAGAATATATATACTTTATGGGGTCGGAAACGCTTCCTTCTACATGTTACATACTTTTGCACGAATACAAAATACCCTTTTACTCTACGAGTAACGGGTATACAAATCGAATCCAAGTACGATTTATGTTTGAATCCGAGATCGGTTCATCTTGAAATCGACATCGACTTGATGTTGAAACCAAGAAGACGTCATCTCGATATCGAGAGCACTCATACTAAAAAGCCATTCGCAAACCGAGAAAACTGAGATGTTTATTAAAGAATTGATCTTGTCTTACTTTTAAGATCGTAAATACCGAAATCAACATCGTTGAGAACGGTTTCTTTTCTGAGTGCATACTCCGACGAATATAATATACGCTGTTAGCCTACGATTACAATTTAAACCTAAAGGCTCTACCAATAAAAATTTAAATAAAGTGTACTCAATTAAGTTTATCTTTGATGTTAAGTTCTAATGACACACTCAAGGCTTCAAGTCTGCCAATCATTGGATTATATTTTCATGTTTTTAGCTACACCGCTGAGCCTCTATGTGATTGAGCACCCATTTATCACAGGCTACGTACCTCTGTTACTTACCAAAAGGTATATGAAAAGAAATTCCAGACATATCACAAAATTTGAGCCATTTTTTACGAAATCCGTTGGTTTTGTAAAAGAACAAGCCATCGGAACAAATGACGTTGTGCTCATCTTGTGGGGGTGGAAATCGGAAACCCACTTCTCCAAAAAATTGGAACTTTTAGAATCTTGTGACATCAATAAAAAAATGTTTCAGGGTTTGACGTATATTTTTGGTTTTATTTGTTTTAAATCCATTATAGTTTATGTTTCTCAGCAATCAATTTTGGGTCAGTGGGATCATAGATATCAGGCACTAGCATTCAGAACTGGTAGCCGTAGGTTTGTGGCACGTAAGCGGCGCTGAAGAGCTGCTGCTGGTGTTGGGGGATTCCGTAGTTGGGTGCGACATAGGTGGCCACTGGGGAAGAGTAGGCGCCTGCGGATCCGTAGCTGGGGGCTGGAGCACTGCACGGCACCGGGGCGAGGTTAGGCTGGCAGCTGAACAGATAGTTCTTGGGGCACGGAGGGGCTGGGATGCTAGAGCCTCCATAGCCGCCGGAGCTTCCGCCATAGGCGGACTTGCGAAGACGGGTCAGATCACCGAATCCCTGTCCAGCGACTCCCTCCAGCTCGCCGTCCTGGGATGTCGAGGATATTGTGGAGCCGGTGACCGAAGCCACGTTGGTGGGCGAAGCCAGGGCGGCGGCAACGAAGGCGACCAGAGCGATGCACACGAAGGATTTCATCTTGATTGGTGTGAGATGATAAATCTGAAAGCGGATGGGAGCTGGTTGCGCTGTTTGTAGTTACCAAAGGTGACTGATGGCAATCCCATGAGGTTGCGTATTATTTATAGCTACCCAATCTGTCTAGTTAGCATTATATTCGCAATTTAGTGGAAAACTCTAGTCTTCGTTTTAGCTTTTTAAGTAGGTAGTTTTACTGCACTCAAAAGAAACTTTTTCTCTAGATTAAATTGCTGATTTGATTAAAATGTATGATTTTGTTGAATTTTTAAATTTTATTTTTCCAAAATTGTAGAAACTGTTTTCTTTTGTTAATTTAAGCCATTTTTATTAGTTTTTAACTTGTTCTCCTTTGTTTTAGTATTTTTCCCGAATTACAATTAAAACTAAAGGCTGTTTGAACGAATCACATATCGCCTAAACTCAAGAAATTCACTTCTTGACCTCTGTCACCTGAAGCATTTCTATATGCAATAGTGGGGAATTGCTTCCACACTCAAATAACAAACTTAAACAAAAATTATTTTATTAAAAACATTACATTTAAAAATATAATTTTATGTGGTGGAAAGAGTCGAAAAACTGTACAGCGTTCCATGGCCCACCTTACCATTGAACATGTATAAGTTAAAGTCATCATAATTTTGTGCATCTGTTCCCAAATCAACACTGGCCCCAAAAACCATTTACTCCAGATCCGCTGGGAAGAGGCAATTGCAACTAAGCAGTTTCTTAATTTACCTATAACTTTTGCTTTTAAACCACCTTTTTTCCAGCTATTTGGTTAGGTCATTAAACCTCAGTTCAAGAACTAAAATTTAAGTTTATTTCACTAAGAAAAAAAGATTGCAACACACCAGAAAGTCGTTCCAAGCGGAAAAGTGGAAAGTGCAAACGATTGGGTAATGCGATATCGGATCCCAACAAATGCTTGACTGAACGGTCAGCCTACACGCCGGATAACAACAATGACTACAATGTGCTGACCTTCGGGTTTCAAGTTCTCATAAGGTTTCCGCAAATAGTAATGGCTCAACTGGGGCACGAATATAACAAGGGCCTTGACTACAGATTAAAACCTGACCCCATTTTCCAAGCACTTTTAGCTTCGATTCAGATTTGATATCATTTTCCCTCTGGAATGTGCAACCAACTGACCCAGTTGATGCAGTTTACCATGCCCATCTCCGTTTCCGCTTTGTTATGCACTTTTATTTGCATTACTTTATAAAGGCAACTCGACCGCTTCCTCATCTACGCTGGCTAAGTTTTTACCGGCAGACATACAGTCAATATGTGGAAGTATCTCGGATTTCTTGTCTTTTTAATAGGCGCGAGTTGTACGGCTTATCTAACCGGATCTTATCCGACGCCGTGTAAAGGGGGCCAACGTTGTTTAAGGAGTCTGCCGTTGCGCATTATAGCCCCTGAGTCTCTTCTGCATCGCAGAAGGAGGCAACAGCAGATTGTTCAGGAGGTAATCGTAGAGAACAACTTTGTTGGTCCAGGATTCGGCGGACCTGGATTTGGGGGACCTGGTTTTGGAGGACCTGGTTTTGGAGGACCTGGTTTTGGAGGACCTGGTTTTGGAGGACCTGGTTTTGGAGGTCCTGGATTTGGCGGACCTGGATTTGGCGGACCTGGATTTGGCGGACCAGGATTTGGGAGACGTCGGTTTGGCGGACCTGGATTTGCTCGTAGCTATGATCACGCGGCTATTCATGAACCTCCCGGGGAGGCGAACCAATATAACGCTCTCGAAGTTACTTCACCGACTTGTCCAAAAAACTACGTGTTCTCCTGTGAAACGGTTATCAAGTCGGTTCCCTGAAGGTCCAGTTCATGTGGTCGCGCTTGAAATAACTTCTAATTAACCAAACTTTTTGGATATGTCGATTTGTAATTTATTTTCGATGATATATTTTTCCTTGATTTTTTATTCCGAATTGAACATTTTTAATTTATTTTTCCGATAAAATTATATATAAATAAGAAGGGATATATGTATGTGTATACAAAGAATAACTGAAAGAAAAAATTAAAATTAAAAATTTTATTCCGAATTGAACATTTTTAATTTATTTTTCCGATAAAATTATATATAAAAACAAGAGAGAACGCTATAGTCGGGTGCCCCGACAATCAGATACCCGTTACTCAGGTAAAGGAAGTGCGAGGGAGATGGAGATAGAAACTTTGAACACGCATAACTTTTTAACGAATGGTCCGATTTGAAAAATTTCTTCTACATTTCGATAGGTATTGATAAACACAATAAAACTGCATTTTTACTTTTCCGAAATATTGAAATTTTTAAAATCGTATATAAGCGATTGTGGGCGTTAGAGGGGGCGTGGCACCCTTTTGAAACAAACTTGCGCTGCGTAGGAACTCCAAGAATCTTCATGACAAATACCAATCCTCTAGCTTATTTAGTTTCCGAGATCTCAGCGTTCATACAGACAGACGGACGGACAGACGGACAGACGGACAGACGGACAGACGGACATGGCTATATCGACTCGGCTAGTGACCCTGATCAAGAATATATATACTTTATAGGGTCGGAAATGCTTCCTTCTAGCTGTTACATACTTTTGCACGAATACAATATACCCTTTTACTCTACGAGTAACGGGTATAAAAAAGAAGGGATATATGTATGTGTATACAAATAATAACTTAAAGAAAAAATTAAAACAATTCAATACATCTTAAAATATATTTTAACATTAAGCTTGATAGCCCCTTAAAATGTAAATGTATTTATATTTATTCAAACAAGAGAGGAAGCTAGCTTCGGCAAGCCGAAGCTTATATACCCTTGCAGATCATTCTATTAATTTACAAATCGCAAAAATGTTAAATTTCCAATTATTTCACATAAATTTTTCGATCGTTTCTATGGCAGCTAAATGATATAGTAGTTCGATCTTTTTCAAATTTAAATCGAAATTCGGAAATGTTTAAAAATAGTCATATCCAAGAGTAGAAGAGAATGTAATAAAAATCAACAAAGATATAATTTTTTTCCAATTAATTTCCATTTAATTTTTCGACCGTTCCTATGGCAGCTATATGATATAGTGATCCGATTTTTTAAATATTTAATTCGAAATTCAGAAATATATAAAAAATAATATTCCCAAGATTAGAAGGTAATACTTCAAAAAACACCGAAGCTAGAATTTTTTAACGATTTTTTTCCGATCCTTCCTATGGGAGCTATAGGATATAGTTGTCCGATCCGGTCGGTTCCGACTTATATACTACCTGCAATAGTAAGAAGACTTTTGGGAAAGTTTCATCCCGATAGCTTAAAAACTGAGAGACTAGTTTGCGTAGAAACAGACAGACGGAAATAAATATTTTGGCAACACCTTTTCTAAAAGTGAGTGCCTTAACCCTAAAATTAAGCTAACCCTAAATAATAGAAATGTTTTCTAAAAAGTAGAAAGTTTTTCTAAAAAATATAAATATTTGTTTTCGCATGCTCTAGGCCAAAATATTCAATGCCAGAACTTGTCAGCTGCCGGGCGGCTGTACTCGTAGCGCAGACAGTTAAAGCGCTTGGTTAGAACTCGAATCGACGCTGGTTCGAGTCCCAGAGCCAACTTTTTATACCCGTTACTCGTAGAGTAAAAGGGTATATTGTATTCGTGCAAAAGTATGTAACAGCTAGAAGGAAGCGTTTCCGACCCCATAAAGTATATATATTCTTGATCAGGATCACTAGCCGAGTCGATCTAGCCATGTCCGTCTGTCCGTCTGTCCGTCTGTCTGTCTGTCTGTCTGTCCGTCTGTCCGTATGAACGCTGAGATCTCGGAAACTATAAAAGCTAGAAGATTGGCATTTTGCATACAGATTCTAGGAGTTCCTACGCAGCGCAAGTTTGTTTCAAAAAGGTGCCACGCCCCCTCTAACGCCCACAATCGCTTATATACGATTTTAAAAATTTCAATATTTCGGAAAAGTAAAAATGCAGTTTTATTGTGTTTATCAATACCTATCGAAATGTAGAAGAAATTTTTCAAATCGGACCATTCGTTAAAAAGTTATGCGTGTTCAAAGTTTCTATCTCGATCTCCCTCGCACTCCCTTTACCTGAGTAACGGGTATCTGATTGTCGGGGCACCCGACTATAGCGTTCTCTCTTGTTTAACCTTTTTTTATTCTTTTTTTTTTTTTTATTCTGTTTTTCACTCTTTTATTTTTTTTTATTCCCTTTTTTATTCCTTTCTTTTAATTCTTTTTTTATGGCAAGCGGTAAACCGAAAATAATTAGGTTTATATTCAGCTATTTACTATTTTACTATATACTACACTTAATATAAATTGCGTTAGCATATGTACATAATTATATATGTATGACAATAAGTAAAACGCGACCTAATTATGCAAGTAGAATTCAAATGTGTTGTCCGCTTCACCCTTTACATGCAATGCTCGGCTTGACACATCAAATTTAAGTGCTACAATGGCCCAGTATGTAGGCCGTTCGCTCCTCGCGCGGGAGACCCGGGTTCGATTCTCACCGACGGACAAGTAGAAATGTAAGTTTTTTTCATGAAGATAAAATATTAACTAATCACAATTTTCAAAATTCCCCACCCCCCGCAGCTCCACAGTCCATATTTACAACGACATTTGGCTTTGGTTAAATAAGAAATTCGGGCGCAAATATATAATTATTATATCCTTAACATTCATAAGATACAAGACACACCAGACATATGTGTATGTATGTACATAAGAGAGTATATAACAACAAAAGCGTATATACAAAAAAAAACATGATTGAACATGTTTTATTTTTTGTTTTAAATTTCTATTTTTTAGTAAAATTTTCTACTTTTAAGAAATTTTTACCCTTAAATTTTGTAAAATTACCCTAAAATTTAGAAAATATACCCAAAAAAAAATCAAAAATATAGGAAAATTGTACCCTAAAATTTAGGGCGAGCTTGTCTTGAAGACAAAAATAGGGCGATTTCCTTGACTTTAGGGTTAATTTTATTTTGAGTGTACCTTAGCAGAGAGACTTCTAGCCCATAATAGGTTATTAAAAAAATATCCTGGAACTTTACCTTAATGGTGGTGCGGAAAAGTGTTCACTAACACTATTTAAATACAATTTTTTTTTGATTTCTACATTTTTTTTATAGGAACTCATTTAAACAATTAAATAAATTTATAGGAACTCATTTAAACAATTAATTAATTTTATCGGAACTCATTAAAATGTAATTATTTTGATTGAAAATATGAGAAAAGCACACTTGTTTTTTATAGCAAGACCGGGAACTTTGAAATTCAATAACAAGAGAACTATGGCCGACCGCCAAGTTCTTTTTGCACGTACATTCCTAAGAAATCGCGGCCCATCGAGGATAATTTTTTCGCGAATTTCGAGGGTGACTCCGCTAATATAAAGTATTCTTATTTCTTCATCTTAGCATTATACAATTATCAGTGTTGGGACAGGTACTGCTTTAATTTACATATAGGTAAAAGGTCCTAGGTGTTTGACAAAAAGATGCACCTAGCTAAGATGTATTAAACACTAGATAGGGTAAAAATGTACCCATAGGTAAGTACCTACACTCAAAAAAAAAATCGACTAAAATCGCCCTTGGTTTTAGAAAATCGCCTATGAATTTGCTTTACTGGCGATTTTGTCTATATTAAAGAAAGTAGGTTTCTTAAATCAAAGGCATTTTTTTTTTAAATCAAAAGAAAAAAGACTGCAATTTAGAAATTTCTTGCTAGAAATTAGAAAAATTATTTCTTAGAATTTAGAAATAAAGGTTTTCTAAAAAATAGAAATACGTTTTTTTTTTAATATAGACAAATATTTTCTAAAAAACCAAAAAAAATCCTCAAATCCAGAAAATACAAAAATCTTTTTTCGGGCTTCGGGAATCGAAATAATTGCCCGGTTGTTTCTGTGACGCCACGTCCCCTGCCCTTGTGTTGTTGTTTTTCGTTCTTGTTTGTCATATTATTCGAATTTCCTTTAATTGAGCACATGGGTGGATGATGTATACATTTATGTAAATGCGCTTGTAGTTTCAAATTGGAACTGTAATAATAACCGAAATGAGTATACAAATTACAAATTATAAATATAAAAACCCAATAACTTACTATTTTGAGAAAAACATCTTGGGTCGCCCCACGCGGGAATCGAACCGCTTGCCTCACGGTTTGCAGTCAAGCACTCTACTAGCTGCGCCACGGAAGCATCACGTGAGGCGCTGTACAAAGTCTATTCAAATTTTGTTCTCCTCTTTTTAGTCAAATTGATCTGGCTCTCTTCTAGTTATTCCCCCTAGTTATTCATTTAATTTTGCTCGTAAATATTTCATGATTAATATTAATATTTATATGCCAATATATATTTTATTATGGTTTAATAGTAACAGTAATTGAATGTTTTAAATTTGAAGAACCTAAACATAATTTTTACCAAAATATAACTACTCATGATTAAAAAAAAATGCAATACATTTTTTTTCATTAATATGTAAGTATTAGGGATAAAAAAAAAAAAAAGACAACATGAGTTTTTCGGCTCGACGTGGGATTGAACTCACACTTGCGGCTATAAAATTGAATAAAATATACATGCACGCACGCGTTAGACCCCTAGGCTACCAATAAAGGAAATTTTTTTCGATTTAAGACAATTTTTTCTAAGACTTAAAAAAAAATTTCTAAAAGGTGTATAAGAAGGGAAACTGATCAAATAAGGTTACATTTTTTATTTTTTAGAAAAATATTTCTAAAAATAGACACATTTTTTCTGAATGTTAGAAAAATAATTAATCATTTTTTCTGTTTTCTAGAAAACCAATATTTCTATTTTGTATAAATATTTATAATTTTGACGGCGATTTTTTTTTGTTTTTAGAAAAGTTTAGTCTTTTTTTTTCTAAAATCAATGGCAATTTTAACCCTCAAATAAAAAAAGGAAGATTAGAAAAAATCACCTTAAAATTTAGAAAAAAAAGGAGTTTTCTGCATTTCAGAAAAAAAAATCTAAAAAATTCGTTTAATAGAGAATTTTTTCTGAAGTTTAGAAAATGTTTCCTCTTTATAGAATATATTTCTAAAGCACAGTAAATTTTTCTTTTTTCTATATTTAAGAAAAATAATTTTTTGAGTGTAGGAAAAAATGTCTAGTTTTGTCCCAGCACCAACAATTGCAGCGATCAACATACATACATACAAGTGATTTAAATCTTTCTTCTGTCCCACATTTTTAAAAAAAAAAATATCCCACATCAAAAAGTCAAATTTGATTTATGTTAAACGCAATACTTTATTTATATGTAAATTCAAATGTCCAGTCAGATTCGGTTCGCGCCTTACAATTCTCGGACAAAGGGTACAGCGTACTGGGGCACATACTGCGAGTAGGAGCCAGCGGATCCATAGCTGGGGGCCGGAGCACTGCACGGCACGGGCTGAAGAGAGGGCTGGCAGCTGAACAGGTAGTTCTTGGGGCACGGCGGCGACGGAATGGATGACGGGGCTGAGTAGGCAGGTGCAGCGGGAGCCGAGTATGATGGTGCAGCGGGAGCGGAGTAAGACGGGGCAGCTGGAGCCGAGTATGACGGGGCGGCTGGAGCAGAGTATGACGGGGCAGCTGGAGCCGAGTAGGTGGGGGCAGCAGGGGCGGCGGCGTAGGAGGCGGCGGCAGGGGCAGCTGGAGCTCCGTATCCGCCGTAGGCAGCACGCGACACACGGATGTTCTCAGCCAGAGGAGCAGGAATTAAGATGCCCTGGGTGGGCTGCAGCTGGATCGTCTCTGAGGACACGGCAGACAAGGCCAAGACGCCGGCGATGAGAAGGTGACCAAAGTTGAATGCCATTGCGGATTGTTTTCTATCTGTCTCTTTTTGCTGCTGAAGTGGCGAACGAAAGGTGACTGTTGGTTAAACCCTCAAAACCAACCCTCTTTATAGCCCACACCAAAAACGCTGATCGCACTCCCGAATAGAACGACAGCGGACAGAAAAAATGCATATGGAAGCACCGGGGCTCGAAAACTGCTGACGACCCGCAAACAGGGGGCTACTTTGGAGCAAGGTATTGGGTGCCCGATACTGGCCACCTAGGTCTCTTTGCAAATGGCTAAGACGGTGACGCTCTGGTTTCTGGTCTTGGTGACCTTAAATCCGACCTGTCTTATCGAAATCAATTCGGCATCAATGTTCTTGTTTTTGGACCGTCAAAATGCCGAACATGATCACAGTTGGGCCCACCTCCTCCCCATAAATTTCTACTCCGAAATGAACCAGCAGTACTTCAGAAGATTTCGTCGACAGGCTGGTATATTTGGGATCAGAAAAGGAAACCAACACCCCTTTGAATATGCTCGATATGTCTGAAAATAAATGCAACTAAATATATACATATGTATGTATGTTAGATTTTACTAATTTCATGGGGTGGGCTACACAGGGTCTCAATAAATAAAAAGCCTACTGACATGCAGACGTAATTTGTTCAAAGGAAATGAAACCCAACACATGATTCTGTCAACAAAAACAAGAAAGGAAGCTAGCTTCGACCAGCCGAAGCCTACATACATATGAGGGATTCTTTGTGAAACGTATCGAGATTTTCTTAATGGTCACAATATTACACCATTTAAAAAGAATTTTTAAAAAGGTAAAAAAAAAATCCATTTGACAGAAGCGAAGATATGGCGACGCTTTTTTTTTGTTTAATTGATTTATAACTTAATATTACGTGGGGTAAAAAATAAATAAAAATACTCCAAAATTATTAAATTTGACAAGCTTTCACATGAAAATAACACCCACAATGGTTCCAGTGCAATGTATAGTCCAAACTTAAAAAAAAATATTTCAGTCGCGGTTTTCTGCTAATCGGCATTTTTAATCTTTATAAAAAATAGTATAATGTACAATACATAATTATTGTTGGCCCCTGAAAGTTTCGTCATGAGACCTCCATTACTTTCTGCATAATTTAATAAAACAATAAATAACAAAGCAGTCTTTCGTTGTTATACTTTAAATAATGTTAGACGAACAGTTATCGTTCTTAATGATTTCCGGAAGAACGACCGTTCCCATTTAGGTGAAACTAATAGGAAAAATGCACATTGGTCTAACAAAGAAATCCCTACCAATTTCAACGTGGGACAATAACTTCTTGCTTCTTAATTTAAAAAAATATATTAATGCATTCTAAAAAATTATGATGTTCAATGAATAATTTGAATTGCTAATAATGGATTTATGAAAAATGAGAAAGTGGGTTACAATTTAAAAGTATAGGCTACGGCAATCTTTTTCACTGTATTATGGTTTCTTTTTGTTGAACGTATTGGTGCTTATACTTTTAAATTGTAACCCACTTTCTTATTTATCAATCTCGATACGTTTCACAAAGAATCACTCATATATACCCTTGAAGATCATTCCTATAAATTTACAAATCGCAAAAATGTTAAATTTCGTATTATTTGGACATTTTTTCTTCTATCCTTTCTGTGGCAGCTGTATAATTTAGTCGTCCGATTTTTGTTAAATTTAATTCGAAATGCGGAAATACTAAAAAAAAGTAATATCCTAGAGTAGAAGAGAATACAATATAAAACAAAGAAGCTATAATTTATTTCCCATTATTTTCCCATTAATTTTCCGATCGTTCCTATGGCAGCTATTGTATATGATATAGTTGTCCAATTTTGAAAAAATTAAATTCGAAATTCATAATTATTGAAAAAATAGTATTCCCAAGCGTATGAGGTTATTTGTCAAAAAACACCGAAGCAATAATTTGTAAACATTTTTTTTCCCAATCATATGGGAGCTATATGATATAGTTGTCCGATCCCGCTGATTCCAACTTATGTATATACTACCTGCAATAGAAAGAAGACTTTTGGGAAAGTTTCCGATAGCTTCAAAACTGAGAGACTAGTTTGCGTAGAAACGGACGGACAGACGGACATGGCTAGATCGACTCGACTAGTGATGCTGATCAAGAGTATATATACTTTATGGGGTCGGAAACGTCTCCTTCACTGCGAAATCATTATACCCTTTGCAAGGGTATAATGACGGACAACTGCAGTAAAACTTTCTTTTCTTGAGCGTCTCAGTCGAATCTAAAGTCTTTAATCCATAAACTTCTTGTCTATGCGTTGAAAAAGTCTCAAATCTATTATTTTATACTTATGAAAATGACCATACAGTTGTAATATTACAATAAAAAAAATAAAAAATAAAAGTAAATAACTCCTCTCCTATTTCTAATTAATTTCTAACAATCTCCCAAATCTATTTGGTTTCTATAGATATTTGTCTATCGAAAGTTATTCGTATGATAGATAGAGCGCATGCCCGTTGCAACTGCTTTGACGTCACCAGGACGAAGGACACAACAAACCCAGCACAGGAAGGACACAACAAACAGGCTACGCAAACAATTGGTCGCCATTAGGACACCGCTATGAAGCTAACTCTGCGAAGGTACTCCTGGGTGATTCTGCTCCAGTTCGCCCTTTTGGGAGGTGACCTCTTTTTTAATGCATTTGGGCCTTCCCTGGCCAAAAATCGATTGCAGACAGCGATTGTTCTCTTTGTGTAAGTATTCAAGGCTCTAGACTCGCATGTCGCTTACTGACCACACCAAATTAACACAGCATTCAGGACACTTTCATCATTGCTGAGTACCTGCTGTTCACTCTAGCGCTGCACTTAACGTGTGTGTACCAGGTCGGTGCCTCCCACATAATCCTGCGGAACTGCAAGCTCTTCATGACCAGCATTACCATCTACTTCCTTCTGTCCGCCTCTCAGCACTTCTGGATAATCTACCAATACCGACAGCCACCAGGCGAAGATGGTCAGCACTGGCCGTTGGGTCTGATTGCTTTGTCAGTGGGCCAACGAATCAGTGAGTTCCAGTAATATTCCTTCCACGCTTATCCTGATGCTCACCACTTCCTCCGCAGTGTCGGTTTTCTATTACTATAGCTCAAAATCGACGGCTCTGACCATGGCGGATCCTCGCTTCAAGGAGGAACATCTGGATTGGATCGCGGACCAGCTGGGCGATAAGTAATGAAGTAATTAAAGGTGATTTGTTTATTGTAGCTATGAGGTACTAAGTGAATGAAAAAAACGAGAAGGGTACCGGCACATTAATTATAATTACATTGGGTTGACTCTGTATATAATACATATAATACAATTAACATAACTTATTTAAATAGTGGATCGGGTCTCATAAAGTTATGAAAGCAAAGCACATTTTATGAGGCTTTTTCAAGCATAATTGCCACGAAAAAAATAATTAAAACCGCATATCTTCTTTTGTGCTCAAGTTAGGACGACGAATTTCTGACGACCATAAAGAAGACACAAGTAACTATTTAATTACGAAAGGATTATCAAAGATGGTTGGCATCTCCAGAAGATAGAACCAAAACATGTGATTTTCCTAAATTAAAACAAGAGAGAACGTTATAGTCGGGTGCCCTGACTATCAGATACCCGTTACTCAGGTAAAGGGAGTGCAAGGGAGATGGAGATAGAAACTTTGATCACGCATAACTTTTTAACGAATGGTCCGATTTGAAAAATTTCTTCTACATTTCGATAGGTATTGATAAACACAATAAAACTGCATTTTTACTTTTCCGAAATATTTAAATTTTAAAATCGTATATAAGCGATTGTGGGCGTTAGAGGGGGCGTGGAACTTTTTTAAAACAAACTTGCGCTGCGTAGGAACTCCTAGAATCTGCATGCAAAACGCCAATCTTCTAGCTTTTATAGTTTCCGAAATCTCAGCGTTCATACAGACAGACGGACAGACAGACGGACATGGCTAGATCGGCTCGGCTAGTGATCCTGATCAATAATATATATACTTTATGGGGTCGGAAACGCTTCCTTCTAGCTGTTACATACTTTTGTAGAGTATGTAAAAGGGTATATTGTATTCGTGCAAAAGTATGTAACAGCTAGAAGGAAGCGTTTCCGACCCCATAAAGTATATATATTCTTGATCAGGATCACTAGCCGAGTCGATCTAGCCATGTCCGTCTGTCCGTCTGTCTGTCCGTCTGTCTGTCTGTCTGTATGAACGCTGAGATCTCGGAAACTATAAAAGCTAGAAGGTTGAGATTTCACACACATATTCTTGGGCTTCCTACGCAGCGCAAGTTTGTTTCATCGAGGTGCCACGCCCCCCCTAACGCCCACAATCGCCATAAACGATTTTCAAATGTGTCTGGAGGCCACATCTTTTAAGATTTTAAAAATATATAAACGCAATTTTATAGTGTTTATTAATACCTATCGAAATGTAGAAGACATTTTTCAAATCGGACCATTCATTAAAAAGTTATACGCAATCAAAATTGTTTATATATCTATCTCCCTCGCACTCCCTTTAGCCCCAATAGATAGTCGGGACACCAACCCGAGTACAGCGTTCGCACTCCCTTTATCTGAGTGACGGGTATTAGATAGTCGGGACACCAACCCGACTATAGCGTTCTCTCTTGTTTTATTTGAATATATTGCAGTGACTTCAAAAAATATTAACCTTTACATTTATAAATATATACATTTATTTCGTCGGTCAGCACCATTTTTTATAAATTGAAAGACCTCTCCTACATTTACGTAGGGTTAGTTAATACAACTAATCTGACATTAAATAACATAGTCAATAAAGATCAACAATTCTAAGCTTTGCACAATAATTAGAACCGGCTAACTGTCGTTCCGAGGTGTAGTCACTACTCGATCTCTCAGCATAGAGATGTACTACGTTCCAGAGAGACTGAATGGCACGCCAAAAAGCTGTTCCCATCCTTTTCCGATGACATTCAGGCAACACGCGGCGTTGGTATGCGTTTCGAACATCAACTGCCATATCTCGCACTTGTTTTGGGTCTCGTCAATGAAGTTGATCACATAATTTTGATCTGTGACGCGTTCCACGCCTACCAAATTGCTTAAGGGCTGGCTGAGACTTAGTTCTGGGTGAATTGATTTATCCGGCATTTTGATTGATAGCCATGAGAATTTGCCATTTCCTGATATATACAAATGTGACTCAGTGATAAGGAGCAGACAGGGTTCAAAGGTGTTCTTCTCTTGCTCACAAATCCATTGGCAGCTGGAAAGGAGGGAGCACATCTTAACGGGTTCGGATGCAATAGTCTGAAACTGATTGCTGAGGGTGATGGATGGTTGGTAAATCAGTTCGCACTGCTCCGGCAGAGGATTACCTATTAAAAAAATAAATAATATTTCTTACAATAATTTACTGTGGGTACAGTTTACTTACGTCGCAAGTAATTAAGTAAGCTGTCGGTCCTCAGCATGTCGTGCAACATCAACATAAAACCGCCGCAATCCCTTAAGGCGAAGGACAATCCAAGCTTCCAGGGCAGCAGCTGAATCGCCACTAATCGATCAACCGACACACTTACGACCTGCCGCAGCCACTTGGCGACATCGTCTTGCGGTAATGCAAATGACTCCATTATATAGCACTTGCAGTTGGACATCACCACGAGTCCTTCACACAGGACATGGGTCTGCTCGTTATATACGCGTCCCTTCGCCAACCACTTAAAATGTTCACCATCCTCATTAAACTTTCGCTGGTAGAAGTAGAGCTTTAGACGATGATCAATATCATTAAAGTCGCTGTAGTTAAACTTGTAAGGCTGGGTACCCAAGACGCTACATTCCAAATCCAATAGCTTCTTTGAACTGGACATGAGCAGGTTAGTAGATTGAAATACCGATGCGAACGGTAGAAGGCTGACATCCTCGGCTCTTTTTAAATGGCTATTTAAGTCCGCATCTGTGCTACTTATTTGACTATTTTCCGATTCAATAAGCAGAGAATTTGAAAGATTTTGCGGTGCATCAATGCCCGGTTGCTCGTAGGTTGTACAAATGCTGTCGGTTACAGATCCTGACGAGCTGCTCTCTGTAAGCGGAACTTGGGACACAGCTCTTGAGGGAGCCGAAAGAGCTACATCCTGGGCCTGCTCCGACTGAAGCTGTTGGAACTCTCTTTCGATGAAGCTTTTAGACTGCACTATGTCACTATGTATCGTGTCCAGATGCGGAAGCTGGGATATGTGGCGCTCTTCTGAAGTCTTACGACTGGCGCTCTGCACGTAGTTCGGATCAAGGACCTCTATGCTTGACTGGCTCGGATTGGAGATGATGTCCACATCACTTTCGTTTGCCCGAAACTCTAAATCACGATCCGTGTTAGAGCTACCCACTACGGACTGATTAGAGTCGAAAGAGCTCTGCGAGTTGGTAATTTTTGAGCAAGAACTGCTCTCGTTTAGCGAATTGGCGGAACCTAAAATGTTAATATATTAGTGAGCTCTTCTCATTGCAACTTTTTTTTAATGGAAGCAGCATTGCTTTTCTTTGTTTATAAAAGCTTCAAAAAATGATTATTTTGATTAATTTGTCGGTAATTAACAGGTTTCTTATAAAATGTTTATCTTCAGAAATTTAGGTCAAAATAATTAGGCTAATCAGAGCTCAATAAGCTACAAATAAGTATAAAACATTAAAAAGATCTGTGCTTCCAACAAGTATTGAGTTAGCTTTACTTCGCATCATGCCCAAATGCTGCTTCGCATTATAGAACAAAAGCAAAAGGCAAATTGTTGAGTAAAATAAAAGAGTATATAAATTGGAATATTAACTTTTCGTGGCTTGCATCAAACTCCTACGCCTGGGTGTGCTTTTAGCAGTTGTAAGCCTGTAGTTGGCCACTAAAGTATTAATTATTTTTTACATCACAACAATGTTATTGTTGTCGGTTGGTGGGTGAGAGAAAAAGTCCAAAAAATACAATGTAATTATACGAAAGTTAGATTGGCTTAGCCATGTTCGATTTGTGTTCGCATGCAAAAGAAATAAAAAAGAAATAAAAATGCAATTAATATAAAGTAATGATGTCCAACACAAGCTTAAAAACATTAACCAAACACAACAAAAACCAAATTAAATCTCAAATGGTTGAAACTTAATGAATGCTAAATAGAGACCATTAACTACAACGAAAAATGTAATAGAATTTTCAATAACGTGATCAATAAAGCGAAATTAAACTGGCCACAACTTGCCAATGCTGCTGCTCTCTTCCTTAATTGTCGTCCCCATAAGTGTCTCCACAGAGGTTTCGTCCACAATCATGGCGGGGGAAAGTTTGGGCTCAGCCGCATCGTCTCCTGAAGGTTTGGTCAAAGATGAGGACAATTCCGGTACTTCAGCCACATAGACACTGCGACAGTCTGGACAACGCAGGTCTACGAAGACGTGAATTTTATATAAATTAGTGTATTCTTAATGGTTTACCAATTTTGTACCTTTGGTTTTATACCATTTGCTTTTTTGCTCAATGGTAAATTGAGTTAGACAATTCACACAGCGATAGATGGAAATATTCATTTCGGTTAGATCACGCTGAGAGAGAATGTCTCGCAGTTTCTTTTCCAGTTCCTGCTTAAGGAGAAAAACAAGATTTTAGTAACCTGATCTTGGCAATTCACTGTTTACTGACCTGACACAATGTATTCTCCACACAATATATACGCTCCTGTTTATCCGTTCGTATCGTGTCAAAAATTATTCGCAAGGTATTGGACTTGACACGCTCGCATGACTCCAGAATTTTGAGACTCCATTTGGTTTTAGTCCTATTCAGTAATAGAATAAATAACATAAAAATTAAGTTCCTTTTGTAAACAATTCCAATCATACCTTTCGGTTAGCGTGTCTTTTTCGCGTAAGAAATTCGATGATATGGTGAGAAACAAAGCTTCGCTCGGCTTATGTTCATGATAAACTATGTAGGTTTCCTCGTCAGACTCGACATCGGATACTGAAAAATACAACTACACTTTAGAAAGCGGATTTCTAGCGTTGTTAGAATGACTCACCCGGGTCCTCATTCTGACCAGCACTTGAGCTATTTGCATAGAGCCTCAACAACTCTTCGTGCTTATCAGGTAACTGCTGCTCCGCTGACATTTCCCCGGTGTTGTTAACGATGCTCTCGTATTTTGTCACTTCCCCTTCAGTGCAGGTCTCATAAAGAGTTTGCCCACTGGTATCGTTTGCATCCAACTTAATAGGGGTCAGCGTGGTATCAAAGGTGGTATTTAACAAAACGTTGTTCGTGGGAGTGGAGCTAATGCTAAGATACTCAGTATCTGCTTGAGGAACAAGACTCGCTTTTGATGATCCTGAGAATTCCCCTAAAAACTCATTGAACAGCTGACGAGCCTCGCTGCGTTCACGTTCAGTTGGCTGCGGCGATTCGATCCCTAACATCAGCTCAGCTTTGCCGGTCTTCAACCATTCATTGCCATAAGTGAGGCGAAGTGTCTCGATTTGCTTTTTGGTCTCGAGATGGGAAGAATCGGTTCCCTCTTCGGAGTCGGATTGGGGTTTTTGACAGGAAATAGCGGCGGTTTCTTGCTCACTCTCAACATTCTCCTCTATATCCACTGTGCGGATCTTTTTTGATGGTATCCTTTTGCTAGATTGCGAGGTGGCTCTTGCCATCGATGGTTCTGCTTCCACCGGGTAATCCTTTCCCTTGACTGTCACCGAACGTTGAGAGCCGAAACTGGAAAACTGGGAGCCATCGCTGGTATTTATAGAAGCACTAGAGCTATTAATGGACACAGAGCTACTTCTGGGTTGGCGGTGGTTAAGCGAGCCTATGTAACGCCACTTCTGGGTGCCCGTCAGCACCTTCTCCGCCTTAGAAAGTGGCTCAAAGTCCAAAACAAACTTCACCGATGCCGCGATCTTGCTCAGATACTGCGCTGTTGCCTGCCGATGTTTGGGATTGCAGGCAAGCGGATTGCCCTGCAGGTTCAATACGGTCAGGGCAAGCAAGGCACTTAGGGGCAGGAGTTGCGAATGCTCCAACAAACAGTTATCTGACAGATCCAAGTTGCTCAAAGCATCCAGCTTTGCCACGTCTAGTAGCTCCTCTACGTAGTTGTTGCTAATGTTGAGCAACTGCAGCCGCTTACAGGCCTCCATGTGAAACTGTGGAAGGTGCGTGAGGCAGTTGTAGCTCAGATCCAGAGTTTTCAGGTGCGGCAGCCATTTGATGGAGGCAACGCTGGTAAGTTTGTTGTGCCGTAAGTTTAAGTGTTGAAGGTGCTGGGCAAACTCCAGGGCGGAGTCCACGCTGCGCAAACTATTGTAGCTAAAGTCGGCAGTCTGCAGTTCGTTCCACACAAAGCCGTTAGAGTTGTCACCGCCGCAGCGTATGATAATGTCGTCCACGCTAGTCAGGCTCCTCACGCAGATCAGGTGCTGCAGCTGAGCGCGCAGCGGTAGGATTCCCACCACCTGGCCGATGTTGATTTTGTTCACCTCGAGCCGCCGCAATGCTCGGAACTTGGCGATGTCGATGACGCCCTCGAAGTAGAGCTCACTGGGGAAGTAGGTCAGCCTCAGCAGCGAAGTCTTTTGCACAAAGTCATGGACCAACTGTAGGTCGGGAAAGACGCTAGACTTTGCGTTGATGGGCTTGACCACTTGGAAGGACTGGTGTTGGTGGGATCCCACGCAGGAACCGATCTCAACATCCGCGATCAGGGTGAAGGAGTCGTTCAGCGCCCTCAGGAGGGAACCTGTGGCGGAGAGGGCGATGAAAGCGATAAGTGTTTGAAATGGGAACCTTAACAACGCCCAGTCATCAGCCAACAGCCGCATGTTTAGTGTTTTGCGTACTACCTTTGTTTGGAATCGTTTGCCGTTGATTTAGCTTTCTCACCTGATAACGTCAAGGTAAACTCGGAACTCAATATTTTGTCGCCGTTCTGGCGGAGCAGGCTGGCCAGCTCCGTGATCTTCTGCGGATCCATCTGCAACAGCTGTTTTTATTCCATGCGATATATTCCTTGCTCTGAGTGACACTGCTGCGACTGTGAAATATTAGTTATTCGGCGGTGCCACAGAAATCTCTTCAAGCTAATTTTGGACGAAATTCTTATTTACATCATCTTAAATTGTACACAAATTTAGTTCTAAGCGATTTGTGTAGCGCTCCATTATCAAGGTGGTGTGTCTAAGGCAGATTAGCAAAATGCGTTAGGCACAACTCTATACATATTTGCAGCAGATCGAAAAACAACAAAGGCAAAAATGTTCGAATGACGCCACTACACAGCAGAAGTACCTTCGATAACGTCCGCTTCACATTTACATACATTGTAGTTTGGCTTGGATTAGTCAAACATCTAGCATCAGCATTATTCGTCGTTCCCAGATTTGTTCGATCATTTAAGGCGTAGAATGCAAAAATACTTTTGTTATGTCTCTTCTTCTTGATAATTGAACAATATCTTGGAAGCGCAGAAAAATGACTTATAGGGTCTTCCCACAGAACTCCATCCACCATCCACCATCCGTTGAACGGATGGTCCGTAAGGTTTTGCCGTTCCGAAAATTTCCCAGTTAGTCCGCCATCCAATTTTGACGGACTTTGACGGGCTCTTTTATGCGATAGTTAGGCGATGTTTTCTCGGTGCAACTCTGAATTCTTCCTCTTGACTGTGAAAATTGGAACGATGACTGCAAGAACAAATCAAATCGATGGCGGGAAAAAATTAAATAATGCTTCAGCTCATAGTTTTTTAGGTTTTTTTAAATTATTTGTAATTTGTTATGAGCGGAAAAGCGTTCGCAAGCAGGTTGTTATGTGTGGGCCAAAATGTAAGCTGTTGTGCGTACGAAAACATCAATGTTTGCAGCAAAGTGTCAGAATACGTTCTGCACTTCGTAAATATAACTAATTATAATTAATTAAAAGTGTACTTTGTACTCCTATAAAGTTTCAAAGTTGCTATAAATTACCAAAAACAGCACAAATTTGGTTTTGTTTAAAAATTTTTCATATTAATATTGGCCAGGCAGAGGCGTAGTAAGAGCGTAGTGTGGGGTACGGGAGGTTAGGCTCTCCCTCAGTCAGCAATTTGTATGCATACTCGTTGTAGGATATGTTATAAACGTTCATATATGTTTTTAAACTATTTTCTGAATCTATTTATTGTATTATTCTATAATAAGATTAGGAGAACGAAATATTACGACAGTTTTGCTGAGTTGAAACTCCCCTTCGTTTATGTTGAGATGAGCAACTGCTCTTCAGTCAGCTGTTATTGGATGGTGGATGGTGGATGGAGTTCTGTGGGAACACGAGTTTCACATTCGTCAAAAATCCCAAGCGTTTCAAACGGATGGACTCTATGGGAAGAGGCTATTAGAGTTGGTTGCGACAAATCGATTGGTTGTTCTGATTATCGATACTACTAATACTAATACTACTAAAAATTAGATTATTCACACAGCTTTAAATACCTTTTCCTATTTATAGCCTGTTCAGACAGAGGGTGACCAAATTCCGCCATCCATCGTCCGTTGAACGGATTATTGTGCCGTTCCCAAAATTTACCATGTACGTCAAAATAGCGTCGAACAGTTAGCAACGAAAGTGAAACGGTGGAATTTGAAACACTGGGGACATTTTTATTTGTTAAATTTTCTCGCTATTTGGGGGTTGAATTGAAAAATGTTTGATGCAAAATTGTTTAGAATTAAAATATCTATCGATCTATATAGGTTGGGGCCAAATCAGAGGTCTGCAAGTGTTTCAAAAATGCATTCGAAAAATCGGGTATCCACCCTTTGGTTAACTGCTCCCCCCACAGAGGTTGTGCCAATATGCACGCTAAACCAGGTTACTAAGCGTTAATTCAAGCTTCTTGTCTGGAAGTTTCATCAAAATCAAACCCACAGATTTTGAGTAAAACGCCTAACAGTGAACCAACCTCGGATTTTTCCCATACAAAAAAGGGGGCCAAAAATTAATTTGTCTGGGGCTCCACTCATAGAGGTTGTGGCAACATGCACGGTAAATGGGCAGATTGGGGATCCTCCTAAGAACGTTTTGTGAACATTTCATGAAAATTAAACCCACAGTTTTCGAGAAAATTGATTTACAGTGTGGGGGTTAAATAGTCAAATTTTGAAATTGGCCGTTGCCCGCTGACTTCGCCAGCGAGACACCTTACAGCCATGACATCAACCATGTAAATATCCATACATTTTCTATGCAAACTTAAAGTAATTAATACAGCTCTCACAGAGGTTGTGCCAACTTGCACGGTACATTAACAGAAAGGGCATGTTTTTAAGTAATTTCTGCATTAATTTCAGCGAAATCAATCCCACAGATTTCGAGATATCAAGTCATTTTAATTATGGCTTTTCCCACGCGGTCACACTGTCCAGCCAGCGAGATAGCGACGGAGCCATGACATAAACCATCAATATGTAAATGTTTTCTATGCAAACTTTAAGTAATTAATACAGCTCTCACAGAGGTTGTGCCAACTTGCACGGTATCGCATTCGAATGGGCATAATTATAGCTGTGAATTAATTAATTCAGAAATTGCTTAAAAACATGCCCCTTCTATTGATATACCGTGCAAGTTGGCACAACCTCTGTGAGAGCTGTATTAATTACTTAAAGTTTGCATAGAAAATATTAATATATTGAGGGTTTATGTCATGGCTCCGTAAGCTGTCCTGCTGGTTGGACAGTGTCGGAGTATGTCGGACCGAGCCGGATCGGACCACTATATCTAAACTTTAGATTAGGATTGTCGAAAGCCAGCAAGGGAGCCAGGATCTTGCTATGCCTGTGGCAAGTTCGGTCACATTGTAGCTCAATGCGAGGAGAGGAAGGGAAATGCTGAAAATAATTATGTAAGGCATTTTAATATTAATTTTGACAGTCAAAATATATCTCCTATGGTTGCAGCATGCATCGTAGACTCTGGCAGTCCTATTTCGTTAATCAAAAAATCTTTGTTGCCCACTGTGGCCCAACTATAAGAAGTCACCGAACATTATTTTGGCATAAACAAAAGCCCATTAAAAATATTCGGAAAAATTTTATGTTTTGTAGTAAAAGAAAGAATAAATTGTTATTTTAATTTAACGGTTGTTGCCAATGAGTCTATGATCCATGATGTGGTATTAGGTAGAAATTTCATGCAAGCTTGCGATTTGAATTTAGATTTAAGACCTCTAAAGATGATAACGGTAGAAAATGCAAGGTTCGGAAAAGAACTCACACTGTACATAACTTGTGTTATTAACATGTTAAATGTCAAAGTGTTAGGTTCAAAAAAAGCTATTGACATGTGTGTTAAAAATTGTAGCCTACATATGTTAGAAACATAAATAACACACACATGTCATTTGTGTTATTTACACGACGTGTTTTTTACACAGCGTGCTTTTAACACAGGAGGTGTTTTTCACACAGCGAAAATGTCAAAAATGTATGTTAAACTGTTAACATTTCTATAACATTTTTGATTTCTGATAAATTCCGCTCTAAATTCCGGTGTTTAGTTATATGTGATATAAATTAATATGGTATAGTCAGTATCCTTTCTGTGCTATTAAAAAAAGGAAGTTTATGTAAATCAAAAATATTTGGACTTAAATTATGGATAAAATAATTTATTAAAGCAATCATTGCATTAGCTGGTTCAAGTTTTAAAGGAGTGAAACAAATTTAAAAGCTGAATAAAAAGGAAAAATATGGGCAGACAGGATCGATCGAATCTTAACTTGGACATATGAAGTACCGGGACCGGCTAGACATCGAAAGCAATGTGGCTCAGTACTGAAAGTTATATTCAAAAAATGAGCCGGCGTTGGAAAAGATAGCTGAAGTTACATTGTCTGTGCCAGCAACGCAAGTCTCGGTGGAGAGGGCGTTTAGGGCGCTGCCGTATATATACATATTTACTAAACTACGTACGAAGCTAAGCCCCGACACGTTGCAGAATATTCTTATTGTAAAACTAAACAAATAACTACTTAACACTATTAAATATGAAGAAAGCTCACAATATATGTAAATAAATTGATTTTGCCTACCGATACTAATATAATGTGTCTATTTTATAATAAAATTATATGTTTTTGGTTATGGATAACTTTTCTAAAAATCTATTGAATTAAAAAATTTTGAGGGCTAAAAAAGTCCTACTTTAAAAAAATAATATTTTGTTCAGCGACAAGATAGGCCGTTCTAAAATAAGTACCAAAGAGATCAGTAAGCAATAAGCACCGACCACGGGGGGTGATATGGGTGGTATATATTACCCCCCACTCGGGTGAAGAATGAATGAAATTTTGGTATTCAAAAAGTATGCAACAAAAAAATTGTTCTGATACCACCGCCCACAACCAAATCCTAGATCCGCCACTGGTAAAAACTGTAATGGATTTTGTTTTCCCGAAGATGTGTCCATTAAAAAAATTGAACTTGTTAGTGGGTGAATCAACGAGTCTTTCCTTTGTTTTATATTTAAAAGAGTATAGAATTCTATAAAATGTTATCAGTTATACTAACAGTTAAAGTTTTTTTGACTAGCACACTTTTGAAGTCAAAAACACATCGTGTTAAAAACACATTGTGTAAAAAACACGGCGTGTTAATAACACGTCCTAGATCCGCCACTGGTAAAAACTATAATGGATTTTGTTTTCCCGAAGATGTGTCCATTAAAAAAATTGAACTTGTTAGTGGGTGAATCAACGAGTCTTTCCTTTGTTTTATATTTAAAAGAGTATAGAATTCTATAAAATGTTATCAGTTATACTAACAGTTAAAGTTTTTTTGACTAGCACACTTTTGAAGTCAAAAACACATCGTGTTAAAAACACATTGTGTAAAAAACACGGCGTATTAATAACACGTCGTGTTAAAAACACAAGTCGGCTGTGTGTGCTAACAATTATTTTTCACATTTAACACTTTTGTATTTGACACACATGTCAACAACTTTGCTCACACTGTAAAATACAAATTTTCATGTTTTTAACATGTGTGTCAAATTCCGAACCCTGATCTTAAGGCTCCCATAGGAATAATCAAATATATGAGTGATTCTTTGTGAAACGTATCGAGATTTTCTTAATGGTCTCAGAACGATATCTCATTTTTATCACGATATTACACCATTTAAAAAGAATTTTTAAAAAGGTAAAAAAAAAAATCCATTTGACAGAAGCGAAGATATGGCGACGCTTTTTTTTTGTTTAATTGATTTATAACTTAATATTACGTGGGGTAAAAAATAAATAAAAATACTCCAAAATTATTAAATTTGACAAGCTTTCACATGAAAATAACACCCACAATGGTTCCAGTGCAATGAATAGTCCAAACTTAAAAAAAAATATTTCAGTCGCGGTTTTCTGCAAATCGGCATTTTTAATCTTTCTAAAAAAATAGTATAATGTACAATACATAATTTGTGTTGGCCCCTGAAAGTTTCGTCATGGGACCTCCATTACTTTATGCATAATTTAATAAAACAATAAAAAACAAAGCAGTCTTTCGTTGTTATACTTTAAATAATGTTAGACGAACAGTTATCGTTCTTAATGATTTCCGGAAGAACGACCGTTCCCATTTAGGTGAAACTAATAGGAAAAATGCATATTGGTCTAACAAAGAAATCCATACCAATTTCAACGTGGGACAATAACTTCTTGCTTCTTAATTTAAAAAAATATATTAATGCATTCTAAAAAATTATGATGTTCAATGAATAATTTGAATTGCTAATAATGGATTTTTAAAAAATGAGAAAGTGGGTTACAATTTAAAAGTATAAGCTACGGAAATCTTTTTAACTGTATTATGGTTTCTTTTTGTTGAACGGATTGGTGCAGCGATTTTAAAATATTTTAATTTTTCTATTGATCAGATTTTAATATCTTTTTTTAAATTAAGAAGCAAGAAGTTATTGTCCCACGTTGAAATTGGTATGGATTTCTTTGTTAGACCAATATGCATTTTTCCTATTAGTTTCACCTAAATGGGAACGGTCGTTCTTCCGGAAATCATTAAGAACGATAACTGTTCGTCTAACATTATTTAAAGTATAACAACGAAAGACTGCTTTGTTTTTTATTGTTTTATTAAATTATGCATAAAGTAATGGAGGTCCCATGACGAAACTTTCAGGGGCCAACACAAATTATGTATTGTACATTATACTATTTTTTTAGAAAGATTAAAAATGCCGATTTGCAGAAAACCGCGACTGAAATATTTTTTTTTAAGTTTGGACTATTCATTGCACTGGAACCATTGTGGGTGTTATTTTCATGTGAAAGCTTGTCAAATTTAATAATTTTGGAGTATTTTTATTTATTTTTTACCCCACGTAATATTAAGTTATAAATCAATTAAACAAAAAAAAAGCGTCGCCATATCTTCGCTTCTGTCAAATGGATTTTTTTTTTTACCTTTTTAAAAATTCTTTTTAAATGGTGTAATATCGTGATAAAAATGAGATATCGTTCTGAGACCATTAAGAAAATCTCGATACGTTTCACAAAGAATCACTCATATATAAGAGAGATCATAGTAATTTTGTAGGAAGTAGGCGTTTTGATTTTTGACCACTTAAGCCTAGTACTCAGTACGACGAAAACTGCTAGCTAACCATAGGAGTAAGCGAGAGGCAAATAGGTAGCTAACGCCTTTAGCCGCGACTTTTTTTCACCGAGGTACTCAGATGAGCTAAGGAAATAGTAAGGAAATACCAAAAAAATACCAGATTTAGCGGATGAATTCCGATGAACGCCTTTAGCCGCGGCCCAAAGAATAGAAAATTTGATCTTTGGCTGTGTTTGTGCAGAAGCTGTGCGCCAATAACAAATTATAAATGAAAGGAAAACACCAAAAACCACTGAAAAACACCTGCAGGAGTTTCGGCAATACATATCGCCATGCCAACAGCGAATTTAAAGCTTGCGACCGAGGTCGGCTCAACATTTTGTAATATTTTAAAATTGGCGCCAGTTGATGTTTGCTGTTTTGTCAACAAACCCAGCTGCTTGAGAGTAAGACCGTGCTACATGCATTGCGGATAAACTCCGAAAACTTCGGCCACACTAAAAGAATAATATTTTTCGACTAGTAAAACTCTTAGCCGAACTGAGTATTAGGCTTTAAAAACAACATTTTTAATGGGCCACAACATATCTGGAATCCCTGGAACTGCACCGATCGAGTCAGCATTAATATACAGGTATTTATTTTATCTGGCTTCGGCTGGCCGAAGCTAGCTTCCTTTCTTGTTTTTTTTCTAGTAGATTAACATCTTAAGATTATTCAAAAAACGTTTGACTTTAAACGGTTAAAAAAAAGTTAAAATATAAAAAAAATTCCCAGGGGCGGGTTTTTTCTATTCTCAAACGAAATGTAAAAGCAGAATGAAAATCTGTAAATTTTTGGCGGAGATACAGTGATCACAGCAAAACTCTTTTTTTTAAAGTGCTCTATGTGTGTTTTACATGTTCAATGTTTAAGTGCGTTTTTCTCGAAACCACGTTTTGAAAGTCCGTGATCATTGGCATTGTCGCAATTTTTCTGCATAAAAACAACACGCCTTCTGGGAAGAGTTTTTTTTATTTTTTGACTTTAAGTATTTTTTTTTAAGTCCAAAGTCAAATTTTTTAAGGTTAAAAACGCATTTTTGACTTTGGAAGAGCAAAAAAACTCTTTTAAAAAAAAATTAAAAATCGCGCGTCCCAGGGGGTGGGTTTTTTCTTTTCTTAAGCGAAATGTAAAAGCAGAATGGAAATCCGATAATCTTTCGAGGAGATACAGTGATCCCCGCAAAGCGCCTTGCCACCGATATATTAGCCGATAGTATCGCTATAGTACGCTATAGAATACGTATATTGTATTCGGGGAAAAGTATTAACAGGTATAACGAAGCGTTTCTAGATCATGATCACTAGCCGAGTCGATCTAGCCATGTCCGTGTATCCGTCTGTCTGTCGTGTGAACGGTGAGATTTGAGAAAATGTACTTGTTTCTTCAATATCTATCGATTGACCTAAAAAAAAAACAGTTTGCCACGCCCACTCTAACGCCCACAACTGTTGCGCCCACAGTTTTGAAGCTAGAATGAAAATTTAAACTCAAAGTATTTGTTTCGTCAATACTAATCGATTTATCCAAAAAAGTTGGCCCACTCTAACGGCCACAAACGCCCTTTCTCACAAAACTTGTAACGCCATTTTTGGTTAAATTTAATTTTCTGTCAGCGTTACTTGTTGTCAACTAATAAAAGTAGCCATTTTTGTTTTTTCATTACTCAAACTTCATAACACAAAAGTGTCTTTCTAGGATAATGGTTTAAATAGGTTTAATAATACTATGTATGTTACTTTGGCATATTACGATAGAAAGGCGTCCGTAGTATTTTGAAACGACATATGTATAGAATATTTAACCTTAGGGGCTCAGAAGTTACGGCCTAACAAAATGTAACTATTTTTAGCTAGTTGGATACTACATGAAACATGCATGCTAAGCCGGCATGACCTCGAGTTAGCTAAAAACTTCTCTATAAAAAAAAGGTCGTATTAAAAGCTAATCTTTGGATAGCTATTTATATATAAATATATATTTATAGATAGTTTTCCTAAATGTCGTAGAATTAATGTTTCTTGTATCTATCCATTTAATACATCTGAGTAAGTACAGGACCATTAAATAGCGTTTTGCAACACAAGCACACAAGCAAAGCAAAACAAATTTTTAATTTTGGTCCCTCAAAATCTTATTTTGCGTATAACTATGGAACGGACTTCAACGATTCAGGTGACCTTCGACGAGTATTTTCTGTAAGAATTCAACTGGGTTAATAAACAGGATAATTTTTTCCCAACCCTCACAAACAGATCAAATTTGTACTTTTACGCTTTCTCTTTCACAAACTAATTGAAATAGTTAATGGTTGTTACCCTATCCTTTTAATTCTTCCGATACCTTTCGATCAGCTTTATATAGTAGTCGCCTTCGCACACTCTCCTAGTGCGCTTCGTCCGCAGTGATGTAAAAGTTACAAAAACAAATAAACAACCCGGTTAACTACTCAGCTTTTATTTATGCAACGATTTTTTGATATCCCTTTAAATCTAATATTACGCAGTCCGATTATGATTAGACTAAGATTCTTTCCTTCAATTACCGTTGTAATTACAATATTTTTTTTAGGTACTTGCGTTTGTTTCTTGGCTAGTTAGGTTTACAAAAAATAAATTTTAAAATTAAAGCAGACTTTGGTGTTGGCTTTTAGTATTATTCCGTGGTTCTTTGGATATGCGTTATTTGGATTAAAAAGAATAAGCTAACTAATGCAACAACCTATACACAATCCTTTAAGTCAACTGGTAAGTGTTAGTGAATGGCCTCCATAGCTTCATTGAGTTGGAGTTGTGCTGAAAAAATACATTTACTCTCTGTGGTGCATACAAATGTTAAAAACGTTTTCGGCTTCTTTATGGGATCTACAAATTTTGCCTGTGAAATAAAAAAAATTATTCTATTAACATTAAATGTTTCGTCAATAATGGTTATTAATACTTTTGTTATAAAAACAATCGTGCTTGACTGAACTGAAAAAAATTTATTAACCTCGGGGGTCTATACCTACTGCTTTTTGCCGATTTGAAGATGCCAATTTTGTTTAATGTAAATTTAATTAGAAACACTTCATTGGTATGTAAAAGTATTTTATTTTTTATTTATATATTTTTAACAACTCCAATTAAGTTCAACAATTATGACACTCGTGGTTTTTGTTCTTCGATTATCTAACACTTAAACACTTTACACATTGAAAAACACTTGCGAATAAAAAAAAGAGAAAATAGAAATGCGGTTGACGTGGGACGATTTTTCTGACTTTATGCATATTCATATTTGGTTCTACCTATAAATGCCAGTATTATATGCGATGGTGAAGATGACTGCTGATTTGATCTATGCGGGTAGATATAGTATTTACAATATACATTTGACTGGTCTTGTTTGGGTGTAATACATTTTAAAGTTTTGGCGACGGCATGATGGACGTGTCCCTATGAAAAAATAATATAAAAAGAAGAGATGAAAACTAATTTGTAATGAAGGAAAAATAACAGTTTTTATGTATTGTATTAGCAATGACAATGGGATGTGCGAAATAAATGGGTTAATATTACACTGAATCGGGATTATGAATGATAATTTTCTTAGAACATTTTCAATACAAAAAAATTTTGAATTTCGTTTGAAGTTTTTATTTAGCTTTTTATTAATGTTTAAGTAAAACTTAGTTTAAGGTATTAATAAAGTAAAATTAGGCAAACAATAAAAAGTAATAGAAACAGGTGGTGCATTAACATAGTTAAAGAGAAAAAGAGAAACTTAAAATAAAACAGCTAAGGAAAACCATAATAAATCAAACGTTTATGGTGAGAATATAAAGCAAAGGTTAATTTGGGGAGATTTTTGGGAGAGTAAGATAACAGGATATCGGGATAAACAGGCGCCAACAAGACATAACGAACGCAAACGAAACACTTACATATGCTCAGGGTGATTGCGTATGCAATCAATTAAATCATTAGGCTTAAGCTGATTTGTGCATATTTTATGGATAGCCGTGAACAGGGGAAATCTGAAATTAAAAAAAATTTGCTGTAGATAACGAAAACCATTTGATTATAAAATTAGGCGTACTTGTCCTCTAGTCCCTTGTTCTTCAGCATGTAGTTCACCTCCTCGGCAGTAGGTGGGCCCTGCAGCTTCTGACCATTTAGCATTTCCTTCTCCAGTTCCTCAATAGTTTTCCCGGAAGTTACAAAGGCCTCAGACACGCGCCGATTTCGTCCACCTGTGAGATAAAGCAATATTTATTAAATAACAATTTAATATACAATTCGTATAACTTAAAAGTATTCTAAAATCGTTACTGAAATCTAAATGCAGAAAAGTAAACAGGCTAAAAAATAAATTAAATGGCCTAAACCATTTATTTCATTTTTTAATTCATGAAAGAAGCTTTTCGAACATTATTGAATAATAACACTATGTTACATCAAAAATGTACAAAGGATGGATTCGATGAGATCCTATTCGCTTCGAATTCCCTGACGCAAGGATTCTGAAAAAAGGACCTCAAAATTGGAAAGATGCTGTAATTTGCAAACTTAAGGGGGTTATTACAAGCAAAGTGATTATTGGGCTTGTTATGGTGTCAAAGCACTTTAAAAGTGCCGTTCAAATACCATACTCAAAATAATTTAAAAATTTTTTTTAGGAACACGTAGTCCCCAAGAATGATGAGTATTTTACTGCTATTTAGGTTGTCATTTGGGTAAGAATTTCTCAACTGCGCATATGAATAAATAGATTTTCTTCAAATTCGGCTATCTTGTAGGGTTTGCCTTGGTTATCATCTATGATTTTATTGAAATTTGGTGTCCATTCAACGGAGCTATGAATTTTTAAAGTTAAGAACTTTAAAAAGAGGTAAAATTTCGAATTAGTATATCTCGGGAACGGCTTAGAGGAACAACATACAGCTTTGCACGTTTTTAAATGATTACTAGGAGAAAATTTCGAATTAGTATATCTCGGGAACGGCTCAGAGGAACAACATACAGCTTTGCACGTTTTTAAATGATTACTAGGAGAATTACGGAAATATTTTCCTAAATTTTTTGTTGTCCAAAAAGTATGAATTTTAATTATTTGAAATTATCTATCGCGGTTTTGGAAGCCTTGTTCATCCTATAAAATAAACTCAAATATCCAAGATTGTCCATCTCATAAGCAACTTAATTTACCCGAAGAAAAATTGTTGTTCCTTTTTATCATTTTCAAGATATATTTTTATGCGAATTTAAAAAAAACCCTATTTATGTTTCCAACGAGTACAATTCTTACATGTTTAAGCTTAAAGTTTGCACAACTCAATTACTCACTGATATTATGCACATATACTAATTTCATAATTTTACCATCGTCCCTTCATCTAGCTGCCATACAAGTCGATGGATTTTCTTATTGCTTAGCTTAGAAGGTAGGCTTTGAAAAATTAAAATTACAATCTAAAACAAAACATTTTTTCAAAGCCTACCTTCTAAACAATAAGAAAATCTTATCCATTTATCAATTTGATGTCTGCCTGGAGCTGATTACCTACTCACTGTAATGAAGCTCAAATAACCTGCTTTCAGGGCCTGACGACCTTCCCCGCCCATAAATAACACTTACCGTAACAGGTCGTGATCAGATCTGCTACGCCACAGCTCTCGAAGAAGGTGGACAACTTGCTTCCGGGGTAGAATACGTCTACGAAGCGAATCATCTCCATAAGTCCCAGCCGGATAACAGCTGCCTTAGTGTTATCACCCAACTTAAGACCATCGACAAAGCCTGCGCCGCAGGCCACGATGTTCTTAAGGGCACCACAGACTTCTACAGCGTCAGCGTCGTCCACAACCACTACGCGAAAGTGATTCGCCTGGAAGAGATCACGCAACACCTTGCCATACTTTTTGTCCGTGCAACCGATGGTCGTTTCGCAGAAGTTTCCCTCAGCCACCTCGTTGGCCAGGTTGGCGCCCATCAAGACGGCGCATGGGATCTGCGTGAAGAAGTCTCAAATGGATTAGATTTTCTGGCGGTGTCACCTCTGCGACGTCGACTTACCTTCAGGTGACGAGTGATAATATGGGAGATCAAATCGATGCCACCGCCCTCGGCCTTGTCGAAACCCTTAATCAGAGAGATTGCGATGGCGTTCGGCTTGATCTTGCCAAGGAGCTGTTTGCAGAAGTTGGGAATAAACTGGTGGGGCACAACGAAAATTAAAATATCGGCGTTCTTGGCGGCCTCAACCAAGTCGGGCACGGCAACCTGTGGAGTGGGGGGCAAAAAGTAAACTTTTCTAATTACTGTGATAACAGGAAAAAACAAAAATATAAAACTCCGATAAGCATTTTGAAGGTTATATGAAGGAAACTGCAGACGGATCGAGAAAATCATATTTCTAGCACGTGTTCCACTTTAACGTTTGGAGGCTCGTTTTGCAGCTGTCTAGACGACAGCGGGGCTCGCTAGATCGATCGCCGGAGCTTGATATGGTTGACTTTATAAATATGTATGTATATATTTTATTTTCTACCAACTGACATGCTGGCCAACCTGTTATTCGCATTAGAAATAAGTTTAATATATCGTGTTTTTATGTTTAATGGTTCAAGAGGTTAAGGTAGATGTTTGTGTAATGCTATGCAAAAATTTGTTTATACATTTTTATACATATACATTTTTATATGCTAACGTATTTTGGAGACACTTTTTACTTTTGTCTAATAATTAGCAATTTCAGTATAAATTTAATAAGTTTATATTCTGTTACATATTGTTCCTTATTTTGAAGATGGAGTAACCTACTTACTTATTGCATATGAATAAACAAGTATCAGTTTAAGCAAATAAACAAAATTTCAAATTGATTTGTTTTTTTCTTTGCTGCAAACCGATTAACTTGCTGAGACATTTTTGCATATCTGACATTGGTCTCGACCATTGCTTATAGAAATTCAGATTCATTTGTTTTTTTGGCTTTTCTGTTGTTTTGGATCCCCCAGTCCAACAGCCGCCGCCTTAAGGCTTCTGAAAGTTTGCCAAAATGTTCGAATATACATCTATCTGTTTGAACGCCGCGGCATAGAAAAGTCTCCCCCAAATTTTGTTTGGATTTTGCTGTTCACCTTTACCAATCCATGCCGTCAACGCATGACTCTAATTTACGATTGTGCGTCTTTGTATACATGGGGTGTTCCCAGGCAAAGTGGAAAATTTGGGTGTTTGCAGGGCAAACATGGGAACTTGGCGTTGGATCAGTTACTGACTCTCCACTGGTGCTCTATATGGATGGACTTTATCACCCGATCCATTTGGGCTTATCTATAATCGTTTAACAGAGCACTTCGAGAGCTTTGTGGAGCACGTACATGTGTAGGAACGCACCCGTTTCGAGTGGATCGCCAGCTTATCAACTGTCCAATTATCGGCTAATAGAATGTGTACCTATATTTTCACAACTCTGGGAGCCCTGTAAAGGGGGTGGTCCCTTGCACACCCACTGGCCTTGACCTACGTCAAAGGCACTGGCTCTCTTGCAAAAATGTGCCGAACAGAGCGCCAAGGTGGTGCCAGAGGTGTTGTTGCTGCTGGCCCTCAAAACTGCAGCAAGAGCGCAGCGCTAGAGAGCGACAGCGGGTGTAAAAATAGAAGCGGATTCGACTGATTAGATAATTTGGCGCTGCACGGCCAAGATCAATGCATTTAGCCTTTTATGTAAGCACATGGCTGTTAACAATCCAAAGCAGTTACATAAGCCCAATGGCCAACTTTGGCCCCAAATTGGTAATGCACTCACCACATTGGGCGGCAGCTTGTGTCCTTTCAGGTACTTGACGTTCTCGTGCGTCTCGTTGATAATCTCCGTCAGCTTCTTGCCCTCAATCAGCTCCTCGTAGACGAACATGGTCACCCGCTCCTCGAATTCCGGCAGAGCGGCGGCGTTGGCACCCACGATTTTCGCTATGGCCGAACCCCTACGGTCGCAAGGTTAAGATTGGGGTGGGAGAGGGAATAGATGTGGGCGTGGATGTTATTATGTAAGTGCATCTGCTGACGGCTAATTAAATGCACTCACCAGTTGCCGGAGCCCACAATGCACACATTTACTTTTTCCGCCATTCTGTTGTTGTTTTTACTCGTCAGTTATGGTTCTTCTTGCTGCTACTTGGCTTTTGGGTTTGTCGCGACTAATAATTTTACTACAAACCGACACGTCGAAAGCCGCGGCGACTAATGATTCTTAGTTTGCACTCCACACATGTTAATATAAGCAAAACAAGCACTGCGGCCAACAACAAATCGTGGGGATTTCAAGAGCGGAGAGAGGTCGTCTGTGGATGTTACAGCCTGTTCAGACAGAGGGTTTCTGCATCAGCGACCGAATTCCGCTACATCAACTTTCTTCTTTAAGCCTAGTACTCAGTTCGGCTAAGAGTTTTACTAGTCGAAAATTATTAATCTTTTAGTGTGGCCGCAATGTAGTTCATCCGCAATGCATGTAGCATGGTCTTACTGGGTTTGTTGACAAACAGCAAACATCAACTGGCGCCAATTTTAAAATATTACAAAATGTTGAGCCGACCTGGGTCGCAAGCTTTAAATTTGCTGCTGGCATGGCAATATGTATTGCCGAAACTCCTGCAGGGGTTTTCCTTCCATTTATAATTTGTTATTGGCACACCGCTTCTGCACAAACACAGCCAAAGATCAAATTTTTTATTCTTTGGGCCGCGGCTAAAGGCGTTCATCGGAATTCATCCGCTAAATCAGGTATTTTTTTGGTATTTCCTTACTATTTCCTTAGCTCAACTGAGTACCGAGGTGGGAAAAAGTCCCAGCTAAAGGCGTTAGCTACCTATTTGCCTCTCGCTTACTCCTATGCTTAGCTAGCAGTTTTCGTCGTACTGAGTACTAGGCTTAAAGCCTAAAGCCTAAAGCCCTTAGCCGTGACTTTTTTAACCGTGGTACTCAGTTGAGCTAAGGAAATGGTAAGGAAATACCAAAAAAATACCAGATTTAGCGGATGAATTCCGATGAACGCCTTTAGCCGCGGCCCAAAGAATAGAAAATTTGATCTTTGGCTGTGTTTGTGCAAAAGCGGTGTGCCAATAACAAAGTATAAATGGAAGGAAAAACCCAAAAACCAATGGAAAGCTGCCTGTAGGAGTTGCGGCAATACATATCGCCATGCCAACAGCAAATTTAAAGTTTGTGACCCAGGTCGGCTCAACATTTTGTAATATTTTAAAATTGGCGCCAGTTTATTTGTTTGCTGTTTGTGAACCCAGCTGATTTACAATAAGACCATGCTACATGCAAATCGGGTGAACCCTGAAAACTTCGGTCACACTACAAAAGAATAACATTTTTCGACTATTGAAACTCTTAGCCTAACTGAGTACTAGGCTTATGCCCTCTGCTCATTATGGACGCGTCGCGTTTGCATTCATTTACCGTTGAACGCGCCCAAATCCCATACAAAACTTGTTGGCGAGGGGGGGAGGGGAGGGTGGAAAATTGTCGCGTTACAGGGCTGCGAAGTCAAATTTGTGGTATTTTTCAGTAGTATTAACCAGGCATGATAATTTTTCTGTACCCGAAACTGATAAGAAGCTGATAAGAAGCGGGTAAATTAAAAACATTTATTGTTGATATTGAATTATTTACAGATTTTTACTGAACTTTATTTCGTGTAATTTTGGTTTTTGATATGCCAAATGATATGGCAATAGTTCAGTATTTCGAGGATGATATAAGCGCATAAAGGGTAGTAGCAGTACGATTATCCAATGGAATGGCCCGTTGGTCGTTGCAGCGCAGGCACATGGGCCTTCTTCCCCGGTTCCATGATCTTGACGTTTGCTTCTTGATCACGTGCGCCCGCCATTCGTCCATCAAGGCGACCTCCTAGTCCCATTTGAGCGCAGGTACAAAATCTGCTTCGACCATAGAGGGCCATTCCATATTCAAGTGACACACGTTGACAGGCGACTGCTGGAAAAGGGCACATATCCCTCCTTCTGGCGCACAATGTCCTCGTAGTCCTTTCAGCCCCGTCTCAGATTCTGTTCACTGACGTGCCGACGCAGAAGCTGCAGCTACTGCTGTCGCGGGTCGTGTCAGAGAATTATTTAAATGCCTGTTCAGATCGATATATATGAACGCCTTCTGCGGCAGATCCTTTTGCTTTCTGCACTCACGGGTTTCTGACGCATTTGTTTGCCGCTACCCGCTCTTTATTTGGAGCTCCACCAACTGCTGGCAACAGATGCTCAAGCAGCATAACGTGGGATGTGGTAACTGCTCTCATCATTGCAGCAATGATTCCACATATATTTACGATGTTCAAATTCTGTTCTGAGATTGTATTTATCAATAACAAATTATTTAAATTTATTGTTTACTTCAGCTCGCAAATGACAATAGCAGAACAGCTGTTTTCAGACGCGTTTCCCAATGGAAACACCTCACGTCCGCCTATCGCGTTGCCAATCGAAAATACCGAAAAATACTAAAAAACCGCATAGTGGGAAAATGCCTTTAAAGGCGTTAGCTACCTATTTGCCTCTCGCTTACTCCTATGCTTAGCTAGAAGTTTTTGTCGTGCTGAGTACTAGGCTTTAAAGCCTAAACTAGTCCACATTCACAGGCCTTTGAAGAAACACGCATAGTTCACGCCGGGTAGGGCAAGGGACCTCGTGGTGTGGATTCACTTTTAGGTTAAGTTTTTTGAAACATACAAACAAGACATAGTATCTGGTCATATGCACTAGTCGTGCGACCAACCATCATTTTCAACATTCGTTGTTGAAATCAAAGCCAAAAAAAAAAATAAAGCCTAAACTATCGCCATGCCAACAGCAAATTTAAAGCTTGCTTGTTAACCCAGCTGAATTACAATAAGACCAAGCTACATGCATTGCGGGAGAACTCTGAAAACTTCGGTTACACCACAAAGAATTATCTGGGTATTCCCTATACTGTTGAATTGCTGAATTGCTAAAAATTAAACAGAAATTGAGGGAACGGCCCAAAATGTTTCTTGTCGAATTTTCAAACAGCTGATATTTGTTGAAAGTTTCACGGAACTTAAACATGTAAAATCAAGGTGAAGAAGCAAGGTGAAGAACTACTAATAGGCCTTCTAATTTGATGTTAAAGTAAATAATGGGAGCTGGTGACAACTCTGGTTTTCAACGATTATACAAAATTTTCGACAGCCTCGAGGCTGTTGAATTGTTGAAATTTTTGAAAGTTGTCTTTTTATGGAACAGCTGACTAACAGCTGACCAAAATTCAACAATTCAGAAAACCAACAGTTTAGGAAATACCCTGAATATTTTTCGACTAGTGAAACTCTTAAGGCATTTTTCACTATGTTTCCGATGTTTTCGGGGGGACCATCGATACTATCACGATACTATCGCTATATACAAAATTTCAATGTAAGCAGCCATAGTATCGTGATAGTTAAAATGTAAAAGAGTATATTGTACTGAGTAACGGGTATCTGATAGTCGGGGCACCCGACTATAGCGTTCTTGTTATACCCGTTACTCGTAGAGTAAAAGGGTATATTGTATTCGTGCAAAAGTATGTAACAGCTAGAAGGAAGCGTTTCCGACCCTATAAAGTATATATATTCTTGATCAGGGTCACTAGCCGAGTCGATATAGCCATGTCCGTCTGTCCGTCTGTCTGTCTGACCGTCTGTCCGTCTGTATGAACGCTGAGATCTCGGAAACTATAAAAGCTAGAGGATTGGTATTTGGCATGAAGATTCTTGGAGTTCCTACGCAGCGCAAGCTTGTTTCAAGAAGGTGCCACGCCCCCTCTATCGCCCACAATCGCTTATATACGATTTTAAAAATTTAAATATTTCGGAAAAGTAAAAATGCAGTTTTATTGTGTTTATCAATACCTATCGAAATGTAGAAGAAGTTTTTTAAATCGGACCATTCGTTAAAAAGTTATGCGTGATCAAAGTTTCTATCTCCATCTCCCTCGCACTCCTTTACCTGAGTAACGGGTATCTGATAGTCGGGGCACCCGACTATAACGTTCTCTCTTGTTTTGTCCTACAGTCCAGAAGGATGATTTTAGTGCACTGCTAAGTAAGTTTTCATCATTATTGTCTCGTTATATAATATTATAAAAAGAAGAAAGGAAGTTAACTTCGTCAAGCCGAAGTATATATACCCTTGCAGCTAAATAAATATTTATATTTTAATGCTCGCTCGATCGGTACGATTCCAGGGATTCCAAAAATCAAAACTCCTACTTCCTACAAAGTTACAATGTTTTTCCTATTATTTTGGCTAAATGGACTAGGCATTCGGTCCTGACTTCATAAGGTCGGAAACGTCTCCTCCTAGACAGTTGCAAACTTCTGACTGAAATTATAATACCCTCTGCAAGGGTATAATAAATATTTTCTAAATTTTTTGAATCCCCAATTTCAGCTGCGTTCGCCTGAAAGCTGACCGACATTTGAAAAAACCTGGCGGCCACATCTTTTCAGATTTTGTAAAAGTTTAAATACCTCATGTTGTGTTTATTAATACCCATCGAAATGTAAAAGAAAATTTTAAAATCGGACAATCCATTACAAAGTTATGAGCAAAACATGAAATGATGGAGCCCGTAGCGGCCGCTAGATGGAGCCAGTAGCTTTGACGACTGCATATTTCCATCTCCCTCGCATTCCTTTTAGCTGAGTAACGGGTATCTGCTAGTAGATTTACTCGACTATAGCATTTTCTCTTGTTTTCAGTTTTACATCTGCATGATGAACTACAATGATCTGTAACGGTATATAACTTACTTTTTTCTTTTAATGTTTTATTTTAGATTGAAAAACTCAAATCTGTCGTTTTCTCCCTGTATTTATATCCGAAAGAATATGGTCCGATCTAGCATATTTAAACAATTCGATTTAGAATGCGGTGTGTAATCGATTTGACACTCGTATTTCTTAGGTAATCAAATAAACACATGTGAAATAGTAAATTATTTGGCTATCTGTCATATCTAAACGATGGCCAGACTTAATTGGATAACTTTGCTTCCACTTACAATTATTTTTGGTGGTCAGTAACTATACGTGATTTTTGGTGTGTTGCAATAGATAATTCGTAACCTTTTTCAATAAGCCTTTCCATTCGCCGAACTCAAAATTGCCCCCGATTGGTTTAGGCAGCGATTTTTTGAGGCTTTTTCCAGTGCTGGATCTATTGTTAAAGCCGGTTCAATGAGCTTGGAGAATATTGGTGCAGCTATATCTAACATGAATAACATGCCAAAGAGCATGGCTCAAACTGTCAACGATCTATTTGGCGCAGCTCAAACTGAAAAAAACGTACCTGGTCCCGATCCATCGTGTTCCAAGGGAGGTTCATGTGTCAAATGACGAGTTGAAAACTTTTAATAAACTTCTTCCACGGAACAACAGATATAAGTGCTCGTCACTATTTCCAGAATAAAGATTATACACTTTATCAAACCTTTCTGGTCTCTGAGTTCATAACATTATTTTCTCGTAAGAATCGACCAAATCAGTTCTCATCTATGGGAGGGAGCGAGAAACTTATAGGTGACTAATACCAAGTCGAACTTTAAGTCATATAAACGAAGCGTTCGCTGCTCGTTCACATAATAAATTCCATAGGAACGGTAGAGTAGTCCGTTCGCCTGTCCGTCCGTCCATGTAAATGCCAGCGCAAGTTTACAATGCGAATGTGCCACATTTTTAAAGTTTTCGTAAAAGTGTAAATCAGATTTTGTTTTGATTATTTATATCAATCTACCCATCAAAAATTTAAAATTTTCACATCGGACTATCAGAAACTGCAAGTAAGTGTTATGAGTTTAAGAACAAGGGAGAACGCTATAGTCGAGTGCCTCGACTTTTAGATACCCGCTACTCAGCTAACCAACTTTAAAATGAGAATTAACGCGGAAGGCAGTGCACTATGGGGAATTTAACCAATTTTTTGGGCCAAAATTAATAACTCCCTCAATTTTAAAGATGTCAAAGTAAAACTTTAGCAATCGTTCATATTAATCCCAACGCATTTTCTGAATGAATATCCTTCGAATAAGACAACTACACCCAAAAAAAATAGTCTCAATATGCCCCTATTTAGGTGTCAATGTGACACTATTGAGTGGACAAAAATCTTTGATCCGAAAGTCATTAAATTGACCCTATTCTGGTGTCACTTTAATACTTTCGAAAATATTAATTTGACCCGTTTCGGTGTTAAAAACCCACTACCCGGTGTCATTTTGCTTGAATGCACCTGTAACCGTTCTGCTATGGCAGAAAATAATATGGGCATGGGATCGGTGGCCAAGGTGCTAGGTTCTGGTATTTTAATTTCTGGAGAGATCCCTTAATTTTGTATGGATATGTAATAATGGTAATTACTCTTTTTATTATTCCTGGTCTTACATTCATATCTTAGCAGTATCTGATTTCCCACAATAAAAAATAATTTTTTTTCATGGAATATTTGTATGTGTATTTATTAATAACATTTACAATCGAAGTATTGGAATTAAAAATTGTTAATGCCTGAAGCATTCCCGGTTTTTGCTTGGCCGAATGCAGGTCTTAGGTATCCATGCCTTGTAAGCCTGTCTTCTGAAAATATCAAAAATTATTAAGATATGAATTTAAGACCAGGAATAATAATAAGAGTAATTACCATTATTACATCTCCACACAAAATTATGGGATCTCTCCAGAAATTATGCCTAGTTTGCCATGGCCGTTCATTTACCCTCTGATCAGATGTTTAATGTCGGGGATGGGAATTATGAAAAGAAAAAATCACACACGGGAAATGCCAGCGCAACAGTTCTGGTCCCAAGAAGTCTCATTCGGCCTGGCTGAAATAAATGTATTTTTTTATCGTCTGAAATAAATGTTATATTTTGATTGAGTTAAACAACTAAGTTAGTACTGAAGTACTATTCATAAAACCATTTAATGAACACCGCACACCATTTACCACTGATGAAGATTAAAAACATTTCAAGTGACACTGAAATGCAGAGTTTGTGTTAAAGATAACATCTGGAGGCTTATATTTATTAATGGCGAAAATATCTGTGGCTCTAACCTCTGTAACGCTGAAATAAAGATTATTAAGCAACAACATTTATGTTATCACTTACCTTTTTCTTGTTTTTTAGAATTAACCGAACGATTTTGTTCACTTTTTGATAATACCAAAATGCAATATGCAGATAAATTTGGTGTTCATTTCGTTGTAATTTAGGGTCACACCTGCAACGATCTGACGATCAAATTATTTTATTTCACAGAAAATGTTTAAAAATATAAAAAACAATAATATTTTTCTTTGTAATTTTATGGCAATCCTTGATAAATGTGATCAAATTTTATTATCGTCTTACCACATTACCCACATTCATTCTTATTATTATTTGTAAAAATTGTGAGTAAAATAAATTAAAATCATCAATAAATATTATGATTATAGACATTATGATTAGTTTAATTTATTTGATTAAAAATTATTAATATTTTTTCTACGAATTTTAAAATTACTAAAAATTAAAGATAAATGTGAGAACAAGATTTTTTTTTGGTGTAAATTATAGGATTTTTAAATATGATTGGTGATTTTTTGTTTAAAAATATTATAATCGTAGTGCCACAGAAATCACACAGCGCATAAGTGGCCTGATATTGATGCTACTCAGAAACCCACCCCCATTTAACGCTCAGACATTATCTATCCCCACACCGCCGCCTGCAAAAAAGAACAGGTTTACATTTCTTCCGTCTCTGGTTTCAAAATACACGGGGGTGACACAAAAAGTGAGGGGTAAATGAGGTTTCTATGTGGTTTTTCAAAGGAATTTACATTTTCCCTACACCGCACTATGGGGAATTTGACCACTTTTTTTGGCCAAAACCCATTTTCTGAAAGTCGGAAAATTTAAAAAAGTTTTAGTGTAATGCATTCACAATAGACAAATCTTCAGTGTTGCATAACGGAAATTTTGATAGAGGGCGCCACAACAAAGGAATCAGCTGATAAACACAGCTGTTGCATTTGCAAAGCACAGGCGCCTGCAATATTAAGTTTTCTTTGCTAACTTTAAGTGGACGAAAGGAAAAACTAAACATTATTAGTACAATTTTTGAAATGAATTCCAATCTGTGTGGTTTTTATTATGTATTTGTGAACGTCGTTTGTAGAAAAAAAATCGTGTGGTCCCCTTAATAGAGCAAAAATGTAAGTAGCCTTGCAAATGCATATTTTGGATAAAGTCTCATGTTCCAATAGGGATTTAAAGTGAGTCCAGAAGAGTCCATCCACGAGATGTATTGCATTTTGTAGAGTATTAAATTCTTGTTCAAATAAATGTTATTAAAAATATCACTTTTTACGATTTTGCGAGAAATTTTCATTTTTAGGACATAACCTCAATTTGGCAAATGAAGATTTGTTTGGAAAGTGGTACGAAGCAAAGGGAAAAGTCGCAAAGTCATCAGTAAATTTGAATAGAAGAATTCAGCGACAGAAAAGAATGTGTCTTCCATTAGAGGTTTTGGACCTATTGGAATGCTCGTCAAATTCCGAGGACACCACGGCGGGTGGGGATGAAGAGATTAATGTTTTAGACTTAGAATATGAATACAATCTTGAGTTGGAAAACGAAGAGCAGGACTTTTTCTAAGAGGTTTGTAGGAAAAATATATGTCTAATTATACATTATTAACTTCCTTTCGTTATAGAGCCACCAAATGCTTTAGATGGGTTTTATATTACATTCTGCCTTAATACTGCACAGTGCCTTAATACTGTTTTACCTTGATAAAGGCGTGCCACGCCCACTATTTTCCAATAAATATAGCCTGATACTGTCACAGAACTTGTTTTTACTTATTAATTAGTACTCTAAGAATTTTCCGAAATTTGGATAAGCTAAAAAAAAAAATGGGCGGTGCCACGCCCTCTATTTTTTAACAGATAATATATATTGGTCAACTTAACCCGATGCTGAAAACAGAAGTCAAATATCTTGCTCCGTTCTTGAGTTATTAATTTTGGCCAAAAAAAGTGGTCAAATTCCCCATTCCGTCGCCTGCTAAAAGATACAGGATTTCCAACATTTTCTGCTAAAAGGAAGAGGATTTCCAACACACAAAGAACCACCTTCTTACTTTCCCGGTGGGTTGTGTTGTGTTTACTCACACAAGCAATTGCATTCTATTTTTAGAATTTTACGCTGTCAAATTTGTGCGAGCGGAGAGAGCAGAATCTTCGTCGCCACCAAAAAACAAGCTGCATATTGCAAAACCAATGTATGGCCGTTATTTATCTTAGAGTTATATTGATCTTTGGCTGGATTATAGCGGAAGGAAATGACTCTCGAAATGTGTCGGTGAAACCTTGGGTCTACCGGGGAATGGCCTCCGGTAGCGTAAACTAGGCAGGCACTAACCAGAGATGGCCACCGGCAGCGCGCGTTACAGTCGGTGACTGGCCAGGGAATAACCACTGTCCGTGCAGAAATACGGTTAATCACTTACCAGGGAATGGCCACAGGTAATGCAAAATACGGTATATCATTTACCAAGGAATAACTACTGGTAATGCAAAACTACGGTTAGTTATTTTATAGGTTACAGCCAGGGAATTCCACTGGTTCTAACTGTGGGGTCGGGGAAATGAATACAAAGACGGGAGAAATTCACTTTAGAATTAGTACACTCGGTTAATTTATTAAGCTTTGGTTAGATATCGCGGGTCTTCTGTGTCCCTAATACTGCCCGTTATGCAGTTTAGAATACCTATTGGTGACGAGAGTCTTACCCGGAGCACACGTCTGTTCGCAAGCACGATCCATAGAGTAATAATGTATAGAGACGCCATTAGCTCTGCCGCTCTCTTCGGCGAATTCGCCAATGATGCCACTAGGCAAAAAACGAAAATTTCCCTCACTATACCCGTTACTCGTAGAGTAAAAGGGTATATTGTATTCGTGCAAAAGTATGTAACAGGGAGAAGGAAACGTTTCCGACCCTATAAAGCAGCGGTCGGCAGCGTCCTATTAAGTGAGCATAGGGAATTGTTCTGCCCATCCCAGCAGGAAAGTGAGAAGTTGGTTTTTGTGTTCTTGAAATCCTGTTCCTTTTTGCAGGCGGCGGTGTGGGGATAGATAATTTCTGAGCGTTAAATGGGGGTGGGTTTCTGAGTAGCATCAATATCAGGCCACTTATGCGCTGTGTGATTTCTGTGGCACTACGATTATAATATTTTTTAACAAAAAATCACCAACTTATAATACTTAAAAATTCTATGATTTACACAAAAAAAAATCTTGTTCTCACATTTATCTTTAATTTTTAGTAATTTTAAAATTCGTAGAAAAAATATTAATAATTTTTAATCAAATAAATTAAACTAAATACTATAATTATAATATTTATTGATGATTTTAATTTATTTTACTCACAATTTTTACAAATAATAATAAGAATGAATGTGGGTAATGTGGTAAGACGATTAAAAAATTTGATCACATTTATCAAGGATTGCCATAAAATTACAAAGAAAAATATTATTGTTTTTAAACATTTTCTGTGAAATAAAATAATTTGATCGTCAGATCGTGGCAGGTGTGACCCTAACTTACAACGAAATTAACACCAAATTTATCTGCATTTTGCATTTTGGTATTATTAAGTATATGATGCAGGGTCACATCATTTTACATTTCGTCCAAAAAAGTGAAAAAAGTGAAAAATCGTTCGGTTAATTCTAAAAAACAAGAAAAAGGTAAGTGATAACATAAATGTTGTTGCTTAATACTCTTTATTTCAGCGTTACAGAGGTTAGTACCACAGATATTTTCGCCATTAATAACTATAAGCCTCCAGATGCTATCTTTAACACAAACTCTGCATTTCAGTGTCACTTGAAATGTTTTTAATCTTCACCAGTGGTAAATGGTGTGCGGTGTTCATTAAATGGTTGTATGAATAGTATTTCAGTACTAACTTAGTTGTTTAACTTAATCAAAATATTACATTTATTTCAGCCAGGCCGATTGAGACTTCTTGGGACCAGAACTGTTGCGCTTGCATTTCCCGTGTTTGATTTTTTCTTTTCACATCACATCTCATCAGAGGGTAAATGAACGGCCATGGCAAACTAGGCATACTTCTGGAGATCCCTTAATTTTGTATGGAGATGTAATAATGGTAATTACTCTTATTATTATTCCTGGTCTTAAATTCATATCTTAATTATTTTTGATATTTTCAGAAGACAGGCTTACAAGACATGGATACCTAAGACGTGCATTCGGCCAAGCAAAAACCGGGAGTGCTTCAGGCATTAACAATTTTTAATTCCAATGCTTCGATTGTAAATATTATTAATAAATACACATACAAAAATTACATGAAAAAAAGTTATTTTTTATTGTGGGAAATCAGATACTACAAAGTATTGGAAAACCAAAACTGGGAGGGTGTGGAAAAGCAGATATTGCAAATAGAGGAAAACCATAACTGAGCACGTGTGGAAAATCTATAATGCGGGAAGTCGAAAAACCAGTGGATTTTGTCCTGCATTCATCTGCCAGAGATCCAGATAGAAACCTCATTTCCCCCTTACTTTTTGTGTCACCCCCGTGTATTTTGAAACCAGAGATGGAAGAAATGTAAGGGGTGAATGAGGTTTAGTCCCTTCCGCTTATATGGAGAAACCTGATGAAAATATGTTATTTTCCAGAGGAATTTTCCCGGTGGGATCCTCTGCCGCTCACGTACACTGTAGAACAGCGGTCTGCACACACACACTGATGAGCAGCCCCGTGCAATTTACTCACACAAATATAAAACAAAATGTTGTTGTATGCGTGTGCCGACCGCTGCTATAAAGTATATATATTCTTGATCAGGATCACTAGCCGAGTCGATATAGCCATGTCCGTCTGTCTGTCTGTCCGTCCGTATGAACGCTGAGATCTCGGAAACTATAAAAGCTAGAGGATTGGTATTTGGCATGAAGATTCTTGGAGTTCCTACGCAGCGCAAGTTTGTTTCAAAAGGGTGCCACGCCCCCTCTAACGCCCACAATCGCTTATATACGATTTTAAAAATTTCAATATTTCGGAAAAGTAAAAATGCAGTTTTATTGTGTTTATCAATACCTATCGAAGAAATATTTCAAATCGGACCATTCGTTTAAAAATTATGCGTGTTCAAAGTTTCTATCACCGTCTCCCGCGCACTCCCTCTCTCTTGTTCTATGTTGATTTTACATAGTTATACCCGTTACTCGTAGAGTAAAAGGGTATATTGTATTCGTGCAAAAGTATGTAACAGCTAGAAGGAAGCGTTTCCGACCCCATAAAGTATATATATTCTTGATCAGGATCACTAGCCGAGTCGATCTAGCCATGTCCGTCTGTCCGTCTGTCTGTCCGTCTGTCTGTCCGTCTGTCTGTCCGTCTGTCTGTCTGTATGAACGCTGAGATCTCGGAAACTATAAAAGCTAGAAGGTTGAGATTTCACACACATATTCTTGGGCTTCCTACGCAGCGCAAGTTTGTTTCATCGAGGTGCCACGCCCCCCCTAACGCCCACAATCGCCATAAACGATTTTCAAATGTGTCTGGAGGCCACATCTTTTAAGATTTTAAAAATATAAAAACGCAATTTTATAGTGTTTATTAATACCTATCGAAATGTAGAAGACATTTTTCAAATCGGACCATTCATTAAAAAGTTATACGCAATCAAAATTGTTTATATATCTATCTCCCTCGCACTCCCTTTAGCCCCAATAGATAGTCGGGACACCAACCCGAGTACAGCGTTCGCACTCCCTTTTAGTGTTGGGTAAACACTGTTCACCTTAGTGAACAAAATCAGTTGCTCACTTTTAAGTGAATGAATCAACTCACTAACTTGGCTCACTCACTTGTTCAGTGAGTAACTCAGTTGTTCAGTGAGTAACTCACTTGTTCAGTTGCTCACATGTTCAGTTACTCACTTGTTCAAATTTGCAAATTGTAAATTCTTCAGTTGCTTACTAATTTTTTACTTTTTTAAATAAATACAGTTAGTTAGTCAAAATTTAGGTTAGTGTCACTAAAAAAAAAATTCAGGTGAACTTTTTGAGATCATATTTTATTTCGAAAACAAGGCACTTCTTCTTTCATATGAAGGCACTAAAACTTAACAAAAAAATAATGTAATTCATAAGTAGTTTCCATTACTGTTTGTTGATTAATTGCTTTGCGTTTCACACTAGTCAGCAAATGATGTTGAGCCTGAAACCATATTTTTTTTAGATTGACTAAAAGACACAACAATTAAAAAATCTTACCTTTACATGTTATTGTGAAGGAACATTAGACTTTCCACTTTGTTTGGATTTAAAAGAGATCGTCGTTTTGTAATAATTTCGCCTGCTGCTGAAAAAAGCAAGTAAACAACTGAACAAGTGTGAGCGAGTCAGCAAGTGAGCAACTGAACATGTGAGTGAGCAAGTGAGTAAGTGAGCAAGTGAGCAACTGAACAAGTGAGTGAGCAGTGATCAATAGTTGTGAACTTGTTCACTCACTCACTGAGGTGAGCGACTCTTTTTTGTTCACTCACTCATGAACAACCCAACACTACTCCCTTTAGCTGAGTGACGGGTATTAGATAGTCGGGACACCAACCCGACTATAGCGTTCTCTCTTGTTTTTTTTTGTGTGTATGAACAAGTTTATTTCAGCCGCGCGCCACGCCCCCTCTAACGCCCACAATCGCCTTAAACGATTTTCAAAGGTGTCTGGCGCCCACACCTTTAAAGATTTCGGAAAAGTAAAAATGCAATTTTATTGTGTTTATCAAAACCTATTAAAATGTTCAAATCGGACCATTCGTTAAAAAGTTATTCGCGATCAAAGTTTTATATCTCCATCTCCCTTGCACTCCCTTTAGCTGAGTAACGGGTATCTGATAGTCGGGGTACTCGACTAAAACGTTCTCTCTTGTTTTAAATCGGACCATTCATTAAAATGTTATGAGCAAAAATTTAAACAGCCGCTAGATGGCGCGGGTAGCTTTGATGATGTGGCGGTCCAGACTAAGAAGCCACCCAGCGGATGGAAGCGGTACTAAACCAAAATGCTAAATTGCACTGCACTCGAGTATTTGCCTTGACACTTAACCGGTCACACTCTCTCTGCCGACGCCAAGCTTCTAGGACAAACGTGTGTAATTGTGAAACTCTGTAAACTGATCAAAAACGAATAAAACTTATAAATCAAATCAGTGGTAACCAGAGAGCTGCAACGAGTATGATCGAGTACGATCCATCATCGCGCGATCATTTTGGTTTAATCCGGTAAACTCACTCGGCAACGAATAATCACGAACAATCCCGAAAGCCGAAGTACGATCCGATCAACTCCCCGACTCGCTTCGTAACGATCAATGATGTGATTTTGAGCTTCGGGTGTAGGTGAACAAAATGATCGTTCCGAAGCGGTCAATCGTTCCCGATGATTGCGACCTCGAGTCAGTTGTACATGAACGGATTAATATGATTTCTTGTGACGACGAAATAAAATTAGGGGAGAGTGCGTTTCAATGTATTATATGTTTAAGCCTAGTACTCAGTTCGGCTAAGAGTTTTACTAGTCGAAAAATATTAATCTTTTAGTGTGGCCGAAGTTTTCGGAGTTCATCCGCAATGCATGTAGCATGGTCTTACTCTCAATGTGTTATTGGCACACCGCTTCTGCACAAACACAGCCAAAGATCAAATTTTCTATTCTTTGGGCCGCGGCTAAAGGCGTTCATCGGAATTAAATCAGGTATTTTTTGGTATTTTCTTACTATTTCCTTAGCTCAACTGAGTACAGAGGTGGGAAAAAGCCTCTCGCTTACTCCTATGCTTAGCTAGCAGTTTTCGTCGTACTGAGTACTAGGCTTTAATGAGAAATATTTCCGCCAAGAAATTCCATATGGAACTTTTTCCTTTCCGTTGCCTGACAACGTGTAGGTTCCATTTGATATTAGTTCTGAAACGCTTTCAATATCCATTACTTGTTGTCCTTTTGTGCAAATATAAAAATATGTTGTGCAAAATATAAAGCAATAAATTTACATAGTTTTTTTTTTGAGTGTACTTTCTCAGGAATACAATATGACCGTTTACTCTACGAGTAACGGGAATAAAAATAGGAAAGACAGACAAACTCACATTCAGCTTTAATCTTGCAAATTGCCTAAAAACGCAAAAAAAACAAGAGAGAACGTTATAGTCGGTTGCCCCGACTATCAGATACCCGTTACTCAGGTAAAGGGAGTGCGAGGGAGATGGAGATAGAAACTTTGATCACGCATAACTTTTTAACGAATGGTCCGATTTGAAAAATTTCTTCTACATTTCGATAGGTATTGATAAACACAACAAGAGAGAACGCTATAGTCGGGTTGGTGTCCCGACTAACTAATACCCGTCACTCAGCTAAAGGGAGTGCGAACGCTGTACTCGGGTTGGTGTCCCGACTATCTATTGGGGCTAAAGGGACTGCGAGGGAGATAGATATATAAACAATTTTGATTGCGTATAACTTTTTAATGAATGGTCCGATTTGAAAAATGTCTTCTACATTTCGATAGGTATTAATAAACACTATAAAATTGCGTTTATATATTTTTAAAATCTTAAAAGATGTGGCCTCCAGACACATTTGAAAATCGTTTATGGCGATTGTGGGCGTTAGGGGGGGCGTGGCACCTCGATGAAACAAACTTGCGCTGCGTAGGAAGCCCAAGAATATGTGTGTGAAATCTCAACCTTCTAGCTTTTATAGTTTCCGAAATCTCAGCGTTCATACAGACAGACGGACGGACGGACGGACAGACGGACATGGCTAGATCGACTCGGCTAGTGATCCTGATCAAGAGTACTTTATGGGGTCGGAAACGCTTCCTTCTAGCTGTTAGATACTTTTGCACGAATACAATATACCCTTTTACTCTACGAGTAACGGGTATAAAAACTGGTTTTATTCATGTCTACCCACCAAAAATTTCTACATTTCAAATCGGACTATTTATAAGAAGATATGAGCAATCAAATTTTACAATAGACGGCGCCAGTTTGAAGCATCTGAATCTGTTGCTCTCTCAACCACATTTTTAAAGATGGATAGTAATAATGGTTCATACAGATTCTACAAGTGCCTATATATAACAACCATGTGTGCTGCAGCCGGGTACCACGCCCAAAACCTTTCAACGCTGCGGGTATAATTTGTTCTTTCGATCCACAAACCCTCAACAATAAATGTATTCCCTTTAGTTTAAAAATAATCAAAAGTAAAGTTCGTTAGTTAGTTAAGCTTATTAGTTTTTACTTAAGAGAATACCAAGGGTCCTCTTTGACCTGCGGAATATTGTAACGGATTTTTACGGGCGCAAGAATGTGCATAATCATATGCTTGCACTCGCTGGATGCAGACGGAGATTTCGGGAACACCAGAGATTGATTGATGCGCTTTAGAAGGATATGCACATTAGAGCCATCATATGGAAGACGACCGAAGACCATCGCGTAACAGACGACGCCGCAGGCCCAGATGTCCGACATAAACGGATCGTAGGCCACGCCTGGATTAATTATGATATTAATGCAGTACGCTTAGGACTAAAAACATACCCTTCAGAATCTCTGGACTAGCGTAAGCGTAGCTGCCGCAGAAGGTTTTTGAGAGAATAACCTGGTTATCGGGGGTTCGCGTATCTTTTCGTGCGAACCCGAAGTCGATTAGCTTCAGGTTCCAGTTCTCATCCAGCAGAAGATTTTCACACTTGATGTCCCGGTGCACCACACCTTTGCTGTGGATGTACTCCACGGCACTCACAAGCTGCTTAAAAAGCGTACGCGACTGCGGCTCATCCAGGAATTTGCGCTCACGTACGTAGTCTAGAAGGGTTCCATTCTCAGCCAGCTGCATAATAAGGTAAACCCTGCGGCATAGGGCGAATTAGGGATTAGAAATGAAACTCGACTAGCAGTTCAACCAGTTGTATTGGTTAAAAGGTTCCATAATATAAATGTATATTGATATTACCAAATATGTATAACTGTAATCAACTTTATGGCTACAATACAAAAAAATAATCGTAAAATACACACAAAAAAGTTTGCTTGGTAAAATTGACCAATGAAGATAGTTCAGTAACTATAAAAAATAGTACTTTAACAAAAAAAAAAGTCGTCCGTGTATTTGTTTTTGCTTTGCGTACTATTAAATGGTTAAACTATTATTAAAATAGTTACGCTTACGGAATGTGTGTATTTTGTTTTTGTATCTTATAACTATTTTAAATAGTTAGTCCACTATTATGAAATAGTTACCCTAACGTAACTTCTTTAATATAAAAGTATGCAACAGTAATTTAACAAATCATCTGCGATGCCTTATATATAATTCCCAACTGGGTCTAGCCCTTCATGAAGCAAGCCCAAGTCAGATTCCGAGACACAAAGACTTATTTTCTGTCTTAAGTCTTTAATCAACTTCCACTTTAGCTGGAAGTCAAGTGCAACCCGCACCTTTATAAGGTGTAGGATGAAGTCACTTTTGGAAAAGGTAATTGGACAACTACCTTTCTAATGTTACTTATAAATTACTGTGAAATAACTATAAATAATTGTATATTTACTATAAAAATAGTAAGTTAACCACAATTTATGGTTGGGGCACATTCTACCCTTTTTTACAGTTGCATAACTATTTTTTATAGTAACCCTTACGTTTACGAATTACGTAAGAGTAACAATTTACTTAGTAGAATTTTTATGGTTCGGGCCTGTTTGACAATTATTAAAGTTGATTTTACAAAGTTTTTTTTTTGTGTGTAGAAAATAAAAGGAGACCAAAAACGTTTTTTACACTTAAAAAAAATTGACACCATAAAAAAAATTATAAGTGCCCATTTCTTAATCAGGGAGATGTACCTTACCGGAAAATTAAGGTTGCCTTCGATTAGGGTGTGGTCGATTTTATTTTGTAAACTGGTGTAATATGTGTAGAAAATAAATGCGTTTATAGAAGTCTGGCAATGCTGACATGTACTATAGTTATCACTTTCTTACGAAGGTGGAGCAACATCAATGTTGCAAATAAACTCTTCATGTGAACACATGCACGGCGGTTTCTAATATAAGATTTGCCAGCTCAATAGGTTATGGGCCCAGGCACTGTTAAATCGTAAGAGTGTTTGAAAGTTAAGAACTTTGTGTAACTCTAAAAACAAATATGAGTGGCCTATATTAAATATTGGACTATGATTCGTGTAGCATACAGATGCGATCCTTGTTGGTGCAATCTGTATTGTGGAGTGTAACGTCCGGAGATTTGACTGCTACAAATGCTTCTGAAGGCGTCGATTGGAGTGCTCAAGACCAAAAAGCTTTGGCGACAATTACATCAAGTGTTAAAACATCGCAGTTGGCCTACATTATAAATTGTCAAAATTCGCTAGAAGAATGGGGAAAGCTAAAAGAAGTGCATCAGCCTCGTAGTCCGGTACGGAAAGTACAGTTGTACAAGAAGTTGCTTGGAAAGCCAATGGGACATGGCCAAAATATATCCAGTTAAGTTTTGGATGGTCTAACCTTAGTTGGAAGCGATCTAAACGAGGAGCTACGCACAGTTGTTCTACTGTCGAGCCTTCCAGAACAATTCGAAAATTTCGTGGTGGCTATCGAGCCTAGAGATGAATTGCCCTCGTTTGAAACTCTCTGCATTAAGCTCAAAGAAGAAGGCGAACGAAGGGGAATCGCAAATGAGCAGGACGACAATACCAAGGCGTTTGTCGCAACACAGAAACAAAATTCGTATTCGAAGACGAATGAGCAGAAGAAAAGGAATAATATCGTCTGTTTCAAGTGTGGCGAGCATGGACATATAAAGTCCCAGTGTCCGCAAGCGGTGGAAAGACACAACCAAATTCGCACATCGAACCGACAGTGCAGCTTGCTAAATGCGTTGGACGCTAGCAATTTCCAAAACTCGATGTGGTGTCTGCAGACCCCCACGGTGATCGATGCGCAAATCCACTACGGGTTCCTGGAGAAAAGGGTCATATTGGCAAAGGACTTCGCATCGTAAAAACTAAAAACTTTTAGATTTAAACAATTTCGAACTATAGAACGACAATAACACAAAACAAAACCAATAGCTTACTTACTACACCGAATAAACTAATTGAAGATCATGCCGTGATTCTTGAAATTATCAATCTCAACTTTCATGAAAGCATTCATCACTTCAACAAATGCTTTTGCAAAATTAAAAAATTTTAATAGATAAAATCATAATTAATTACTCGATAAAGATCCCATTTTGAAACCTGTGGTATAAAATCCGTTAAAATTGCGGCTTTTTGGGGAAAATATATTTGTATTTTTTCAGACTGGCCCTTTCGACGAAATCGCCCTTTTAGACTTAAAAAACGCTATCGTTTGGTCATCTACGGTCTAATAAAATGCATTTTTTTCTCGTAATCGGGCATGGAAAGACAGATTTGTCTGTTTTGGCACCATGCAAATTGTGTCTTTCGTTCGAAAGATAATATTGATTTTGTGTTTTCTTTCTAACGCGAATATATGGCGAAAGAGTGGTAACTTTGACAAAATAGGTATGAGGTAAAATATTGGAACCAAAGGGTTTTCCAATCAATTTGGTACTGTCCACATACAAAAAAAAAAAAAGGGGGTGGCCGGGTTGATATGGAACGTCCCATATGTGTTGTGAAAAAGAGCTTTTCACTAAATTCGAAAAACACACAGAGATGATCGGGCTTGCCAATGCTGGTTTCCTTGAAGCTGAAGGAAAAGGTGATGTAACGATGCAGACAGAGCTGTGTACATTAACATTGAAGAATGTGCTTTATGTTCCAAAAATGCTTGGCAATTTTATGTCAGTTAGCAGTGCGGTGAAAAACAGGTGTACGGTGAATTTCGGTCTGCAAAACGCTAAGGTCATGCAAGACGGCGAATGCATTGTCAGTGCCAAAATCGGCAATTTATACTTGTTTCAAAGCACGAGCAGCAAATGTTTTTCTGCCACTGTAATTGACGGCGTTCTATTGCACAAGAGATATGGTCACCTCAATTTTTCTAGTGAAATTGTTTCCAAAGGTATGGTGCGTGGTGTGGAAAATATGATTCTTCCACAGGATTTCAAGTGTAGGACTTGCATGCTCAGCAAAATCCACTAACTACCGTTTCCAGCAGCTACCGCCAACAGAGCCAAGGAGCTTTTGGAACTGATACATGCAGATGTATGTGGCCCGTTTCCCACACAGTCGCTGGCGGGATCCAAGTACTTCCTGACATTCATCGATGACAAATCCAGAAGGATTTTTGTGTATTTTTTGCGCAAGAAGGATGAAGTGCTATCTAAGTTCATGGAGTTTAAGAATCTGGTTGAACGGCAGACAGATAGAAAGCTTTAATGTCTTCGCACGGACAACGGAGGAGAATTCGTCGACTTTCTTCGTCATCATGGTATAGCTAGGCAGCTTACTGTAGCACCACAGCAGAATGGAGTTGCTGAGAGGGCTAATAGGACATTAGTGGAAATGTCTAGATGCCTACTCGTGCAGTCGGGATTATGCGAATCCTTATGGGTTCTGTTAACACTGCTGTTTACCTTCGGAATCGTTCTCCCACCAGCGCAGTGAATTGCATGACCCCAATAGAAGCGTGGACTGGTAAGAAACCTTGTATAAACCATCTAAAGGTATTTGGTTCTATTGCAGTTGCTCTGGACAAGGTTCATCGAAAGGGAAGAAAGTTTCAACCAAAAGGCAAAGAATATACAATGGTTGGACACTCGAAGGCGGCCAAAGGTTATCGCCTGTACGATTCAACTTCGTGACTAGTAGTCGAAAAAAAAAATGTCCTATTTGATGAGAATCATGATGCAGGAGACGGCGATAAAGCTGTTTTGGATCTTTTCCCAGAGGCTTATAGGATTGGTCACGATTCAAGCGAAACTGGTGGAGATGACAGCTCTAGTGAAAGTTCCGATCAGTTCGAGAGTGCATCAGAATCTGACAAAAAGGATAAGAACGAAAAGGACAAGTACGAAAAGGACAAGGACGAAAAGGACAAGGAAAGATGACCAAAATGAGCTACGAGTTTGCTTCTCAACAAGGCGATATACGGATTAAAGCAGTCAGGAAGGAATGGAATTTCATGCTTGACAGTACCCTAGTTAAGCTTGGCTTCATTGCTTGTGAGAACGATCCATGTCTTTACAAGCAGACTGGAAATGGAAACCTCTCGCTAATTCTCGTATATGTCGATGACATTCTGGTAGCCTGTCAGTCAAAAGAGGATCTGGTCAGAATCAAATCGAGTCTTTCAAATGCGTGGACAAAGGCTCACTAAACCTTTTCTTGGGCATAAAGAAAAAGCGTGAAGGAGAGCTAGGACCAATTTCCCTGGGCCATTCGCAGTATACAAAGGATCTACTGCAAGCATACGGCATTGAAAATTGCAGACAGGCGGCCACAGGGTTCCAGGTAGCTTGCACAAGCAATCAGTGCAAAATGGTTGACCCAACTCTATACCAGACAGCTGTTGGCGAGGTAATGTGGCTTGCACTTACGACCAGACCGGACATTTTGCATTCCGTTTCCAAACTGGCTCAACGGCAACCCTTTCTTGGATACGTATACGCGGATTGGGCCGGTGACAAAGTCGACATGAAGTCATATACCGGGTACATTTACTTCCTAGCTGGAGGTCCAATTTCTTGGCGTTCTGAAAAGCAGCGAAGTGTCGCTCTTAGCAGTGCCGAAGCAGAGTATATAGAGCTATTATCAGCTTGCAAGGAGGCCATCCTAATGCGCCGACTGATAAACGAAATTGGATGCGGGGACGAGAAGACTCCAATCATTCTGTACGGCGACAATTTGAGTTCCCAAGCTCTGGCCAAGAATCCAGTTCATCATTCCAGAACGAAACATATTGATACACGCTATCATTTTGTAAGACAAGTTTTCAAGTTTTGTAAAAGTATAAATGTACTAATAAAACAAGAGAGAACGCTATAGTCGGCTGCCCCGACTATCAGATACCCGTTACTCAACTAAAGGCAGTGCAAGGGAGATGGAGATAAAAAACTTCGATCGGGCATAACTTTTTAACGAATTGTTCGATTTGAAAAAGTTCTACATTTCGATAGGTATTGATAAGCACAATAAAACTCAATTTTTACTTTTCCGAAATCTTAAAAGGTGTGGGCGCCAGACACATTTTAAAATCCTCGACTGAAACAAACTTGCGCTGCGTAGGAAGCCCAAGAATATGTGTGGGTAATCCCAACTTTCTAGCTTTAGTAGTTTCCGAGATCTCAGCGTTCATACAGACGGACAGACGGACAGAGAGGCGGACATGTCTATATCGACTCGGCTAGTGACCCTGATGAAGAATATATATACTTTATAGGGTCGGAAACGCTTCCTTCTAGCTGTTACATACTTTTGCACGAATACAATATACTCTTTTACTCTACGAGTAACGGGTATAACAAGAGAGATCGCTATAGTCGGGTTGGTGTCCCGACTCACTCAGCTAAAGGGCGTGCGAGGGAGATGGATATATAACATTTTTTGATTACGCATAACTTTTTAATGAATGGCCCGATTCGAAAAATGTCTTTTACATTTCGATAGGTATAAATAAGCGGAACAAAATTGCATTTATTCTTCTCCGAAATCTTTAAAAATGTGGCCGCTAGACACATTTTAAAATCGTTTGTGGGCGATTGTGGGCGTTAGAGGGGGAGTGGCGCTCGGCTGAAATAAACTTGCGCTGCGTAGGAAGGCCAGGAATATGTGTGGGTAATACCAACTTTCTAGCTTTTGTAGTTTCCGAGATCTCAGCGTTTATCCAGATAGACAGACAGACAGACAAATTTTCGATTCTTAGGAACTTTTTGCGGCTTAATAGCAAGAAAACCCTTCGTAGCCCAGAGTCACAATTTAGCAGAAATATTACTTTGAACCTTTAACTTTAACAGTTTCCAATCACCAAATTGGGTGACCTCTACTTCTTTAGCTACAATGGATTTTACTAAGGTTAGTTTTGTCACTTTTTTCCATCTATAGTAGCCTCATATTTTCCTTGTTGAAACTAAAATCGTACACACACAATACATTACAAATATCAGGCTAACAGATGGAAAAAAGTACAAAAATTGACCTCAGTAAAATGCATTGTAACTCAAGAAGTAGAGGGCGCCTAACTTAGTGATTAGACACTGTTGAATTTAAAGATTCAAAGTACCATTTCCACCAAATTGTGGCTCTTGGCTACAAAGAGTTTAGTTTATATTAGGCCACAAAAAGTGCTTATAAATCCAAAATTTGGAACTTTGACCACGGATTTCTCAGAACTGTGACGTGATGAAAAGATTCCAAGTATGAGGTAGTAATCTACAGCTAAAATCCTTTTAGGTTTTGTAGCGTTTAGTCTTGGGCCAAAAAAAAGTCCTGATTTTGTCGACCTGTGTATTTTGACCAAAAATCTCCCAAAGAAGAAACATGTAGAATTTACAAAAATGTTACATTTAAATTAGATTCTCATTTTTGTAAACATGCAAGCATTTAGGAAGGGTTTAGAAAATAAATGGCAATACTGGCATGTACTATAGTTATCTCGTTCTTATCTCTTTTATCTCTTTTTAGTTAGTTGCAAATAAACTCTTCATGTGAACACACGCACGGCGGTTTCTATTATAAGATTTGCCAGCTCAATAATATGAAATCCGTCTTGTGGGTCCTGGTCCAAGTGAAAGGTAATATGTTTACTAAAATGTTAACGGTTTCTTTATAAATGCGATAAATTTGAATTCGCTATTCTAAGTCCCAAATTGAACTGCGTTCACCAAACTGTTGCCCGACGCAAGGATTCCGAGAAAAATGACCTCAAAGTTAGAAAAATGCTTAAAATTGCAAAATTTCCGGAGGGTATTAAAGGCAAACGGATTCTTGGTTTCTTGTGGTGTCAAAGCATTTTAAAAGTGCCACTCTGTATCTTTCGAACCCCGAAAAAATTAAAAGAAAACACATCCATAAAACATGGTGTTTGAAAGATAAGGAGTGATACTTTTAAAATGCTTTGACAGTAAAACAAGCCAAGAATTTTTTTGTGGAAATTTTGAGCATTTTTCCAACTTTTTCTCAGAATCCTGGCGTCAGGGGAATTTTTTGGAGAACGCAGTTCAAATTGGAAATTCGAAGCGAATTTAAATGTGTCGCATCCATCGAGGTAAATTAAAAAACCATTAATTTTGTAACATAGTGTAATTTTATGTAAAAGTAATAAATCTTGTGGTTAGTTAAAGACTGGTATACTGTATGCTGTTAAAGTTGGTTTATTCAACCAACTTTAATTTTTCTGTGTAATAATAATAAGTCTCACCTATGACTGGTCTCGATACTCTGATAAAAGGTTATTAAATTGTCGTGGTGCAAACCCTTTACCGCCTCGATCTCTCGAGGCAGAAACTTCTGCGTGTACTCGGTGGGAGCCTTCACCTTTGAGATGATTTTAACGGCAACCCGCTTTCCGTACTCCTCCGAAAAGCCAATCTTGACCTTGGCGTAGTTTCCCGTGCCAATAACCTTGCCGAGAATAATGCCGTGCTCCTCAAGAATGGTCTTTTGCGGCTTGGTTTTTTCGTCGGCTTTTGGCGGCACTGCTGGTTGTCCCGCTGGCTTCGGGGAGGGCCGGTCACTAAAGGTGTAGACCTTCTGCTCCTGACGACGACCCGAGTTCTGATCGGTGACGAGGTCCTGCGATGAGCTTGCACCAATGACTGCCGGAAAATGGATGTAATTTTAGTTGGCCTGCTGCAGAATGTGCACTATATCTCTAATCACCTCCGCCTTGGTCGTTTTTCCTTTTTGGCGCTGTCGCCATTAAAATGATATCAAAATACTAGTGTTCGGTGCTCAAATACTGCAGAAATGCCGTGTCCAATCAACTTAATCATTAAAAGTGGATCATATTCAGAAACGAAAAATTTTGAGACCAATTTTTTAAAAGTTGTGACTTTTAATGAAAATATATATTAATATATGAGTCAGTTATTCTCTATTTCAAATAGGGGTGTCACAGAAATCATTTCCAACCAAGGACTGATATAAGTAAAAACTGTAACGGAATTTGGTTTTAAAAGAATTCTGTCACACACAAGAATAATTATACCCGTTACTCGTAGATTAAAAGTGTATATTGTATTCGTGCAAAAGTATGTAAAAGGTAGAAGAAAGCGTTTCCGACCCCATAAAGTATATTTATTCTTGATCAGGATCTAGCCATGTCCGTCTGTCCGTCTGTCTGTCCGTCTGTCTGTCCGTCTGTCTGTCCGTCTGTCTGTCTGTCTGTATGAACGCTGAAATCTCGGAAACTATAAAAGCTAGAAAGTTGGTATTAATAATGTAGATTCTTGGGCTTCCTACGCATCCTTCATCGAGGTGCCACGCTCCCCTAACGCCCAGAATCGCCTTAAACGATTTTAAAATGTGCTTAGCGTCCGCATCTTTTAAGATTTTAAAAATGTATAAATGAATTTTATAGTATTTATTAATACCCACCGAAATGTAGACGAAATGTAGATGTAAATCGGACCATTCAATAAAAAGTTATGCGCATTCAAAGTTTTATATCTCTATCTCCCTCGCACTCCTAGCTGAGTGACGGGTATCAGATAATCGGGACACCTGACAATAGCTTTCTCTCTTGTTTTAAGTGGTTTTAGTACCCTTCCAGAGGGTATAACGATTTCAGTTAGAAGTATGCAACGCATTGAAAAAGACGTTTCCGATTCGGTGCGCCAGAGGAAGAGAAAACAAATATTTTAATTTTTGGGAAAAACTTTCTACATTTAGAAAGCATTTATCTTTTAAAGGATTGCGTCATTTTTGGGTTAGGGTATTTAATTTTAGAAAAGGTGTAGCCAAATTATTTTATTATTTTCGTTTTTAGAAAATAATTTCTGAATATTAGGAAATTTTTCTGGTTTTTAGAGAAATTCTAGTTTATGTTAACCAATTCCTATAATTAAATAAAACTTTAAAGATTTAAACAAAATTTTATTAAGCTAGGAAAAATTTTCTTAAATCAAACAAATATAAGAAAATTCATTGTAACTTTGTAGGCATCTTGATTTTTGACAACTTAAAAACAACATTTAGAGTAATACTTTACACACAAAAACATTTGATTGGTAAAATTGACCAATTGTAGCATATAACGTTTGATTTGGGAAAGAAAAAGCTGGTGGGAAGAAATATCGCTTTTAGCGGAGTACCGATGTCCTCGGCTTCCATTTATGTCTGATCGGCTTGGGGTGGGTTTCTAAAGAAAGGTACCGCCACGTTACCATTGCTCGCATGCTATTAAAGATAAATTAATTTTCGGGTACTTAGTTTTGGGGAACAGAAGGGAGAACGTAAGAGGGAAAAATAAAAAATCGTCGACACACTTGGTCTTGCACGGCATGCCGTGAGATGACGGATGAAATGCGCACCTTCATGGGGGCAAACTGGGACCGGATTTATGGAAGTTCGAAAACTCCTCACCTCTATGAACGACAAATTCCTGGCAGTGGAATCCCAGTTCTCGGTCTTAAGATTCTAAGTGAATCACCGAAAAGGAAGATTCCAAATAATCTCCAACTTCCTACCAAACGGGCTGACAACCACATGCTTTCTACTCCTACTGAATGCTAACAACATGGAACATTCTCCAAACTATCTTACACCGTCTCTTCCACCTGCTCATACTACTCTCTGGATCATCAGACATCTTACCAATGCCGAGTCACACTCTGCATTAGATGCGGCATCCCCTGGTAATATTCCACCGGAGACAAGCCTCGCACTCCTGGATTGCAGCTGGTTCCTGGCGACTCGATCTCTGCATCAAATTTGCAGTTTCCTATAAATGATCTGCCTGGCCCAAGACTTCTTCTGGATGAGAGACTGTTAGTTATACTTCATTATAAATTTGTTTTATTAATTACAAATACCTACTACCTTGTGCATAATTGATAATAATAATCTAGCTGTTAATTTA